>JAHRHZ010000046.1:6012587-6083839 GCA_024137785.1 Ginglymostoma cirratum
GAAACTGGACCTGTTTTTAAAAGGTTACATCATAACAGCAGGATGCACAAACCTGGTTTGTACTTGTTTAAGTTAAGAAGCAGGAATGATCTGATTGAGATGTTTAAAGTGCTAAAGGAATCTTGCTTGGGGAGCTATCGAGTGCTGAACCTACCTGGGCCAGGACAGGCTGGAAGGAATAAAGGTCTCTTTGTAATTACAGTATGGTCGTGTTCCAGATAATAAAGGATTGCTGCCCAGCAATCATTTTCTGAGGGCCTGTGCATGTAATGATGGAAACTACTTAAAAACAAACTTCCACATTAGTAACAATCGTACATCAGATAAACCTGTTACAGCTATCTGCACTATTTCACCATATGCATCAAATGCAAAATATATTTACAGACTAGCAACGCCAACCACATTGTCAAAAAAATTTCCTTTAGCCTCCCGACAGCAGGTGGCAGAGGCAGACTGGATGGTCGAACTTTCTTGAGTCTCAGTCTCATTGCAGTCTACGGCTGTTTTAGTTCATTCATGGAATATGGGTGTTGCTGACTCGGCCAGTGTTTATTGCCCATCCCTAATTGCCCAGAGGGCAGTTAAGAGTCAACCACATTGCTGTGGGTCTGCAGTCACATCTAGGCCAGACCAGGTAAGGATGGCAGATTTCCTTCTCTGAATGACATTAATAAACCAGGTGGGTTTTTCCTGACAATTGACAAATTCAGAGTCATCATTAGACTCTGAATTGCAGATTCTTTATTGAATTACAAATTTGGCCATCTGCCATGGCAGGATTTGAACTCAGTTCCCCAGAACATTAGCTCTGTTTCTGGATTAACAGTCTAGCAATAGTACCACAAGGCCATTGTCTCCCCCAAGGTGGTGTATGATACATTCACGCTGCTATAAAAGAGAAGGTTCCAGGATATTGACTCAAGAACAGTAAGGGAGACACGATTCTGGTGGAATTCTTTGGGGAGATGGATCCCTGTCAGGTTGCTACTTTGTTACTCTATCTGTAGTCTCAAGTTTCTGGGCCTGGGTTCCGAAAACAGATACTCCAGAAATGGGCAGCATAGCTTTAATCTGGTTGGATCCTTAGATAGTAGCACCATCATGAGAAGGGAAGCCACACCCCTTTTTACAGTGTCAACTATTGTATGACTAAAGTGAAACATTTCGATGTCCAAACCCTCATCGAAAAGCTTTGGACAGTGGGCAGGTGTGAAAGGTGAGTGGATGATAAAGGTAAGCAGGCAGTGGGTGAAGGGTAGGTGGCAAGGGAGTGGTGAGGGGATTGGGAGTTGGGTGAGCGGTGTGGTGGTAGGGAGGCAGTGGGAGAAGGGTAGGTGGCAAGGGAGTGGTAAGGGGATTGGAAGGCAGTGGGTAGGTGAATGATGAGGGGATAGGGAAGGGTACATTGGAAGGTAAATGGGTTAGAGGTAAGGGTGTTAGTTATGGATGTCGGGTAGTGTTGGGGGTGTCAGAGGTATCGGGCAGACGCAGGTGGCAAAGTCGGGAGTTTAGAAAAGTCAGGTTGGGGGTGTTGAGGGGCTTCGGTTGGCGGGGTGTCCCATCCCTGTATTTTATCCCTGGAGCCATTCTTATCAATCTCTTCTGCACTCTCTCTCACCTTTGCTTAGGCCACAGCTGGAGCATATTGTGCAGTTCAGGTCACTACACTTTAGATTCACCAGAATGGAGCAGTTTACCTCTGAAGAGAGGCTGGATAAGCTTGAGTTGTTTCCTTTGGAGCAAAGAAGATTAAGAGGGGACAAGAGTTATAAGATTATGGAGGAGGGGGGTTTGGGGGCATAGGCAGGGTGGATAGGAAGCAGCTGTTACCCTGAGTTGAAGAGTGAATAACGAGGAGGCATAATGTAGGCTGTAGGCTGGAGATTGGGAGGGGATTTCAAGAAAAATATTTTCACCCAGAGGATGTTGAGGGTGTGGAATGCAATGCTTCAGAGGGTGCTTTGGGTGTGAAATGTCAGAACCTGTAAAAAGTACTTGGAGAGCACTTGGAATGTTATAACCTTGAAGTACTGGGAAGTGGGACTAAGTGTAGAATTACAGTAGATTTTTTGTCATTACAGACTCAATGTGCTGAAGGGCCTCTTCTGTATTGTATGATTCCATGTTTGCAGTTCTCTAGTCCACCGGCATCACTCTCAGTTTAAGGAATTCTGTTTTGACCAGTACCTCTGGAATTTCACTCTCACTTCCTTCAAAAATCTCGGATACATTTCATCCAGTCCTTGTCCCTGGTCAACTTTAAGTACAAACAAGGAACAGGAGTAAGCCACTCAGCCCCTAGATTCTGCTGTCCCATTCAAAAAGATCATGACAGATCTGATTTTAGCCTCAACTCTACGTCTCTGCGTACGGCCAATAATCTTTCAACCCTTGGTCATTGAGAAAATATCTATCTCTGCCTTAAAAATACTTAAAGATTCTGCATCTACTGTCCTTTGAAGAAGGGAATTCGTGAAACTTGTAAACTTCTGAGGGAAGATTTTTTCCCTTCATCCCTATTTTACGTGGATGCCCCTTATTGTTAAACGATGACTCCTGGTCCTAGATTTTCCCACAAGAAGAAACATCCGTTTGACAATTATTAGTCAAGGATTTTGTGTGTTTCAGTTCAGTCACCTCAGACAGCCTATCATCTATCTCGTCCTTATAAATTTTGACTGCTGTAAATGAATAAATTTCCTCCTCTATTACCATGGCCTGGTGAACATCTGTTTCCTTGGTAAAAACATGCCATGCATTTGTTTAAAACTTCAGCCATTCCCCCTGCTTTCATCTATATATGTCCTTTTTGGCACCTACACCTCCATTGTTCCATCACTTTGCTCTTTATATGTCATCAGAAAACATTGTGGTTCTGTTTGCATGTTGTTGGAGCTCCATTACTTCAGGCAAGTGGGGAGTATTCCATCACACTCCTGACTTTTGCCTTGTACACTGTGGACAGGCTTTGGGGAGTCAGGAGATGAGCTCCTCACCACAGGATTCCTAGCCACTGACCTACTTTTGTAGTCACTGTATGAACAGAGATGGTCCAGTTCAGTTTCTGGTCAGACAAAGTCAGAAGTCACACAAAACCAGGTCATAGTCCGACGGGTTTATTTAAAATCACAAGCTTGTGGAGCGCAGCCCCTTCGTCAGTTGCAGCGAGAGAGAAGAGCACACAGACACAGAGTTTATAGGCAGAGAGATCAGAAAAATCATACAACTGTGTGATACAGCTGGAGTGTCAGAAGAGAAGTCTCTGCAGGTGACCAAGAGTGTGAGACGGTGAGTAACGTGTGAACGGCTGAATAGCCAGCAAAGGGATGAAACAGAACCTAATTAAAATAAGGCAGAGAGATAATTATAAAAAATTAAAAATAAGATAGTGCTAGAGACAAACTAAATGACTGGAATCACATGCTGAATTCAAAACTGTACAAACTAATTAAGGTAGAGAGATCATAACACTTTATCAAGGTGATGGTGACAAAACAGGTCAGTAAGGAGGGTCTTGCTGTGACAGAACAGTGTGATGGGGTCACATGTAGCGCGACAAAATTCACAGTTGAGGTTGTCTTCATGGGTACAGAACTTGGCTATCAGTTTCTGCTTGGTGATCCTGCACTGTTGTATATTTCAAAGTCCGCCTTGGAGGATGTTTACCGGAAGATCGGAGGCTGAATGCCCTTTAACGCTGAAGTGTTCGCCAACTGGGAGGGAACATCCCTGTCTGTTGATTGTTGCATGGTGTCCATTCATCCATCATCTTCGTGTCTGAATGGTCTCATCAATATACTATGCCTCGGTAATTCCTTGCCTGCAGCGTGTGAGATAGACAACTTTGGCCGAGTCACATGACTACCTGCTGTGTACGTGGTGGGTGGTGTTCCCACGTGTGATGGTAGTGTCCTTGTCCATGATCTGACATGTCTTACAGAGATTGCCGTGACAGGGTTGTGTTGTGTTGTGGTTGATATTGTCCTGAAGGCTGGGTTATTTGCTGTGAACAATGGTGTATTTAAGGTATGGTAGCTGTTTGAAGGTGAGAAGTGGACGCGTAGGGAAGATCTTGGTGAGATGCTCGTCATCATCGATGACATGTTGACAGCTGTAAAGAACATGGTGTAGTTTCTCCGCTCCGAGGAAGTACTGGACGCCGTAGGGTACGCTATCGGTCATATCCCGTGTCTGTCTGCTGAGGAGGTTGTTGTGGTTTTCCGCTGTGGCACATGTGAACTGGCGATCAATGAGTTGAGCATTGTATAAGGACGTCCTTCAACACCTTCAGGTGTCTGTCACATTCCTCCACATCTGAGCACAAATCTGTAAAATCTTCCTTACTGTCCTGTTTTTACAGCATCACCTTGATAAATTGTTACGATCTCTCTACCTTAGTTAGTTTCCACAGTCTTGAATTCAGCATGTTATTCCAGTCACTTAGTTTGTCTCGAGCATCACCTTATTTCCAATTTTTTGTGATTAGCTCTCCGCCTCATTTAATTGGGTTATGGGTCATCCCTTTGCTGGCTATTCAGCTGTTGACACTTTACTCACTGTCTACACGCTTGGTCACTTGCAGAGACTTATCTTCTGACACTCCAGTCACGCCAGTTATATGATCCTTTGATATCTCTGCCCTTCGTCTCTCTGTCTATAAACTCTGTGTCTGTGCGCACTTCTCTCTCGCTGAACCTGACGAAGGGGCTGTGGTCTGAAAGCTTGTGATTTCAAATAAAGCTGATGGACTATAACCTGGAGTTGTGTGACTTCTGACTTTGTCCACCCCAGTCCAATACTGGCACCTCCACATCACGTTTCTGGTCAGAGTTATTCCCTAAAATTGTTGATAATGGGGTATTCATTCTGAATGCCATTCGTTCATTCAGTAAGGTAAAGAGGAGATGTGTTGATTGTCTTTTGTGCGAGATGATCATTGCCTGGCATTTATGTGGTGTGAATCTACTTCCTACAATGCTATTGCTAGCCTGCCTGAACTCATGGTGAAATTAACAGAGTGAAGGATACCTGTCTGCATATCTCCTGTGCTTCAAGGATGTTATCAAAGATCCAGAAAAAAAAAGGCTTTGTTTTTTAGATATTTCTAATCAACCTGGTCAGAGATGTTATTACACACCTCTGGTGCAGATTGGACTTAAACAAGGTCTCCTGGCTCAGAGGAAAGAACACTACCACAGCTCTTTGCTTGGAATCATAATTACAGAATGTTACATCAATCGTTATTTAATGCCAACTCAAGTTTGGGTAATAAGCAGCCATTATTATATTCCAGTCCATAAGGCAACTCTTCAAGGCAGGTTCCTTTGTTTCTTTGAAGTGACTTTCCATTCTCTCTCTTGCTTGATGAGTTTCAGTCGTTGTATCTTCCCAGAGGGACTAGTGTGAAGGCTAGGTTGTGAATGCTTCTTGTGTGGCCCTAACTACCAGATTTTAAGTCCGATATGACTACGCAATGTCCACCCTCAAACATGTGACCTCGCTAAAGGTCAACCAATTCCAGAATGAGGCTCTTGTCTTCACCTGCCAAATCCTGTACACCAGCCATTACTAAGCCAAAGACTGCCCCCGGACGTTGGTATATTGTGAGATTAATTGCAGAAGTCCCCACAGGCTTCATTTCCATCAATTCATGAAGAGAAGGTAAGAATGATTCCTCCGCATCTGTTCCCTTCCAGTCTCATCACCTGAAGTTACACCAGTCTGTCTACCCATTTTGGTCTTTGCCTTCCTCTGAATCTATGACCATCAACAATGATGTGAAGGTGCAGGTGATGGACTGGGGTGGACAAAGTCAGAAGTCACACGACACCAGGTTATAGTCCAACAGATTTATTTGAAGTCACAAGCTTTCAGAGCGCTGCTCCTTCATCAGATGACGAAGGAATGGTGCTCCGAAAGCTTGTAATTTCAAGTAAACCTGTTGGACTACAACCTGGTGTTACGTGACTTCCGACTATAACCACCAACATTTGAGTCAGTAACAAACAAAGTGCATTTCTTTGTGAACTTTAGATTTGTGAGAAAGAAAGCTGGACTCCAAGAGTTAAATCACAAGGAGACGTCTGTCTTCTCTGACATTTATACCTGTTAAGAAATGAATTGATCAAACTATTAAAGATATGAAGGGGAACAGAAAGGATAGCTACACAGAAATAATTTGTGTTCAATGAGGATTCTGAGACTTGGGGGAATTGTCTAAAAATTGGAGCTGGGTGAAATTTAGGAAACATCTCTTCACTGGAAGTAGTTTGGAATCTCTGCTGCAAATGACAATTGTCACTTAATTTTAAGTTTAAGATTGACAAGTCTAGTGACCCTTAAGGGAACTGAGGAAAAGCCAGTTATGTGGATCAGCTATTGAATGTGGCAGGAATGGCACATGTAAGGATAAATGGCCTCCTCCTGTTCCTTAAAGACCTGAATAACTGGCCCATCATTTGCCAGCTTTCTCCCGGACTTAGCCTCATTATTGCTTTCTGTTCTTGTATTAATTCAAAGATTCTCAATCGCTAAACTTCTTATCTGCCCATTCAATTTTGACATACGCGAGCATTTGCAGTGTTAGTGGAAGGTGTCATAGCTGCCGGGAAAGCAGCAAGTGCTGGCCTGATTGACAGCATTGAGCCAACTGTTTTGATCCTGATGCTGTTGACAGAGTTGAACATTTGAAGTACAACATAACCTCATCAAGGTTAAAAATATATTCCACTCGCATCTGTCAAGGAAACCGTGAGCTGGAACGATTAGTGAATAAAACTTTCAACCATCTTTGAAAGAGATTGTGAAACTTGAAAGGGTTCAGAAAAGAGTTACAAGGATGTTGCCAAGGTTGGAGAGTTTGAGCTATAGACAGATGCTGAATAGGCTGGGGCTATTTTCCCTGGAACGTCGGAGGCTGAGGGGTGACCTTATAGAGAATTATAAAATCATGAGGGGCGTGGATAGGGTGAACAGCCAAGGTCTTTTTCCTGGGCAGGGGAGTCCAAAACTAGAGGGCACAGGTTTAAGGTGAGAGGGGAAAGGGACAACATTTTCATGCAGAAGGCGATGTGCGTATGATGCAAGCTGCAAGAGGAAGTCATGAAGGCTGGTACAATTACAACATATAAAAGGCATTGAGACAAGTACATGAACAGGAAGGGTTTAGAGGGATATGGGTCAAATGCTGGCAAATGGGACTAAATTAACTGAGGATATCTGGCTGGCATGGACAAGATGGGCCGAAGAGTCTGTTTCCATGCTGAATGACTCTATGACTCTATTTTGGAGTCTTCCCTCATTGCTCGATGGCTGTCAAAACATCATTTGGAGATTCTATCCTTTTCAACCACAAACATTATGAAACTGGAGTGACAACATGAACTATAACATGTGGCACAGTCCGTGTTGAGATCCTCATGGTAGCACATTGGAAGAAACCACAGATGGTCATGTGCATTTTAATAGGATGACATTCTGAGTCTACTGGAGGCTGGATGACAAATTCTCCGTGCAACACAGAGTGACGTCAGTCTAAATGTCACCATATGTTTTACATATATTAGAGAACTCCTCAGTGCATAACCAGAACAACTGAAGACAAATTTCTTCTCTCCAAGGGGAGTGAATCTGTGAAATTCTTTACTGCAGAGGGCTGTAGAGGCTGGGTCTTCAATTATATTCAAGGCTGAGATAGACAGCTTTTGAATCATGTTGAGAATCAAGATTATAAGGCAAAGGCAGGAAAGTGGAGTTGAGGATTATCAGATTGACCATGATCTCATTGAATCGTTAAGGTCAGAAGTCACATGACACCAGGTTATAGTCCAATATTTGAAATCACAAGCTCTCTACATCATTGAATGGTAGTTTAAATTCGATAGGCTGAATGGCCTACTGCTCCTACATCCTATGATCTTGCAGTTCCTTTATTTACACCAGGACCTTCTATCATGCACCCACTAGACCATCTTTACAAAACTGAAATAACAAGCATGGGGCTGGATGAACACAGCAGGTCAAGCAGCATCATAGGAGCAGGAAAACTTGACGTTTCGGGCCTAAACCCTTCTTCAGAAAAATGTCTTTTAGGGATATGCAAAGGGAAATGCTAACTTACTAAAAGGTTTCAAATACCAAAGCTTTAAACTCTCCTTCCTCGTAAAGTGCCTGTGATAACCAGTTCTGATGGATTGCTGGTGTTACATTATGTAAATTAATATCAAGAAATAATGGCTTCTGCACATCATGTTACAGCTACACCCATATTAGACTCCCACGGATATACCGAGAACAATATTGTCTCTTGCAATAACTGCTTTCTGCGTGTTCCAGCAGCCCCACCCCAGCCCACACCACTGTATGGAAGGAACACACCAGTATGTCTGGTGTGTAGCATTGCTGATGGGAAAGTGCTTGATTTCAGCTTGTTATTTGTGCCCCATTATAATACACTGGGCCATATTTGGCTGAATGTTTAAAATGCCAAATGTCTCACTTTCACCCAGCAGAGGTGGCAAGTGACTAGTGGAATTACCCTACAACTAAGGCTCATAGCACCCGAGTCTTACAAAATTGTAAAACTATGCAAACAGCGAAGATTTTTAACCCAGTCAGACTAGGACTGCCATAAGGGTCACAGCACCGACGTGATAGCTTTGAAACAAACTTTTTTTAATAGGGCAATGCTGAGGTTATGCTGTTTCTATATATATCCGGTATAATTAGGCCAAGTGTCAGTTACATTGGCTAACTATCTTTGCCACTCATTTATACTGTATGGTAAAACCAATTCCAGTTGCATCATGAAAGTGCGATGATAAACAATGTAAGCGAGACACTGGTGAATATCATTCTGATGAAATTTCTGGTGAAAATTGTTCTGAAGCAGTCACTGGGCTCGAATTGTTAATTCTGTTTCTCGCTTCACAGATGCTACCAGACCTGCTGAGTTTCTCCAGCAATTTCTGTTTTTGTCAGTTTCAGCACCTGCGGCTTTCTGTTTTATTTCAAAGCTGAAAACCTTTGTTACTGTGACAGTGCCACAAGCCCTGAATCCTTAGTTAAACAACGTAGCAAAGGTTCATTGATTAGCAAGAAAGAAAAAAATGTTTTTCAAGAAACTGATTTGTGCCAGACTAATAGGTAGCCAGCTTATAATAAGAGCATAGCCACAAAGTCGAGACTTATTTTCATTATCACTATAATGAGGAAGAGCAAACTAGACCCATGGCTTGTCTTTACTTGTCAGCCAATCGTTCACACAACAGCTCTGCTGGAGAATAGCATTTTGAAGGTTGAAATGTACAATGTGAGCTGCCAGTAACAAACAGGTTCTTGTTGAAATAAGTGGGTTAGCACCTTCACCAAAAGAAAGCTGACATAAGAATTTCACAGAAATGCACTCATGCATTTCTTCCCAACATCATACTGTGGCATCAACTTGGACTTAGTGCATGTACAAAGTCGGTGATGAGATCTGCTCTATAGGCCTCCTAATATTCATTTCCTTTATTGTAATTGATGGACTTCAAACGGCTGCGAGTTCTGACATAATTCTAAATTAATCACAGTCAAAATTATTCTCACTGTAATTTCAATCCATTTGCTTTAAAGGTAAAAATATGCTTTATACTTGAAAACAACACTGGCCTATTGCAAAATAACATTTGTTCATTAATGCTTGAAGTGCTGACATTTTAGGTTTGTTTAAGTTTATTTTCCTACCTCCTAGAGAGAGAGAGAGACCGACAACCAAATGTTTTGGGCGGATCATTCGTTTGATGATGAAAAGGAAAAAGATGCTCTGATCCACAAAGACTTTCTCACCCTTTGGAAGTTGTGCATTAGGTTTCGATTTGATCATAATAGTGTGGGATTATTTTCATATAAATTTGAAACAACTTTGATCCTATTACCTTATCATATAATTACGTTTCACTTTTGCTGCAGGTTCTGGTTACAATGAGGTTCAAGGCAAGGATAATATCATTAACCATATGATCATGTTTAGAAATAAGCAAATCCTTTTTAAGTCACCTTCTACTTGTCTAACATTAAATGCATTAGTTCTTTCATGCAACAGCTGCATCATCCAGAGCAATTGTACATATTGCAATACTTTACTCCAATTTGAATTCTTAACTTTTAAGCAACATTGTTAACTCTTAAATAAAAACCAAAAGAACTGTGGATGCTGTAAATCAAGAACAAAGAAAAAGTTGCTGGAAAAGCTCAGCAGGTCTGGCAGCATCTGTGGATGAAAAACAGAGTTAACGTTTCGGGTCCGGTGACACTTCCTCAGAACTGGCAGTTCCGAGAAAGGGTCACCGGACCCAAAACGTCAACTCTGTTTTCTCTTTCACAGATGCTGCCAGATCTGCTGAGCTTTTCCAGCAACTTTGTTTTTGTTCTTGTTAACTCTTAGGTAGTCTTACAAGGTACTGTTGGGAAAAACTGCATTAGACATTGTAGAAAACAGGAGGATGCCACTTTCCTTCTCGAGTCTGTTCCACCATTCAATGAGATAATGGCTGATTTGTGACCTTGTGACCTGTCCGTCCTCCCTGGACTGACCTATCTCCTCCCTACCCCCCCAATCTACACTCACCTTTACTGGCTCCATCCCCGCTTCTTCGACTTGTCTGCCTCCTCTCCACCTATCCTCTCCTCTATCCATCTTCTATCCGCCTCCCCCTCTCTCCCTATTTATTTCAGAACCCTCTTCCCCTCCCCCATTTCTGATGAAACGTCAAGCTTTCCTGCTCCTATGATGCTGCTCGGCCTGCTGTGTTCATCCAGCTCCACACCTTGTTATCTCTGATTTGTGACCTGACTGCTTTTGGCCCATTTATCTTTGAATAACAGTAGTACATCCTTCACAGTTTTAAAATTAACAATTGATTTAGCATCAATTGCCATTTGTGAAGAGGTGTCTCCTAACGTCTCTTCGGTAATTTACAGACTATGGCCCCTGGCCCTGGGCTCCTCAATGAGTAGAAATGGTTTCTCTGAAACAATACAATTTAATATCTTGGAAACAAAAAGCAAATTATCCCATGAATTTCTAAATTCCAGGGAATATAATACTGGTTTATTTAATCTCTCCTGAAAGTTCAACTCTCAAGTCCAGGTATAATGCTATAGATCTACAGCACATGTGCTGCAGGGCCAATATAATCTTCAAATGTCCCGTATACCACAGTGACTTTAATTGGTACAACAACGGATCTAGAAGCACCAATAGCAGAAATAATTAAGTATTGCATTCTTAAAAGAGCAAATAATTATTCCTTATGATCAACCACATACTCAACTGGATTAATTTAATATTTTTAAATGATAAATTCTCAAGGCATTGATTTTGTTAAAGTACTTTTTGAAATAAAACTGTTTACATTTTGAATGCAATTATAGGCTGAAGGACTGAGACATGTCCCTTTCTGTTGTCACACCTTAAGACATTTTTTGCTGATTATTTTACCACAGCTTGGGTTTGCAAAAAAAAGGTGTCACAAAGACAGTAGCAGTTTACATTAATGTGGTACCGTTAATACCTAAAGATTTAGTTTCCCAGAAATAATCCCAACAGGGGCTTATCTGTCTTGAAGATCATGCAAGTCTGTGAGGTGTAGCAAAATCAAGGTAGGAGTTCTGGCTATAGATACACCCGAAATAGAGTGAGGTGTTTACGGAGGACAGGAGAACAGTGCACTAAGAGAGAAGTGGGTAAAGGGAACTAAACTAAAGATTGAAATTTCCGAGGACAAAGAGGTTGAGGGAGGAATGGAAAAGGGACATCAGTGAGTAATTCAGTATTTGATTTGGGGGAGACCATCATGATTTTAATAAGAGATGTGAGAGGGCTGGCAAAGAAAAAGACATTCCCAAGTGACCCTCCTGAGACAGCCTCACAGGTCTAGCCCTGAGCATTACTGGTACTTTATTCCTGTTCCTCCTGAAAAACACACTTCCCAATTGTCTTTGGGTCATCTCATATAGTGATGTACACCTTGACTAGGCAATTGTCCCAGTTTCCAGCTTGAATTCTCTGTCTGATATCATCCAACTCCAGATCTTTGTTTCTTTTACTTTGTGTAGTTTTCATTGCCCTGGGTCTAGCATGAACGACCCCAGATAACTTCTTTCTCCAGTGAAGATCCATGTGGTTGATCCTTCCTCACCATACTGGTTCACATGCTTCTGTTATTCCTTCTTCCTGTCTTTGGTTGGATTGATTCCATTTCTTATGGATTTGTGTCACATGAGAGTTAGCACTGTAATGCTCAGAAAGCCCTTGTCTGCATTGACCATAGATCCAGATGACCGTAATCCAGCCAATACTAATCTCAAATTCTCACCATGTTCCTCTCTACTGGCTCAATGAATAACAGTTTCACCTGAGACAGTTCTTGGGATTTCTTGTATCACCTTACGGATTTTGTGTTGGTAAATCTCTGGTGTCAAATGAGAATCCATTATATTGGTCACGTCACAACATGGGGGATAAAGAAAGTTGTCACCTTCTTTGATGAAGTCCCAGCTGATGATATCCCCATCTTCAGTCTAATTTGGAACATACTGAGCTTGTTGGCAATGCTTGAGAGGGTTTGTCCATTGGGTGAAATATGAGACATTCCCCGACATTTGCAGCATTCACCTGTTGCATATCAACACAGAGCTTTATGGCACCATTTGTTGGGGCCCTCTTGTGGTGCGGTGATAGTGTCTCTAGCCCTGGACTACAGGCCCAGGTTCAAGTCCCACCTGCTCCAGACGTCTGCAGTAACATCTCTGAACAGGGTGATTAGGAAAAATAGCACTATTTGGTTTACTACAACAGGGCTCACCCATGGCATTGTTCCTTCAGCTGGCTGTATGATGTCTTGCTCAATCAGCTCCTTGGTCCTCAGCTCAAATTTCCCCAAGGCCAAAAACAGCTATTCTATAGACAACCTCAGCTACAGGCTTTGTGTTCTTATTAATCTCACTTGGCAGCTGTGCAGCTCCCCATTTCCTTGAAACAATGGTCCAAACCACTCTTGAAACTTCACATAGAATTTCACAGAATTGGCTTTTAATCTTATGTGTAGTGCTTGCAAGGTTTGGACAGTCTGCCTGCTTTGAAGATGCTGACCATCTTTCTGAATCACTGATAATTCTGCTCCTACATCCTGATCGCTTCCTCAATTCTTACTGTCACAGTGAAGCATCTGACAGCTTGTCATCGGGATTTAGATGGGTTAGGATAGAGCTTTTCAATACTAAAACTTTAAACATCTTGAGATACTTGCTTCGTCTTCAGATCCTCCCATACGGCTCTGTTGATGGTATTCCTGTCACTACCTGAATCTGTGATAACATTAACTCCAACAACCACTGGAACTTCCCAAGGGCTGTTCCTGTTGACAGAAAGGATGTATCTATGATTGCTATTCATGTTGCCACTCTGCACATTTTACAATTCATGCTGCACTCATCTCCCTTTCCTTTATGTACATGGTTAGTCTTCCCTCTCCTCCCAGCTTTGCTTCTTCCACGCTTCTTGGCAACAATGTCTTTTCCCCCACATTATGTGCACACCTTTCCCTTGGCAGGGCAGTAGGCATCTCTTCTTAAGAGCTCTAAGTTATATACAGTCATACAGCACGGAAACAGACACTTCGGTCCAACCAGTCCATGCTGAACATTATCTTAAACTAATCTAGTCCTACCTACCTACTCCCGGCCCATATTCCTCCAAACCGTCCCTATTCATTTACTTATCTAAATAACTTTTAAAAGTTGTAAGTGTACCCTCAACAAGTTCATTCCATACACAAACCACCCTCTGTGTAAAAAAATTGCCCCTCATGTCTTTTTTAAACCTCTCTCCTGTCACCTTAAAAATATACCTCCTAGAATTGAACTTCCCCATCCGAGGGAGAGGACAACTACCATTAACCAACTATACCCATCATTATTTTACAAACTTCTATGAGGTCGCCTGTCAACCTCCTACACTCCAGTGAAAAAAGTCCCGACCGATCCAACCTTTTTTTATAACTGAAACCTTCTATACCCAGCAACATCTTGGGAAATCTCTTCTGAGCCCTCTCCAGCTTGTAAAATCCTTCCTTTAACTAGGTGACCAGAACAGGACACACAATCTCCCTCAGACTTCTGTAATTCACATGTTGTTACTGCGGTGACAAGCAGAGAATTGACTCCCTTTTGAATGTCCCCAGTTGGCTACAAAGATTTTTAGCATGAGGATATAATTTTGTCTAATGTAATTCTGTAAATTAGTCAACATGTAATTAACTAATTTCTTCTGTAGCAGTAAGAATCCATTAATTTCAATCAGTAAAGGTCCCAGCTATTAAATGGATGATGGCATTCACAAATCAATAATCTTGCTTTAAAACACCTTGACAATGGATTTGATGTTCAGTTGTGTCACTTGGCTAACCTCAACTTTAATCATGACAATGACAGAAGTGGGATTTGTTTAATGCTGTGAAATTGTTGAGCTGTAGCTTCTATTTTCAAAGTGTCATCTGACTTAAAGCTACTTCCACTTACTTACTCCTCAACTAGTCTGACCTGCTATGTTCAAACACCTGAACCATTACCTGGTTATTCAGATATTTTCTAATCAACTATTCAGCGATGTTATCACACACCTCTGGAGCAGGAGGGTCTTGAACCTGGGGTATCCTGGCCCAGACGTAGGAATACTACCACTCCTTCTGGTTTTTCAGATTTTTTACAGCACAATTGGATCCACATGATGCCTTTCTCTAACGAATTACATATTGATTCTCATCCTTCTGTCTCACCCGAGAGAAGACATGCCTTTGGAATGTGATATTTTGCATCACAACATAAAGCCGTCACTGCATATTCATAACTTGCCTTTTCTCTCATGCCTGGCAATAGTTTGATATGGTCTGTCGTGTAAACACTTGCGCCGACCAGCAATAAGGCCCGATGCTGTACTTTCTGAGTCACCGTCTCTCCTTCCAAAGACAAGACACAACTATCAACATGTGTTTTGTGCTTGGCTTTCCATTTCACACTGATGGAACTGGATTCACCTGTCAGCTCAATTCCCCAGACTGCAGACACATCAGCCCCAGCAAATACCCTGGACACAATCTTAAAAACCTCTGTATTTACCTCTGTCTTTTTCCTTGTTGCCAATGTCACGTCTGAAGCTGATTGAATAACACATGCAGTCACAGAGTTAAGGTTGACGATACTTCAGTAGAAACTTCTGCTTACTGCTGCTACATGTGCTCTCTGACCTAGCACCCCCCAGGACAAATAACTTTCAAAAAAGTACAGAATGTTTTAGTCTCTCATCCAGGTACCACACAGTAACCCAATACTCAGGTCCACACATTCAAAAATCAGCTGTCACAACAATTGTTGTTGAGGCAAAAGTTTAATGAGCCTGTGTGCTGGCTGATGAATTAATGGACTGTTCTGAGAGGTGGCAGAGGCAGATGGTGTGGAAAAATTAAAGAGCGATTGGAAAAATATTAGGTGAGTGGGCGATTAAGAGACCTAAACTTCTGCATGGCCAGATGGATTGCAATGTATTCTGTGGGTTTGTATTTTCCTTTGTTCAAAATTAACAAGGTGACTCATCTACTTGTGATGGTGCTCGTAAGGACTGGTCAGAATCGGAATCCAAAATCCTCAAGTGTGTCTACGATCGGCAGGGAAAGGAAGCTGTGAGGATGAGGAATTCTTTATTCTTAGAAATCTGTGTGAGTGCGTTTTGTTAGTGATGGCTGCAAAGCTGTAGCTTTGCGATTGCCTCCTCACATTAAAAAGGAACCCAAAACTGTTTACAACAGCGATTTTTTTTTGTTATCTGAAGTGTTCACAAATACGTTAGATACTGCTGACTCCTACAGCGTTTCTTTTTAAAAAGAAATCTGTCACTGGATGTGGACGCTACTTTCAGCACTATTATTTATTACCTATAGCTACTTTCAACTGACCTATTCAGATATGCATGAACGCAGCTCTGCAGCAGCTAGGACTTGAAACCAGACCACTTAGCTTTGAAACTACCACTGCACAACAAGAACCCAATATCTGCACCCTGGAAGGTGAGTTAGCTTTACTGTCACATATACCCACATGAGTACAGTGAAAAGTTTGCAAGTTGCCACTTACGATGCCAACTTAGGTACAAAGGTACCTGGCCACAGATTCTTCCGTCCAAGTTCTTAGGGAAAAAAAATTAGAAAATAAAAGAATAAGAAGTCCAGAACAACGGCCCTTCTGACCCAGTCCACACTGGCACCCAGCCTCCAGGCCAAGCTGGGCTTCACCTTGAGGTTCCTGAGGCTGGGAGACTGCTCTGGAATCACCTCAAGGCTAGATATCTATGCTGAGACCACACTGGGCCAAAAGATCAGCACACCAGGCCGATAGACCACCACATAAGTGGTAGACAGCTGCGTATTTGAGTACAATTGAAACGTTTGTAAGGTCATTTCAGAGATTGTTATGGACCAAGAGCATGTGGGCTCTTGTAGCACAGTGGTAGTGTCCCTACCTCTGAGCCTGAAGGTCTGGCTTCAAGTCTTGCCTGCTCTAAAGATATGTTACCTAGCAGCATGATTAAAAATAAAAAAAAAGAGCTAAGTGCATTGATGGAAGCCTGGAATCACAGGTAGGTCAGAATAGGCAAAGATGGCAGACTTCCTTCCCAGCATGATATTAGGTTATGATGTTCTCACCACTATCTACCAGACTCATGGTCATCAATACTGATACAAGCCTTCGATCCTAAATTTATTTATATAATGTGCATGACCTACACATCAAATATTTTAATATGTACATTGTTTCATCAGTTTCAATGTTCTGTATCTTGTGCACCACAGTCAAGTGAGAAGATAATATTGGAATTCGTTCAACATTTTTACTGGATAGATCAATGAACATAAACATATTTGATGTAACAACAGTAAGAAGGAGAGCAAACAGCTTGGCTCTTAACTGGTGGTGAGAATCTAGGGTTCAGTACATTTCTCTGGCTATGGGTTACATCCTACAGATTGCTCCCAAAGAAACTCACTCCAGTTCTCTATTGGTGTTAGCTTCCCTGAAAACACATGAAGATTGTGTTGCTAGGAAAATTCTCAAGACACGCTCTTCTCAGCATTATTTTAAAAAAAGCACTTTGGTCAGGATGAAAATCTGATGGAATAGTGGACATTCCAAATTTTATCTCTTCCTAAACCCAAATATTTTAGGAAAATAGAGACATTCGACCATGAAGGATGAAATGCATTTTAGCTGATAGCATTAAACTGGCACCTAGCAAATCCATAATCTGTTTGACACTGTCTTCATGCAACGAAAATGGGTTGTTGAATAAAACAGTCGACCACTAGCAATGAACAAAAACAAAGTTGGTGGAAAAGCTCAGCACGTCCGGCAGCATCCGCGAAGGAAAAAAAGAGTTAACGTTTCGGGTCCAGAGACCCTTCCTCAGAACTGATGGTGGCTGGGAAAACGTCAGTTTATATGCAGAAAATAGGGAGGTGGGTGGGGTAGGGAGTAAACGATAGGATAGAGCCCAAAGAGAGAGAAAGACAGTTGGATAGACAAAGGAGTTGCTAACGATCAGGCTGGGAGGCTGAATAGCTGTTAATGGAGACTGTTAATGATTAACGCAGGGGGTGTGTAATGGCAGGCTATGTGGTAACAAGGCCTGAAGTGTGGGGTAGGGGGCTGGGACATGCGAGAGTTTAGGCCTTAAGATTATTGAACTAAATATGGAGTCCGGAGGGCTTTAGGGTCCCCAAGCAGAAAATGAGGTGTTGTTCCTCCAGCTTGCATTGGGCTTCGCTAGAACACTGCAGCAAGCCAGAGACGGAGCTATTGGCCAGGGAGCAGGGTGGTGTGTTGAAGTGGCAGGCAACAGGTAGTTCAGGGTCTTTTTTGCGAGCAGAACGTAGATGTTCTGCAAAGCGGTCGCCAAGTCTACACTTCGTTTCCCCAACATAGAGGAGACTACATATTGAGCAGCGAATGCAGTAGACTAGATTCTGGTAAGTGCAGGTGAAGTGCTGCTTCAGCTGGAAGGTACGTTTGGGACCTTGGATATTTGGGAGAGAGGAGGTAAAGGGGCAGGTGTTGCACCTTCGCTGGTTACAGGGGAAGTGCCATAGGGCTGTGGGGAGGTGTTGGGGGTGAAGGAAGTGTGGACCAGGGTGTTCCGGAAGGTACGGTCCCTGCGGAAGGTGGACAAGGGAGGGGAGGGGAATATGTGTCTGGTGGTGGCATCTCGCTGGAGGTGACGGAAATGGTGTCTGATGATCTTCTGGATGTGGATGCTGGTGGGATGGTAGGTGAGGATAAGGGGAACCCTGTCGCTATTGCGGGAGGGAAGAGAAGGCGTGAGGGCAGAAGTGCAGGAGATGGGTCAGATCTGGTTGAGGGCCCTGTCGACAACGGAGCTGGGGAATCCTCGGTTGAGGAGGAAGGTGGACATTTCGGAGGCTCCCTTGATGAAGTTGGCCTCATCTGAGCATATGCTACAGAGACGGAGGAACTGAGAGAATGAGATGGAGTCTTTACAGGAAGTGGGGTGTGAGGATGTATAGTTCCGGTAGCTGTGGGAGTCAGTGGGTTTGTAATGGGCCACAAGCAATGAGTTTGTCAGAGGTGACTGATCAAGTTGAACTTCATTCCCATGCACCAAAAAGAGTTAATATTTGTACTAATGCCAGAAATTCCTTCATGCAATCTGCCCAATTTCAAAGCTGATGCCACAACCACCACCCCCTCCCCCACCACGCCCAGAGTAATTGAGACAACTCAACTAAATTCAACCCTGTGAGATACAGCATGTTAAGGAATATTGCAGGCAGTAACCCACCTCCTGACTCCCCAAAGCCTGCCCACCACCTACAAGGCACAAGTCAGGAGTGTGATGGAATATTCCCCACTTGCCTGGATGAGTGCAACACTCAAGAAACCATCCAGGACAAAGCAGCCCGCTTGATTTGCATCACATCCACAAGCATCCACTCCTTCCACCACCAACATTCAGTAGCAGCAGTGTGTACTATCTAGAAAGTGCACAGAAATTCACAAAGGCCCATTTGATAGTACCTTCTAAACCCATGATCACTTCCATCTAGAAGGACAAGGGTAGCGGATACATGGGAATTCCACCCCTTGGAAGTTACCCTCCAAACCACTCACTGTCATGACGTAGAAACATGTTGTCGTTCCTTCAGTGTCACTGTGTCAAAATCCTGGAATTTCCTCCCTAATGGAATTGTGGGTTTACCTACAGCACATGGACTTCAGTAGTTCAAGAAGGCAGCTCACCACCACCTTATGAAAGGCCACTAGGGATGGCCAATAAACGCTGGAAAGCCAGAGACATCCATCTCTGAATGAATAAAAACAGAAGTACCAATATGATCCTTTTCCATACCTGGTTCAGATCTTCAATGGAGTACTTAAATTCACACATAACTTCACAGCTCTGATGTAGGAATACTGAATTGATTTGTAATTATCATGTAACTTTTATTTCTATTTTTCTATTCTTTCATTCAACACTTCCGGTAACCTGGGATAGTAGGAACTGCCGATGCTGGAGAATCTGAGATAACACGTTGTGGAGCTGGATGAACACACCAGGCCAAGCAGCATCAGAGGAGCGGGAAAGCTGACGTTTCGGGTTGAGACCCTTCTTCAGAAACGTCAGCTTTTCTGCTCCTTTGATGCTGCTTGGCCTGCTGTGTTCTTCCTGTAACCTGTCTACTTTTGTTGCTACATGTTTTAACTTGATTTATAAGTTAATATATTCATATTTTGATGAATTTATTACACTGCAAAGATATATATTTGCTCTCATGATACATCAGACAGCCAAATGTTCTGGTTAACAAGCGTGGGGCTGGATGGGTTAGTTTTTTTTTTAAATCAGTAAATGTATTAAGTCTGTTAACTTTGCTTCATTAGTTTTATCCACATGCAGTTAGTGCTAATGAACTGTGAACCTGTGTCTTTTTAAGTAAAGGTTCGATAATAATTTCAACAAATTTGATGAGTTGAGTGCAAGAAGCAGTGAGTGCTTTGAATGACGCCAGAAGGTTGTTCATAAAGAGATCACAAATTACATTTGAACTGATACAAAATTCAGAGAAATTAGTTGGGTTATACTGTAGCTCAGAGAGGTAAAGGAGCAATCTCTGAAAGGTGTTTAGCAGCCTCTGACCTACTTTGCATTGTTGTGCACAGTTGATAAATAGTTACGCTCAGTGAAGAGTGACTGTCTTTAATAACACAGGCCCGCCTAGGTCTACTCATAAAGTATGCTACATCTAACTGTGATGTTCCCTGTGGAAAACAATTAACCATCGGGAGCAGGAGGGCGATTACCAGGTGGAGTAGGTTGGCAGCAAGGCTGTTGTAGCTATGACAATGGGACTCCAGTAGGAGGCAGCAACATGTGAAAAGGGAGTTACAGGATCAGTAATTCTGAACAAGGTTTAATAGGCTGAAGTACTGCACACCCGAAAATAGCTGATGTTGAACATTACTATGCACTCTCTTCCCTTCCACACAACTTCCAGCTAAAGTATCACTCGTGCATGGGGAGGGACAAAGGGGAGCGCAATCTTTCAGAGATACCACTCCTTTTTATTCCATGGTGACAAATAGTCATTCTCAGTAGTACAGAATTTTAGTGTCGTCAATAAAGACCCATTTTGTTTGAAATTTTTTTTGGTGTTGATCATATCAAACAGCACATTAATTAGGCTGTTTATAACAGCAGGGTAACTGACCACACTGACGTAGCCTTGCTTGCAAAGTTCAAAACACAAGGTCCAATGTTAGATATGATTTCATGATTGGACAACGTTTGCTAAACAATCCCGAGCGTGCTAAGAATTGTACTAGCAACCGATTGAAGACATCAGTAAGGCTTGCAGTGTGATGCATTTGTATGTACTTGAAACTAGATATATATTAATACCCAAGGTCCCTTGTGCCTATAGGCTTATTCCATCATTCAATGAAGCCATGGCTGATCTGTCCTCTAACTCCATACACCTGTCTTTGGCCCATATTCCTTAACACCTTTGCTTAACAAAAAAAATCCATCTCAGATTTAAAACCAACAACTGATCCAGCATCTGCTGCCATTCGTGGAAGAGATTTCCAAACCTCCGCCACCCATTTGCCAATAGAAGTGCTTCCCAACATTTCTCTTGAAAAGCCTGGCCCGAATTCTCAGATTCCAGAATCCCCAGTCATAGAATTCCCGACCAAACAAAACAATTTATCTTTATCTTTTGTAGAGAGAAGCAAGTACACACATTGTGTCCACATACATTCACCAGTTCATTTCTCAGGGTATTGCCTGACCAATCAGAGTCAACCTGCTTGATTTAAACCTCAGTAAAGCTCGGCAGTTAATTGTCAGTCATCATTGCCTCTACCAATCAGAGTCCAATTGTAATCAAATCAGCTATTACTTCTAATACAGTATAAAACAATATTGCCCCTTATATTCATATTTTTCTGAAATTACCAGAGTACCAGAAAAAACAGCCTCAAAAAAGGTCTCTTTTTTTCAGCAATACCTAATTTTGACAGTTAGCACTCTTCATAGATTTGGGTAGGATTTGTTGGATGAAAGGAGCTGCCCCTTCATCAGCCACTTAGTGGAGAATGTATCTTTGCTGAACAATGCTCACTTGGGCACCAACTGTACCTCAGAGACCTGCCAGAATTCCAGACTGGCCTGAAGCTCAGTAAATGCCTCAGCATCACTAGTGCAATGGCCAGGTTTGAGGGACTCCAACACCAAACTGCAGCAACAGGTGAATGCAAGGGAGAGAGAGAGATGAGGCCAATGGTGGGTGGAGGGAAAGGGTTGGAGTCCTTGAAGGTGAGGTCAAAACAGGGGGACAGCAGTGTGGTGCTGGTTCGGAACAGCCCCTAGAGGGCAGACTTCATTCGTGGCTGGCTGAAGCTTACCCTATATCGAGAAAGGAGGCCATTGCAAAGGGTAGCCTTTCCTCCTCTTTCCCAAGGCCTGACCAGCTTGATTTCCTGGGCTTACCTCCAGATCCAGCCTCTGGATAGGATGAGGCCATTGACTACCCACTGAAGGGCCTCCTTGGCACAAGGGTTTGCAGGCCTAGGCTTCACCCCTCCCACTGTATAATTGTGGTGAGGACAGAGCAGGCAGGAGGCCGATGAAAAAAATCACCAACCCCGAGGAATCTAACGGCCAGCACCACAGTTCCACCTCCCCTATCCACTAATACCAGCAAAATATGCCAGTGTGTTGGCAAAACTGAATGTGTAAGATATCTTTGCAATTTATCCAATAACTATGCCATAAGGTTTGAACACAGAGACTTGAGAATTCTGCATACTTTCCATATATACTTCTAATGCCATTATTTTTCCTTAATTCATTCACAGAATGTTGTTGGCTAGGCCAGCATTTATTGCCCATGAGAGATAATAGGTACTGCAGATGCTGGAGAATCCGCGATAACAAGGTGTGGAGCTGGATGAACACAGCAGGCCAAGCGGCATCAGAGGAGCAGGAAAGCTTGACGTTTCAGGCCTCGACCCTTCATTAGAAATTCCCATCCCTAGTTGCCCAGCCAACTCCATTTCTGTGGGTCTGTAGTCACCCATAAGGTAGACCAATAAGGACAGTAGTTTCTTTCCCTAAACAACATTAGTAAACCAGATGTGCTTTTACAACAATCAACAATGGTTTCATTGTCACCATTTGACATTTAATTCCAGACTTTTCTCATTGAATTCAAATTCCACCATCTGCCATGGCAGGATTTGAACTCAGGTCTCCAGAGCATTCACTCAGAAGTAGGGTCACTGGACTCAACATTAACTCTGTTTTCTCTCAAAAGATGTTGCCAGACTAGCCGAGTTTCTCCAGCAATTTCTGTTTTTGCTAGTTCCCCGCAACATTAGCCTGAGTCTAATTAATAGCGTAAAGATTGATAATCTGGTGTTAAGACTATAGGACGTCACCACCCAGTTTTATTTACAACAATAGGACTGTGTCCTAGAACATGAATCTAGTCTTGGTACCTTGCTAACTTTGCAACAACCATCAAATGGTATAAAATCCCACCTCATACATCAATGTCTTTTAGGGAAGGAAATTGACCATCGATTTCAAGGACGTTATACCAGACTCAATACATTAACTCTGCTTTTCTCTCTACAGATGCTACCGGAGCTGCTCAGTTCCTCCAGCAATTTCTGTTTTTATTTCACATTTCCAGCGTCTTGCAGTATTTTGCTTTTAATCTGCTGAGTCTCCAGATCCCACAGCAATGTGGTTGGTTGTTAACTGCCTTCTGAACTCCCCCAGCAAGCCACTCAAGTTCAGGATGGTTAGGAATTGGCAACAAATGCCGAATTTGGTAGTGATGACCACATCCATGAAAGAATAAAGCAAACAACTACCAGGTTATTTTACCTGCTGTTCCAGAGGACATTTGTCCCTCAACCAACATCACAATGAAGAAAGATTATATGGTCAAGATAACATTGTTGTTGATGACAGCTTACTGTGCCTGTCATATTCTGTACATAGAATCCTGACAGCGTGGAAGCAGGCCATTCAGTTGACTCCTAACCTTTGAAGAACACCCTGACCAGACCCATTCCTATCCTTGCACATCCCTGGACATAATGAGCAATTTAGCATGGCCAGTCCGCCGAACCTGCCCATCTTTGGACTGTGGGAAGAAACTGGAGCACCCAGAGGAAACCCACGCAGACGCGGGGAGAATGTGCAAACTCCATACAGGCACCGTGGCTAGAACAAACCCAGTTCCCCGGCGTTGTAAGGCAACAGTGCTAACCACTGAGCCACTGTGCTGCTATAACAGCAGTGGTGGTTCTTCATTAATTGCTGATGAAAGTACTTTGAGATGTCTTAAGTTTGTGAACCAACAACAACTTCTATTCATATAGCTGCCTTAACTTAGAGAAACATCTCAAAGAGTTTCACAGTGGCATGATAAAACAAAGTATGGCACCAAGTTATACAAGGAGGTACTCATTCAGATGACTAGAAGTTTGCACAAAGTGGTTTATTTTAAGGAGTGAGAGATAGAGAGGTGGAATGGTTTAGGTGGGGTGTGGGGGCGGGGCGTTCCTGAGTTTATGGCTGAGGTGACTGAAGACGCGGCTATTAATAGTGAAGGGATATAATTGAGAGTGCACAAGATGCTAGGATTAGAGGAGCATAGATATTTTAAAAGGCTGTTTAGCTCCATGTTTTTACAGAAATAGCGAAGTATCAAAGTCATGAAGAGACTTGAAAACCTAGGATGAGAATTTTGAAATGAAAATACTTGCTTAATTGGGAACCAGGCAGTGTACATGGTGGTGATTGCAGACAGGTGAGACTAGTTTAGGTCATTGACAGTCATGGCTGGATGTAATGAAGACATGGCTGAGGGTTTCAGTCGCTGATGAACTGAGATGGGACAAAGTCACATTATATTACAGACGTGAGGTGAAAAAGAAATGGACTCAGTGTCAGGATAAATATAAGATTAGACGTTCACCCCCTAGTCAAATATTATACCCATGATGTGACCAATCTGACTAAATTTCAGTCTGTTTTCCAGGGAGAGAGAGATGGAGTTGGTTGCCAGGGAACAGAGTGGGAATCATAAACAGAGACACCTTAAGGCCATAAGATATAGGAGCAGAATTAGGCCATTAGGCCAATTAAATATGCTCCACCATTTAATCATGGCTGATATATTTCTCAACTCCATTCTCCTGACCTGTCCTGTCCTGATATCCATTGATCCCCTTATAATCAAGAACCTACCTCTGTCTTAAATACACTTAATGGCATGACCTCCACAGCCTTCTGTGGCAATATGTTTTCTCTGGCTGAAGAAATTCCTCCTCAGCTTCAGCAGTTTTGTTTCATATCTAATCGGAGGAAATGTTTTCCACATCTTTTACAGGATATTGGATAAGTCGCCTGATAATTAACCAGTTGTGGAGGAGTGAAGAGAATTGGTGGCGACGTAGTGTGTAGATTGTCAATGTATGTGTAAAAACTAATGCTGAACTTTCAACTGATATTTCTGAGGGTAACACATCAATAAGAAATTGGTAAGGGGTTGTCAAGAGAAGACCCTTTGGAGACACTAGATGTAATGGTTTGGAAGTAGGAAGAGAATTGCAAGTGATTGCCTGGCTGTGATGGCACAGATGAGAATGAACTCAGGAGAGAGCAGACCCACCGAGCTGGACAAGAATGGCAGCATACTGGAAGAGTATTCACTGTATTCACTGAGTGCTCACTGTACCTAACAGATCAAGATGGACAGGGAAGAAAAGCTGACTTCTTTCACAGTCATACAGGGTGCTATTTTGCAAAGGAGATATATAAATGCAAGCTTTCGCTTGTTTTTAAATAAATTATATTTGAAGCGGTTGAGATGTTCCAAAGATTTTGGTTTTGTGGAGCTTGGAACTTTCAAAGAAATGTTTATCATAGTTGGAGAGAAGCAGAGGTTAGAAGCTAGTTATAGATTGTATATGGGATGCTCAATCATAGATTCCAGGCAACCCACTTAATGTCCTGCAAAACTCTGAACTCATTGATAAGGAGACACAATGGCCTAGTGGTATTATGGGTAGACAAGTAATCCAGAGGTCCAGCTAATGTTTTGGGGACTAGGGTTCAAACCCTACTATGGTAGGCTGTGGAATTTTAATTCATCTGTACAGCATGGAAACAGGCTCTTCGGTCGAACTCATCCATACTGCCTCGATATCCCAAATTAACCCGGTCCCATTTGCCAGCATTTGGCCCACATCCCTCTAAGCCCTTCCTGTTCATGTACCATCCAGATGCTTTTAAATGTTGTAACTGTACCAGCCTCCACCGCTTCCTCTGGCAGCTCATTCCATACACACACCACCCTCTGCATGAAAAAGTTGAATAAAGATTTGGAATTAAGAATCTAATGATGGCTGTGAAACTGTGGCCAATTATTGGGGAAAACCCATCTGGATCATGAATACAGTTTAGGGAGGGAAACTGCCATCCTTACCTGGTCTGGCCTATATATGACTCCAGACTCACAGTAATGAGGTTGACTCTGGAATGGACAATAAATGCAGGCCTGGCCAGTAATGCCCACAATCCCACAAATATGTAAAAAAGAGAATTGTTCAATACAATTTAACTGGTCTATGTGGAGTATAATCTCTGCATCACATGAGTCAACTTCTCTTAAATGATGCAAAGGTAGTCCTTTATGAGTGGAACATATTCTCACAGTTCTACGACCTCTGGGAATTGAATGTTCAAACTAGGATTCTGTGCTTTTAACTATCCTCAGTCTCAAAACTCTTCCGATGTAGATATCTGAATCTCTTTACTAAATGAAAGCAGCATTTCTGGTTTGAGTCAGGACTTCAAATATCAAATGTTGGTATTGAAAGAAAATCTTATAATCTCTATTCTTATGTGAGTTTGTTCAGTTTTTCTTGGCTCTGTTTGCCAACGCCAATGCACTGTAAGCACAATTACAGTCAATTATTGAGAATGAAAAGAGAAAGCTTTACTTTGTCTTATACATTATTTATGTGACTACCATAAAATAATATTATCACAATATGCTGGCTTATTAAAATAATCTCCTTAATTCACTTTTAACTAAAACACTGCTGATTATTTCTGACTGTGCATGCACACAATTTTGAGCTGACTTTTGTAATTTAAAATAAAAGCTCTTATTTGTTTTACAAACTATGTCTATGAACTGATATCATTTGATTTGATTTAGTATTGTCATATGTACCTAGGTAAGCGAAAAGTTTGGTTTTGCATACAGTACAGGCAGATCATAGCATACAAAGTGCATAACGGTAATAGAACAGAGTGAGGAATACATTGGTATACTGTTCCATTAAAGCATTAGTTTTAATTGATATTTATAAATATTTGCAACTGTGCTTAGAAGAGATATTGCAGATAATGTACATGTCCCTTGGTGGCAGCACAGCCTTTTTTTTTTAGGCCCTTTGTTTCTGCACACATTCCAAATTAAGGAGTCTGGTTGAATCTACATCATTTATTGCTTTCAGGTTTTTATAAGACCAGGATTGCATCTCCTACCAACTTTCTCTCTCATGAAAACAAATTCATAGAATCCCTACAGTGTGGAAACAGGCCCTTTGGCCCAACAAGTCCACACTGACTCTCAGCATCCTACCAAGGCCCACCCTGCAAAAATCCACCTAATCTACACACCCCTGAACACTACTGACAATTCAGCATGGCCAACCCACCTAACCTGCACATCTTTGGACTGTGGGAGGAAACCCATGCAGACATGGAGAGAACATGCAAACTTCACACAGACAGTCAGCTGAGGCTGAAATTGAACCTGGGGCCCTGGTGCTGTGAGGCAGCAGTGCTAGCCACTGAGCCACTGAGCCACCATGCCACCCTAGTTCTAGAGAAGCTCATAGTTGGAAGTCCTAACTCCTGGGATTACTTTTCCAAATTCACTGCAATAGAACATAGAACATAGAACACACAACAGTACAGTACAGCACAGTACAGGCCCTTTGGCCCACGATGTTGTGCTGAACTTTTACCCTAAACCTAAGGTCTACCTAACCTCCACCTCTACCTTACACTACCATCCATATGCTTATCTAATAGCTGCTTAAATGCCCCTAATGAGGCCGATTCTACTACCGTCTCCGGCAATGCATTCCACGCCCCTACCCTCATTGCATAAGATACATTGGAGCTCCTTATACTGTTCACGATGGGTGGAACTGACCCACAATTGCCTGTTCACAGCCTGAGACACAAACAATTGACTGTGACCGGAGGATCATTAACTTGGTGAAAGACACTTTTTCGTCTGGCCAAGACTTGTTGGTCTTTGAGAGCAAGGAGTTGACCCTGACTGAGTGCTGCAGACCAGCACGCTCCAAGGCCCAATACTGCATGCTGAGCGACGCATCAAAGCTTGGGGCAGCTGTCGCCAAGGCTCAGTGGGGAAAGACCACATCTGAGGTCTTCCAGCTGAAGTTAAACAGGGGTCTGTTCAGTTATCATCCCCTCCCGATACCTCAAATATACGTAAATATAATCTTACACAAGTCAGAGATGCCTTTGGTTTGTTTGTTGGATAGAGTCAAACTCTAATGTTTGTTTCTTTATCTGCTACTGTACAGAATCAAACTGTATTTGTGACTATGTATGTGTGTGTATATCGATAATTATATAATACTCTTGAAATTAAAAAAAAATGACTGGCTGTTGAAGTTGGAGATGTTTGTGTAGATACATCTCAACCACCCTTCCTGCTGTCAGGTCTTGGGGGATAGTAGCAGGGGATGTGGATGGGGGAGGAGTCCCATTCAAAGGCAGTGCTGGGGAGACAGAGTGACAGGAAGGTGGACTCACTAATGCCACATTCACTTTGGCCTTGGTTTAAATATTACCATTTTCTGAAGGCAGCATTGAGCACAGCTGCCTGTCACACCACATGTAGACGAAGACGATATTATAGATATTTTCAAATAAACCCATTCAGCAATGTTTTGACACACCTCTGGAGCAGATGGGACTTGAACCTGGGTCATCCTGACCCAGAGGTAGGGGCACTACCACAGAGTCCTACACAGTGCTCCTGTATGTAGGCACATATGCACTCAGTATGTGAAGAACTCCCGGTTTAGATGTGGACTCTGGTGTACTCCTTTCATCATCAACTTGATTAATTCAGAAACAACAGGTGACACGTTCCTGGTGTAAAAATTGCAGAGTTTGTTTTGATTCTTCTGACAGGTATTTTAATAGAGGTATGAATCAAATTAAAATAAACAGCTAACTTCTCTGCTTAAACAGTGAAGACAAGGATTTTCAATATTGAACTGTTGGATGAAATTTGCACAATGTGCCTTCGAAGGCTATTGAATGAATAGTTCACAATAATGTCACTGGAATGCTGTATGGAAGGTGTATGGTGTGTATCTAATAATGGAAGCTGTTGTTAATCATGTTAGTTTGCCTTTTTTCCTTGTTGGTCTTCAGTCTGCAGTTACATTCTTTGAAAAATTAATCTGGATTATGTAAAGGGCACACTCATGTTTGCCTTTTCGAGCTGTCAACTCCCGTGAGCAGTTGTTATTTCAAAAAAGTCTTATTTTTCCAAAGGGCTTCCTCACCCCCACTCAATGTATTCTAAACTTTTAGGGTTAGAGTTTTAGGCCTCAATAGAGTTTAGCGCAGAGGCAAGTGTATTTTGATGCCATCGATAGGAATGTCGGCTTGCTGCCTCCACCTCACCCCTGAGAAATGTTCCTGTAAGTGACCTTGGGAAGGGGTATGCTGCTTGTAATTGGGTTATCCAACTATGTGTCTTGGGTAGTCACTGACATCTCTAAAAGGTAAAGTTGTTACAGTCCTACCAGACCATATAGCTCCTGTCTCATTTGAGAGAGACAGATAACTCATGGTGGTTTAACCTGAGGGTCACCACACCTCAGGTGAGGGAGAGATTGAGAAGAAGAGTCTTTCAGCTGGTGTGGATATTGAAACCATCCAGTTGGCATCACTCTGCATCGCAAACCAGCCATCCTGTACAGCGGCCCCCTTTTCACTAAAGCCCTTTATAGGGGAAGAATTAAATCTGATAGAATGCAGTGGAGACAGGAATGTTATCATATTGGATCCTAATCCTGGATCACCACTGGAAGTATTCATCTTTTAATTACAACATGTGTGCTTTGTTTTCAAAAAGTGCATATTTATCAAAAAGGAATGAGAACGTAAATTCTGAGCAATGGAATTTCATGACTGTCTGCAAGGCCTGTGTTGATGATCTGCAGCTTTGAGGGGGACCCTGAAATGTCCTACCTGATGGGTCTCATGGAAGCTTCAAAGGAAGGACATCAAAATGAGAAACGTAAACTGTGACCCCCTGTGAGCTGTCTCAGACAGTGAACATGTTGGGAGAAAAGAGAATAGTCTGGCTGAGAGACGCGTTTGTTTTGTTCCTCTTTCAAAAATACACAAGAATATAGGCTAAAAAGTGATTTTGAACCTGGTCTGTGTGCGCTAGAGTGTGAAAGTATCCATTGTGAAGGTCATAACTGTGAAAACCCCAGGTTAAAAGAGAGGAAGCCTTTCTCTTTATTAGAAGCTAGATCACAAATGAAACCAGTTAAAACGAAATAGGATAAAAGCATTAAAGCTGACCTATAAAGCCAAGCAGGTCGAAATCAACCGCATGCCTCCCAACATCAATGGACAGGAACCCAGAGACTGAACTCGGTATTGTTTTTAACTTTTTTCATTCTTTTTAAACTCATTTCCAATTTTTAATCTGTGTTGATCTTTGTTGCATTACTTATCTTGTGTTTAATTAATAAGCTCACTCTTTTGATAATTCAAGAGGTATTGTCTTCTTTTAAAAACATAAATGTGTTTAGTCTGGGAGAGAAAGGCATTCACAAAGGATCTTATTTTTAAATTAACCAACTAACGGGGAGGGTGAATACAGATGAGAAGCCAGTCCATTCTACTTCAGGCTTGACAACCTGGGGTCTCCCATCTAGAACTGTAATAAACTCCGCAATCTCGCCCAAGGACTGGTCAGAGGAAAAACCATTACCTAAATTTATTGAGATCAATATGGTGTTTAAAAGTGTATTGACGTACTGAATGAAACATAGGATGTTGTTCCTTGAGCTGGTGTTGAGCTTCCCTGGAACAGTCAGCAGGCTGTGGACAGATTTGCCAGGATGGGAGAAATGGTTGCTCAATGGTTAGCGCTGCTACCTCACAGTGGCAGGGACCCAGGTTCGATTCCGCCCTTGGGTGATTGTCTGTGTGGAGTTTGCACATTCTCCCTGTGTCTGCGTGGGTTTCCTTTGGGTGCTCCAGTTTCCTCCCACAGTCCAAAGACCTACAGACTAGGTGGAGTGGCCATGCTAAATTGCCCATAGTGTTCAGGCATGTTTGGATTAGAGGGGGATGGGTCTGGGTGGGATGCTCTGAAGGTCAGTGTGGACTTGATGGGCTGAAGGGCCTGTTTCTGCACTGTAGGGGTTCTATGAAGAGTGGAGAATAAAAATGGCTAGTTCTGAGGAAGGGTCATTTGACCCAAAACATTAACTCTGATTTCTCTGCCAGTTCTGCTGAGCTTACCCAGCAATTTCTGTTTTTTCTGTCTGTAATTAAAATGGCACCTCCAGCTTTTGACATAAACTGGAAAGTTTCATTCACTTTGTTTCCAATTTTCACCCTGTCTTCACCTTCAAATGCTCTGACTCATTTCCTACCACTATCTTAACTACATTTCCTCACACCAAGCAACTCCATTCCACTCTCTCAGTTTCTCTGCCCCTGCTGCATCTGTTTCATTGATGCCACTTTCTACACCAATGCTTCCTTTTCTTTCTGTCAGGGATTCCCACCCAGTACAGTTAGCATGATTATCCGAGGCCAAACTACTTCACACTTCTATGCTCTCATCAAATCCTTCACTCCCTCAGAAACATGACAGAGTTCCCCTTATCCTCGCACTTCATCCCATCAGCCCCCATATTCAATACATCATCCTCCACCATTTCTGTTATCTGCAACATGATCCCACTCTTTGATGGTGGCCAAACACATCTTCCACTCTGCCTCACCCACCCCTGCACCCCCCACATCGCCACCCCAACCCCAACAGCGCCTTCAGTATTCTGGGGCTGTTTCTCTCGGATGCCCTCAGTCATCCCTAACATGCCCTCCATTTCCTATGGCATCTTTCTGTGCAAAGATCAGAGGTACAACACCTGTCTTTGCAGCTCCTCTCATCTCAATGTCCATAAGATCATAAGATGTGGGAGCAGAAGTAGACCATTCAGCCCATCGAGTATGCTCCGCCATTCAATGAAGTCATAGCTGATCTGATAACCCTCAATCCCACTTTCATATCTTTTCCCCATTACCCTGTACTTTCATTACTGATTTACAATCTACCAATCTCAGCCTTGAATATACTTAATGACCCAACCTCAACAGCCCTCTGTGGTAAAGAATTCCGTAGACTCCCCATCCTCTGAAAGAATAAATTACATCTCATTTGAGAATTAGAATTAGAATTTTGCTTTAGAATTAAAGTTAGAATTATTAGAATTCACTGCCACAAGTATAGCAATACATGCGTACAGTGAGAAGTGAATAAAGACACCATTCTCCAGCACCACCTTGGTTACAAAAGCAGATTTTTTTTTAAGAAAGACGGCAGAAATAAAAGAAAACCAAAAGGTAAGAAAAATGTCTGGATGTTAAAGTCTAAATCTTATCTCCATAAAGGTGTTTGGAACCATGGATGCAGGCACTCAGGCCTAGCCACGGCCTGGAGTCTTGGTCAGCCTGCGAGCATTGTATTGATTGCCAGGAAGAGCCACGTTCTAGCTGCTGCTGACGCTGCAGGAGGCTGACACCATTTCATGCACAGCCCACTGTTGCTGCCGATCATTTCTGTCTTACACGTACTATCCCTCATTCTAAAATTTTGCCTTCTGGTCCTCGACTCTCCCATGAGGGGAAATAGCCTTTCTGCCTCTACCTTTCCGAGTCCTCTAAAGAACCTTATATGTTTCAATAAGGTTGCCTCGAATTCTCCTATACTCTAACAGGCCCAATCTACTCAACCTCTCCTCATCAGGTAATCTCTTCATACTTAGTATCAGCCTAGTGAACCTTCTCTGGACTGCCTCCAGACCAGTCTATCTTTCCTCAAACAAAGGGCCCCAAAACTGTTCACAGTATTTCAGCTGTGGTCTGTCTAGTGCCTTTTATAGTTTTAGCAAAACCTCTCTACTTTTATAATCCATTCCCTTAGAAAAAAAGACTAACATTCCATTTGCCTTCCCCATTATTTGCTGAACTTGCTTGCTAGCTCTTTGTGATTCATGGTCTTCCAAGTGAACAGTGGTTTATACTTCTTTCACTCTAGTCATCTGTGTTTGTTGCTCACTATGTTGTCTTCCGTACATTGGGGAGATCAAGCATGGATTGGGTAACCATTTTGTGAAATACTTCCCTCTATCACTCAGGCAACAAGTGTGACCCTTGATCTGTCATTCCCTGTCGTGATAACTCCTCACTTTGCTGTCAGGCTGATGTCTCTGTCCTCAGCCTGCTGCCGTTTTCTTGGGAAACCCAATGCAAACTAGAGGAACAGCATCTCAGTTTTCAACTCAGCACTCAACAGTTTCAATTCTACACCAGCACCTTTCCTGGCATCTCCTTCTATGCATTTCTTTCTACTGTTTTTGTTACAATGGGTTAGTTTTCATCTTGTTTCTTTCTTTGCCACATTTCGATGGTTTTCATATGCCAATTCACATCTTAATTGACACAACTTTTGATTCTTCACCTATTTTTTATTCATTTGTGGAATGTGGGCATCGCCGGCTGGTCCAGCATTTATTGCCCATTCCTAGTTGCCCCCTTGAGAAGGTGGCAGTGAGCTGCCTTCTTGAACCACTGCAGTCCATGTGCTGTAGGTTGACCCACAATGCCCTTCCAGGGGAATTACAGGATTGTGACCCAGTGACAGTGAAAGAATGGCAATATATTTCCAAAGCCATGAGTGGCTTGGAGGGGAACTTGAAGGTGGTAGTATTCACACATATTTGCTGCTCTTGTCCTTCCAGATGGAAGTGGTCGTGGGTTTGGAAGACACTGTCTGAGGGTCTTTGGTGAATTTCTGCATCTTGTAGATAGTACACACTGCTGCACCTGATTGTCCATTACCATTCTATTTTAGTTGTTCCATCTTATGGCATTTATCCCATACTGAGTATCCTTCTTATTACAAGCTTTCTCCTTTGTCCATTATGTTCCTTCTCCCCTTCCATTGACTTAAACCTCTTAACGTTTCTATCTTTCCTCAGTTCATCGATTATTGTAACCTTGTTCCTCTCCACAGGGGAGGTAGTGGCTTAATGGTATCACCTCTGGACTGGATTCCAACGAATCCAGATAATGTTCTGAAGACCCAGTTCGAATCCTGCCATGACAGATGGTGGAATTTGAATTCAATAAAAATCTGGAATTAAGAGTCTAATGATGACCATGAATCCATTGTCAAGGGGAAAAAAACCCATCTGGTTCACTAATGTCCTTTAGGGAAGCAAAATACCATCCTTACCTGGTCTGGCCTACATGTGACTCCAGACCCACAGCAACATGAGTGATTCTTAACTGCCCTCTGCGCAATTAGGGACGGGCAATAAATGCTGCCTATCCAGCAATGCCCTCATCCCGTGAATAAAGGAAAAAGAAAAATACTTTATGACCCTTTGAGTTTTTCCAGCTTTGTTTGTTCTTATGTCAAAGAAGATTATGTTCATTTTTGATTACTGATTCACATCTGACATACTCCTCCCTCTCTTTCCCTTCCATCTCTCTCTCACTGATAGAACTTGGTCATCAGGGTTAATGGTTAGTAGCAGCAGTGGGACGTGCTACATTCTTATTTTATTATTATTATTTAAATAAAACACGTGTGAAAACTTGCCAAGATTTTCATATACTCTTTTGTTTGTTATTTATGTCAGTCCAATTGAAAATGTCGTTCGACAATTCAAAACTTGAATTCTCTCTTACTGTCTCTATTAAAACAATTACCAATGTTTCTGCGCAGCAGAATTAAAATTCAAAGTTCTATCTCTTTGTCCTTCCTCTGATTTAATGAGTAAACCTAAAGCTTCCAGCAAACTCACTTTAAATGACTCAGCTCCACAATGAAGCCAGAATCATGTAAATGATTAGGACTTTTGAAATGCAGCCTCTGAAAATAGAATTACTGCCGGAATGTTCTTCTTCAAATGGTCATGCCAATGCCCACACACATCATCCTGCAGAGCCTCAAGCACTCTCTCATTAGGTAAAATGAGGCACCCTCTCATCACGTAATAATTGTTCATCAGGCAATTTAAAATTTATTTCTGGTGTGCTTTTAGCATCATTGCATCCAAATGCTGCTCAAACAACAGCGGAGGAAATGCCCTCAGACACTTAATCACAGGGGCCAGGTCGGCCCCCGTCCATTCTCTGTTTCAAGACCTGTCGTGTGTTCGAATCTGCCCTCCACATTTCTGCTTCAAGATTTGGACAAAGCAATGACAAGTCACAACTGAAGCTCCCTTCTGACAGCACCACCGGCATGCCTACACCAAACAGACTGCAGAGGTTCAAGAAGATTGCTCACCACCACCTCCTCAACGGCAAGTAATAATGGGCAACAAACACTGGGTTAGAGAGTGACATCCACATCCTGTAAATGAATAAAACAAAGAATAGTCTCAAAATATGCCAGACCATGAATGCACATTGTCAATACTGAGAGCGTTGAAATTGTGTTGCGTGCAGGATGGTGCATGGAGAACAGTTGATTCCTGTTGCATTTTCTTGAGTGCCACCATCCGCCCTCGCCTGACAATGTGCATTGTAAACTGTGAGACTAATACAACCTTATGAGACATCTAGGAGTGGAAATTGCTGTATGGAGAACGTGTTGAATTTCATTGCACCTTCAGTAATTACAAGTCCAAATCTTTTGGCAATATACTTTAGAAAACCTTATGAATGAAGAGTTAGGCATAATGACCTTGCTGAACATAATCTGTATTAAGGGCTAGATTTACCTTTGGAGGGGTAACCAGGAAGTTATGCACACTTATCTGCCTGATTTGCCAATAACCCATGAACTAAATTTTTCATCAATGTCACCAAAAGACAGTGGAATGTGAAAATGTGTGGAGTGAACTGGAAATCAGCATAAACAATTGGCCTGATGACAGAGTCACACTAGTCTTCTTGTTTGAAATTCAATTTCAAGTCATTTAACCATCATTCATGCACTTCAGGCACAGCTTGATTAGCAATAAGCAATCGCAGAAACATTTCAACTTTTAATGTCATTTATAATGATAATATAAAAATGCACTCAAGGAACCAGAAAGTAACAGAAGTTCTCAGTTAAGACATTAAAGTGCAATATAAACCAAACGGATGACTATACTTCCTGCAACACTTCAAATTCTGGGCTTAACTTTAAACACAAATTTACACTGATGCATTTGCAGGAAATTTGGGGGCGTTCAGGGTGGAGTCAGATGTTTGGTCCAGGGTTAGATAGACAGATTGTGTCAGAGGTTCCTTGATCTATTTCAAACTCCCCACAAACAATACCACAAAATATCTGCTTGCTTCTTAAAATCGCAAATCACTAATATCTGTTTGAACTCATGACATGATACTTACGTTAAGTTGCAAATTATTTTGCCTCACAACTCTCTCTCCATGTGACAACTATTCTTCAGTTGTCACGTTATTGATATGGCTGTGGTTATTGCTTCACTGAACTTTTCCATTTAGTTTGTTCCAAGGTTTAAAGGCACGAATCTATACAACCGGTTATTGCTCTATCACTGCAATGATATCTAGATTCATTGCACTGTTAATTCCCATAATTTATTCTTTACCAGGATCTTTAGAACTTGTTATTACCCTCAGTGTTCACTTCCACCTTCATTCTCCAATTCATGTGCCACAAATTACTTCAGGATGCCCTGGGGCCATGATAGGCAATGCATTTAATCCCTTGTCTTTACTCTTTCATGGGATGTGGAGATCTTTGGTAAGGCCAGCATTTATTGCCCATCCCTAACTGCCCTTGAGCTGAGTGGTTTGTTAGACCAGTTCAGAGAGCAGTTAAGAGTCAACTACATTGATGTGTGGGTCTGGAGTCACATGTGTATCAACAGAGTAAGAAAAGCAGGTTTCCTTCCTAAAGGACATTAGTGAAGCAAATGGTCTTTTTACAACAATTGATGATAATTTCATGGCTACCTTTACTGAGATGAACTTTCAATTCCAAATGTACTATGTGAACTAGAGTTTAGAAAAATGAGAGGAGACCTTATTGAAACATAAGGGGCTCGACAGAGTAACTGCTGAGAAGACGGTTCCCCCTGTGGGAGAGTTTAGGACAAGAGGGCATAGTCTCAGAATAAAGGGGTACCAATTTAAGACTGAGATGAGGAGAAATTTCTTCTCACAGAAGGTTTAGAGTCTTTGGAGTTCTTTGCCACAGAGATTTGTGGGAGCAGACTCCTTGCGTATATTTTTGGTTGAGATAGATAGACTCTTGATCGGGTAGTCGAGGGTTATGGGGAAAGGGCAGGAGAGTGGAAGTGACGAATCTTGGATTAGCTATGATCTTATTGAATGATCCTAGTGAATGGCAGAGCAGGCTCATTGGGCTGAATGGCCTCCTCCTGTTCCTATATCTTATGAAATTAAATTCCAGCATCATAAAGGGATTTGAACTCTTGTTCCTAGGGCATTAGCATAGTTTCCGGATTACTAGTTCAATGACATTATCACTACACCACCAATTAATAAAAAGAATATAAAGACACATATTTTCTTAACAACGTTTCCAAAACACAAATTCACACAATGTACCGGCAGCTGATTGGTCAAGGAAGAGGTGAAAGATACAATGGTGGCTGTAAATGACAATCTCATGTTTCTTCTGGCAGTTTGCCCAACTTAGTGACCACAGCATCATCAAACAAATAACTATGGCAGTACCTCAGTCACCACATTAATGCTGCCAGCTCCCTTAATCGCCTTCCAAAATACACAAAAGAAAATGTAGCGAAATTGAGGAGAGAATTGATTTGGTGACACTGGGCCCAGAACACTCAGATAATGAAACAGTAATATCGATAGCAAAAGCTTGTGCCTATATGGCACCTAATAAACACATCAAGGCACAATATAGAGCTGTTATGAAACAAAATATGGTGCTTGGCCACAGAGAGAGATGTGAGGATATTATTAAGAGATACTAGCGTGGTCAAAGAGGTAAATTTTAAGGAGTCCCTTGAAGGGAGAAAGAGTGGTAGAGATGATTTAAAAAAGAATTTCTAGATTTTGGGATGAGAATGAAGATACAAGTATCTTACTCCAATTTTGGATTCACTCAGTTGTAAAAATATCACATCCAGTAGAGCCTGGTGTATAGTGTTGGTGTGTGCCCTTAGTGCGTGGGCATAAAGGACTCTAGGCCATTTCCTGGGGACTTTATAATTATAAACTTGTACACAGCACAAACAAGCATCTAGCAAAAGGACCACTCACCCATCCTTTCCTGATGCAAAACGCCTATCTATGAACGTGGGTGGTGATGCAATTGTGGGTGGATGTGTAACAAGAGAAATGTCAAAGAAAGGCCTTTAAATGGGGAAAACAAAATGCTTTTTTTTCTTAAGCATCATCTCTTGGCCGAGTGCACTATTTTCTGGGATGTACTGTAAGGACAGAAGCCAAGAAAAATTAAATTGCTTTCCTGTATCAGCCAATAATTTGTATTGACATTTACTGATTTAGCAGTTGTTTTGATAAAAAAAATTCAAAAGCTCTTTTTCTGAGGGTAGAGGAGCAACCATCTGCCGCTGAAAAACATCAAACTACTGCAATGCTTCAACGAGATTTGTATTATCACGATATATGTAAATGTAGGGAGATTTATTCGACATTATTTAACAAAGATTGTTCCCCTGTAAGGCTTTGAGAATAGCAAGTGGCTGAAAGTAAGAGAGAGAGAGAGAGAGGACTCATAAATCCATGTAGATGCTGCAATAATGTTAGTTTGAGTATATTAACATCCAATTTGCAATTGCCATGGTGATGACTTGGATTTGGTTCAAGCTAAATGTCATCAAATTAGCAACAACAGATTTCCACAAATGCATTAATGGAATTCATAAATATCTAATGTAATCAGACACACTTCTGCCTGATTTGTGGCAAAGGAAGCTTGCAGTTAGTAAGTGCTTGGCACAGGCCACCCTTTATTGTTATAAATTTATTAAACAGGAAATGTTAATGCCAGGCAGTCATCATTTATTGTAAAGGTACAGTCAATTACATCTTTATACTAGAATCTTATCTTGCGGGACTAATTTTGGAAAGGGAGAGAGGATGAGGGTCTGCAAGCCTCCCCCAGACCTCTCCAACTCTCTGCCTTTCCTAAGATGGTCTTTAAAAACCTACCTCTTGGACTACTATCTCCTTAGGTGTCAATTTCTGTTTGGTAATTGCTCCTTGGGGAGTTTTTTTTGTGTTAAATGTGCTGCAGAAAAGTTGTTGCTAATCAGGCAGTGATTAGGTGGCAATAGGCTTGGGTTTATGGATAGCGAGAGAGCTGGAATTTTGAGACCTTGCCAAAGGTCCCATCCTTCAGATTAGTTGTTAAAGTGAGATGCTGTCTGGCCTCTCACACGGTTTCACTGGCACCATGCAAAGAGCTGCAGCAGATTAACCCTGATACTCTGGCCAATATTTATTTCTCAACCGCCAACACACATACTAAACAAACATAGATTTGCTCAGATGGCTGGATGACTGGTGTGTGAAACCAATAATGTCGGTTCAATTCCCACACCAGCTGAGGTTACCATGAAGGACTCTTATTTCGACCTCTCCCCTTCCTTGGGGTATGGTGACCCATAACTTAGACCACCACTAATCATCCCTCTTTAGTGAGACAGCAGCCTAATGGTGACTTTCCTTTTTATAAATTGTTTTGCTATTATTTCATCATCGTGAGCAAATTGGCTGTCATGCTGCCTACATTGCCACCTAAGTTACTCTTCAAGAGTTTTCCATTGCCTACAAAGGGCTATGAAACATCCTGAGTTCATGAAATAAATTTTGGAAATGTAACTATTTTGCACTTGCTCCAAAGTGAAAAAAAAATCAGTCCAGATGCAGATTTCACATTTAAAAATAATTTTCTTGGGATGTCAGTGTAAAGTCTTAAGGTCCATAGAAAAAAAAACACCATGCAGATTAAAAAAAGAGAAGCAAAATCAGCCTGAAATGACAAAGTTTGGGTGTAAAAGCTCGTAAATTGAAATCAACAACAATGAATAGTAATTGTAACATCAACATTAGATTGCACAGGAATGTAATTATTTTTAAACCATCGGTAGCTGTCTAGTTAATATAAACTTGAAAGAGTTCAGAAACGATTTACAAGGATGTTGCCAGGGATTGGAGGGTTTGAGCTATAAGGAGAGGCTGAATAGGCTGGTGCTGTTTTCCATGGGCTGTCGGAGGCTGAGGGGTGACCTTATAGAGGTCTATAAAATCATGTGGGGCATCGATAGGGTGAAGAGCCAAGGTCTTTTCCCCAGGGTGGCACAGTCCAAAACTCGAGGGCATAAGTTTAAGGTGAGAGGGGAAAGATTTAAAATGGACCTAAGGTGCAACTTTTTCACGCAGAGGGTGGTGCATGTATGGAACGAGCTGCCAGAGGAGGTGGTGGAGGCTGGTAAAATTACAACATTTAAAAGGCATCTGGATGGGGACATGGATAGGAAGGGTTTTGAGGGATATGGGCAAAATGTTGGCAAATGGGACTTGATTAATTTATGATATATGGTCGGCATGGATGAGTTGAATCAAACAGTCTGTTTCCATGCTATACAGCTCTATAACTCTTTAATGTACAATCTGCTATGTGCCAATTAAGATTTGAATGCCATAGCAACATTGAAATTCTCTTTGGTTGGTTGCTTCCTCGGTGTTTTCTTTGGACAAATGTGCTGAGCCAAAGAGGAGGCTTATTAGACTGATTCCTGGAATGAATGGAGTTGGCTTATGAGGATATTATAGGTTGGACAGGCTCGGTCTGTTACCACTGGAGGATACAAATATTGATTGACTGACTTGATTGAAATGTATAAGATCTCAAATGATCTTGACAAGGTGGACATGGAAAGGATGTTTCCAGACCTACTGGGAGTTTTAAAATTAGGGTTCGCCCCTTCAGGATACAGTCAAAGAGTTTTTGTTTCTCTCTGATGATTTTGTGCCTTTGGAGCTCTGTGCCTGAGAAGGCAGTGGAGGCAGGCTCATTGAATACTTTCAAAGTAGAGATAGTTAGATTTTTGTGAGGCTTAGCAATTAATGTGTTATCGGGGCTAGATGAGAATGTGAAATTTGGAATACAAAAACATCAGCCATTTTATTGAATGGCAGTGTGGACCTGAGAGGCGACACATTTTCCTGCTCCTAGATGAAAGATTGGCGTTGAAATTCTGTTGGTTTGCTGCTAGAATTCTGCCACAATGAACTAAAACTCTCCTTACAGGAAATCTCAATGTCAGGCTCACTGACAAAGCTGGAATTCTTAAGAATGTGCTTTCTTTAGCGATCCAGGTAGACTCAATGTTTTCCTTTAAAGGTGCATTTTCATCCCTTTATTTTTATTAATTTACAGGATGCGAGCATTGTTGGCTAGCCCAGCTTTCATTGCCCATCCCTAATTGTCCAGAGGACAGTTAAGAGTCAACAACACTGCGGACGTTGACATCTTATGTAGGGAAAACCAGGAAAATTAATGAACCAAATTGGGTTTTCTTAACAATTGAAAAATTTGCATGGTCATCATTAAACTCTTAACCAATTTTTTAAAAAATAAAGTTGAGTTCAAATTCCACAATGGTGAGATTTGAACCTGGGTCCAAAGAACATTATCTGTTATCTTTGGATTAACAGTCTAGCACAATACCACGAGGCTATTACCTCCTCATATAGTACCATAAATTGGAAGAACCAGCTTTGTAAAATGAAACGTTTGGAAAGTCAGTTTTTATGCTTAAGTTGGTGTGGCAGGGGAGGAAGAGGTACTAGTTTTGGAGAGGGGTTAAAAGAGAGATTAGCCCATCATAGCTGATTCTGTTTCTGTTATGTTAATGGATTGACATTTGCGTACTTTTCACTTCGGCAACTTTCTATCATCATGAGATGGGGGGGTGGGATCAGGGGAGGGGGTGATCTTGGATTTATTTGGCACCTTTCACAACCTCATAACTTCCCAAATTCCTTTACAGGCAATTAAGTGCTCTTGGTTAATAACGCTTTGGAGTTGACAAATCTGGGATATGTACAATTCTCAAGGACCTGAATTCTTGAGTCTGTTTTTCATTAAACAAGCAGTTTCACCCCTTTAATATAGAGTCAGAGAGTCATACAGCACATAAGCAGACCTTTTCGTCCAACTGGTCCATGCCAACTCTAATCCCAAACTAAACTAATCCCACCTGCTTGCGCTTGGCCCATATCCCTCCACTTCTTATTTCTTACTCATGTACTTATCTAAATGTTTGTGCAGCAGTTAAGTTACAAACAGCAAGATCCACAAACGAGCTTTGTGAGAAAGGCAGGATCTCCTGTTTATCTGATGCCAGTTGGAGGATAAATATTGGCTAGGACTCTAAGAGAATGGTCCTGTTCTTCTAACACAGTGCCAGGGGTAACTCTGATTGTGCAGCACTCTCTCAGTACCACATTGGAGAGTTTACTTAGATTTTGTGTTCAGGTTTTCAAGGTGGGACTTGTATCTTCTGGCTAATGTTTCCTATTCTGAACACAACATACTGTGCCCAATTGTAAAGCCATTTTAGCTTCCCTAGTCAGAGATGGTAGTAGCCAACCTCATTGTGGGATGCTGTTTGAGGTCTCCAGTAAGTGATTACCAGAACTGTTTTTCATCATCCTTCAGTGTCATTCAAAATCCCGAAGCTCCTTCCCTAACGGGACTGTGGGTGTTTCCACATGAAATGGACTGCAGTAGTTCAGTAAGGCAGCTCATCAACACCTTCTCAAGAGCAATGAGGGACAGGTCATAAATGTTCTCCTAATCAGTGAAGCTTACATCCCGTAAATTAATGAAAAGAGGCACCTAATTGCCAGTCGCACAGAATAAGCAAACACACAAAGAAAATATGTATTTCAAAGGGCACAGACAATTTTGCATTTTATTGATTTCAGAAAACCATTCAATTCCACAAAAAGAAAGGTTCTGTCATGCTTCTCCCGTAATAAAGACCATTAACACATCATTTCAAGAGACCCAAACAAATGAATTCACAGTGCTCCCACATCCAAAATGCCCACCCAGAAAAAGCAAAGCAAGCTTCAAATCTCTCTACAAGTTTGATTGCTTTTTTTAATTAGAATTAGACTTAGATTTATTGTGACATACACTCACGTGAGTACAGTGAAAAGTTTACAAGTCTCCATTTGCACCACCATCTTAAGTACTAAGGTACCTAGTTACACACTCTTAAGTGCAGATTCTTAGGGAAAAAATTAGAAAAATAAAGAAATAAAAAGTCCAGCAATATATTAGAAAGATAGGCAGGAGCAAGAATTTAGGGTTTCATAAAGTCAGCTGAGCAACTGATTAGAACAGAAGGAAGTCGATATTTGACTGAATGGACAAATATGGGGAACTAATTTGATCCTGTGCCACGGTGTAAAATCGACTGCTGTCAATGGAGAGAACAACAAATAATTAACAATTCACTATCTCCCATTCCACTGAATTCAACCAAGTCAAACTGAACCCCTATGTTCAAAAACAAAGTTGCTGGAAAAGCTCAGCAGGTCTGGCAGCATCTGTGGAGGAGAAAACAGAGTTAACGTTTTGGGTCCGGTGACCCTTCCTCAGAACATGTTTGCTGCATGAAATTGGCTTCATGAGGATGGTCAGTGTTTGTACTATTCTGTGTTTTCTTATAGGACTGAAATGATTACCAAAGGGTTAATAGTACATAACTTTTTATATTCTTTAGTAAGGTTTGGCTGCATAATGAGAAATGGGAGGATTTTCAAAAATAATGAATAAAAACCAAAAGAGTTGCGGATACTGTAAATAAGGAACAGAACCCTGTTCTGAGGAAGGGTCACTGGACCCAAAACATTAACTGTTTTCTCCTTCACAGCCAAACCTGCTGAGCTTTTCCAGCAACTTTGTTTTTGTTCAAAAATAACGAGTTTTAGATCACACAATCATTCAACTCTTAGTATTATGGTCTTATAGGGAATAGCCTATTGACAATGAAGCTTGTAAATTCGGGAATGCACAATGTCCTGATGATTTAATTGAGTCACTAATTCCATTTCCTCTTCCAAATTCTTTAATCAACACAACAATCCTTGGAAAGAGTATTTTGACTCTCTGATGAGGTTTATGAGTGTTGACTATTCAGTCCTCGATCCTGTATTTGAGATTATAATCTGAGATGACAGTCCAGTGCAGTACAGAGGGAGTGCTGCATTAAATCACATACTAACCGTAATTCACATGAAACCTTAAACAGAGTTTTAAGCTCGCAGGACACAATGGGAAAACATGTAAATCAATCTCTTGGGTTTCTATCAGCATTCCTCACTTAGCCAACAAGTAAAAACAGAATAACTGGCCCTTGTTTGTGGAATTTTGCTGTGCACAAAATTGTTCCCCCAGTTGTCAATGTAACAAAAGCCAATTCTATCTCCTCTTGCAAATCCTTAAAATCAAGAGGAAACAGCAATTGGTCTTTTCACTTCAAAGTACTAGATCTGGATGAACGCCAATGAGATGTTTCTGAAAGAAGTGATAAGATGCCGCAGTCAATTGTTGATAATCCAATTACTTTGCACTAAGACAATTTCCATAAGGCAATAATTGAAATTAAGTAACATGGAACATAACAGAGTGAAAATTCAGAGCTAAATGAATTAGATTTTTTTTCTCTTTATTCATTCACAGGATGAGGGCATCACTGATCAGGCGGCATTTATTGCCAATCCCTAATTGCCCAGAGGGCAGTTCAGAGTAAACCACATTGCTATGGGTCTGGACTCACACATAGACCAGACCAGGTAAGGATGGCAGTTTTCTTCCCTAGAGGACATTAGTGAACCGGATGTTTTTTTTTTCCCCATTGACAATGGGCTCATGATCATCATTAGATTCTTAATTCAGATATTTTATTGAATTCAAATTCCATCATTTGCTGTGGTGGGATTCAAACCTGGGTCCCCGGAACATTATCTGTGTCTCTGGATTAACAGTCCAGCAATCCTACCACGAGGCCATTGCTTGCCTTTAATTTTCAGATAAGCTGAATGAGAAAGGATTTGACCTTATATATCGGCAAGTTTCCTCATCTTTGCTGGATTGACTTTGTCACTCTCAAGAGTTGAACAAGACCTAAAATCAGTTTTCTGGAAAAACTGTATATTTAAATAAGTGAACAAACAAGATACCAAGATTTCAGTGTCAGCAATTTAAAAATCTAAAGAACTGTCTCTCTTTGTTTCAAAAGCACTGTTTGCTTCTTTACATTTCTATTTGATATAACTGAGCAAAGATGGTCCAGTGTTGTGCAGAAACTTCACAGCATTGTTTTGGGAATTATGCCAACTGAGTTTTAACAATCTTTTGCATTAGGCCTACAAAACCTCAAAATTGGTGTCAATCGTATATTACTTAGCAGAAAGCTGCTTTGTCGTATACTTGTGTAGTCAATGATATTTCTCTTGGACATGACTGCTGCAAAATGGATTTAAACCATTAACCATCAAAAGAGATAAAAGAAATTACAAATAGCTAGAACATTTTTTGAGAGCTTTGCCTAATTAAACATTGATGGCAGATTTTAATATGCTAGAAACCTGACACAGCCATAATGATAACACAGTTAAGAACCTACCATGTAATAATCAGGGCTTCCTGTACTCTAGCTCGTAGTTAGTGGTTAGCATACATCCTGCATTGTCTCAAACGGCTGTTTACTTTTGAAAAAATGTGCAGGTGTAATCCTCTGATGATGTCCCTTTTATTTTTGGTGAGAAGTTTGTGCCTAATTATTCAATTGATGGTGTCTGTTGTTAATTAAAGAAGGGCTATTGTATTCCCTGTAAATAGGAAGTGTCTTCATACATTTCTAAAGAAAATCCCCCTGCCTTTTCACCTCTCCTGCTCTATCAGCCAGGTTTCCATTTTCTGCAATGTAAGTCAAATGTATTGTGAGATGGGGAGTCTTAGCTTGCTCTTGGGTGGCAATGATGGGAAACCATAGGACTTGATCCACACTGAAGGGATTCTTCGGCCCAACAAGACCACACCAATCTTCAGAGCATGCCACCCAGACCCATCTCCCTAATCTACACATCCCTGAACACTACGGGCAATTTAGCATGGCCAATCCATCCAGCCTGCACATTTTTGGACTGTGGGCAGGTACTGGAACACACGGAGGGAATCCATGCAGACACGGGGAGAATGAGCAAACTCCATACAGACAGTGGTCCAAGGATGGGATTGAACCCAGGTCCCTAGCACTGTGAGGCAGCAGTGTTAACTACTGAGCCACTGTGCCATCCCATGCTGAATCTGAGTCAATGTACACATTTCCTATTGTTGGTCACTGGATAGTGATCAAGTTTGGGACTCCTGGATGAGGGCGAAGGTGGTTAGTTGTATTACCACTTACCCAAGTCTGTGGGATCTGCTAACTCAATTCTGACAGAATGAAACTCAGTACCATTCTATGCAGCCCCCAGCCACACTGTGTGCTGCAGTTAACTACCTTAAAATGTGCAACAATGATTTTTAACGTTCAATATCCTGTTTGGGTGCTGGTACTTCACCCAGCTTTTTATTAAACCAGCAAATAACAATTTCTAAGCTTGGAAATGTGGTTAAATTTCTCCAGAAAGCCTGTGCTATGGAGCTCTGTGCTCTGGTGTCCAGTTACTGAACCACCGAAGCTCAGAAAATAGGAGCAAGTGGCAGGCAGTTTTCAACTCATAACCTCAAGGATAGCATTTGAATGTTGGCACGCACCATAAGCAAAAGGAGAGAGAAAATAACAAAAAATGGAGAAAAGAGAAGGCTTACCCTGGTAGGCAAAATGGTCTTACTACAATTGTACAGACCTTTGCCGAGAGCACACCTGCAATACCGAACATTGTTTTTGTCTCCATCTCCAAGGAAGGAGTAGGGGTGTGCATCAAAGCTACATTAGACTGATTCATAAGAAATTAAGTAAAAGGAGGAGTAGACTGTACAGCTCTTTGAAATTTCTCTGTAATAAACACAGGACAACATTCTCATACCAGGAATCCACGACGAGCAGAATGGGCCCACACTTTCTGAAGTATAGAAGACTGAGAGGAGCTCTCAATGAAACATAAAGTTGTTTTTGAGAGGACATGAAAGGGTAGATGCAACAAGGCTATTTCACTTAGTGCGACAAACTTGAATCAGAGAGCGTAGACTCAGCATAAAATGTTAAACATGGAAACTGTGATGAAGAAATATGTCTTCACTCTGTTGTGAATTTTTGTACATTTTCACTGCAGAGAACTGTCACTGAATATATTCACAGGATGAGATGGACACATTTTTGAATTCCGAGGGAATGGAAGGATTGATCTGGTAAGTCAAACCGAGGTTGAAGATCAGCAATAATCTTATTGAACAATAGAGTTGGCTCAGATCCTGAATGGCCTTATCTTGTTGCTATCTCTTATGTTCTTACGTTCAGGAGCAAAAGCAGGTAACTCGCTTTTGAGGCTGTGAACAGAAGCATTTCACATCACTGTTTTTTGCTTATTTGGCTCTCTGGTGAAACCTAGCATTAAGAACATAAGAACATAGGAAACAGGAGCAGGAGTAGGCCATCTGGCCCATCGAGCCTGCTCTGCCATTCAATAAGATCATGGCCGATCTTTTCATGGAGCAACTCCACTTACCCGCCCACTCACCATAACATTTAATTCCTTTACTGTTCAAAAATCTATTTGTCTTAAAACATTGAATGAGTCAGCCTCAACTGCTTCACTGGGCAGGGAATTCCACAGATTCACAACCCTTTAGGTGAAGAAGTTCCTCCTCAACTTAGTCCTGAATCTGCTCCCCCTTATTTTGAGGCTATGCTACCTAGTTCTAGTTTCACCTGCTAGTGGAAACAGCTTCCCTGCTTCTATCATATCTATTTTCTTCATAAGTTTATATGTTTCTATAAGATCTCCCCCATTCTTCTAAATCCTAAATAGTATAGTCCCATTCCACTCTGAGAACTGAGACTGGCCTCACAGTTGCATAAAATCCAGGCTTGGAGCTGTACAGGACTTTGGTTAGGTCACAGCTGGAGTACTGCCTACAGTTCTGGTTTCCGCACTGTAGAAGGAAATGATTGCACTGGAGGGATATTCGAAAAGTGTTGCCTGGGCTGGAGCTCTTTCGCAATGAAGAGAGGCTGGAAAAGCTCAGGTTGTTTTCTTTGGAGCAGAGAAAGTTGACAGGGAGTCTGATTGTGATGGACATGATTAGGAGGGGCATGGGCAGGGTGGACAGAAATCAACTATTTCCTATGTTAAAGAGTCACAAACAATGGGGTACACTTTTAAGGTGGAAGGCAGGAGGTTTAGAGGATATTTGAGGAAAAGGTTTTCTATCCGGATGGTGTTGGGGGTTTGGAATGCACTGCTAGGGAGAGTAGTTAAAATTGGAAACCTCACAACCTTTAAAAATACTTGGATGAATACTTGAAATCTATGACCCTAGTGCTGGAAAGTGGGGCCAGTGTAGATTTAAAGGAGTTTTGGCAGTTCAGACTCAATGTGTTTCCTCTACTGCTCTGATGTCTGGCAAACCGAATGTCCTAAGGATAGATGTGAGTCCTCCTGCTGATGTACAATAGCACACCCCTACATCTCCTGGCAACAAGATAAATAACTTGAGGGATAACGTATCCATCTGAACTGGAAGAGCACTGACTTCCTCCAATACTCAGAAACCACTTGGAACTGGGGAGATGGGTCTTGCTGATCCAATTAATCCAACAACCCTATAGATTCCCCCATCGTAAAAACACCTGATATAAAAGCTGAAGAAGGCTATTGGAACTGAATAGAGCAGAGGACAAGGTGAAAATGACATTTACATGGAGAAATATATATTTCAACAATGAGCACTGTTAACATTGCCGGGAGTGGGAGGAAAGGTTGCAGAAGTGTCAGGGAAACATAACGGAGAATGACAGTGCAATTGTTGAATTAACACATGTGGCTAAAATAGCCCAATCCCTGACATATAACAAGAGGTCTCCCATTTCCAAATAAACTTCTTCACCACAACAGACTCGTAACTTGTTCCAAGCCACAGCTTTTAAAAGAAGCATGAAGAAGTTCCTGATAAAACAACTATGTGTCACATTTACATGATGAGGTCTTTGTGCCATATTATAATTCTCACTGATTACTGATGCACAGAAAATTATTTTGTTGGAACACCCAAGTGTTTCAATACATGCAATGAAGTGGTAAGTAGAATCATAGAATTGTCCAAAGGCAGAGTGAGGCCATTCAGCTGTTGCAGTTGGGCTGGCCCTCTGCAATAGTAATTTGGCCAATCCCTTTTCTGGTATCCTTGCAAATTCTTTTCTTTGAGGGACTTATCCAACTGCATCTTGAGTATCATGATTGAATTTGCCCCACCAAGCTCTCAGGCAGGTATTCCAGAACACAGCCATTCCCTGCTCAGATAAATTGTTCCTCATGCCAGTCTTGGCTGTTTATATCTGTACACTCTTGTTTTCAATCTTCTGCAAATGGGAACAATTACTGTTGACATATTCTATCTTCAACCACTCTTAAGGTGCAATTGGTAACCTCCCTGTCTCGGATTTCAAAGCTAAGTCATTTCAAGTCATTCCTTGATCACTAAGGAAGGGGTGTTCAAAACATGGCCACACAGGTTTGACTATCAACTTGAACACTCTTCCAACACACATCAGTGGCAGGCAATACGTGTGGGAGAACCACATGATGGAAAAAGTATCAGAGACCCCACCATCTCTATGCATAGCTCCAGACCACGATTTGCAGGTGGAGAATTCATGTTGCCAGAGCCCCCAAAATTGTGAACACTTCTTCCAAATACCCATTCAACGGAGAACACACTCAGCTTCTCCAGCCTATTCATATATTTCCCAAGAGGTGTCCACATAAATCTTAAAGCTTCCTTCCTAAAGCCTTCACTTTCACCCTTATGTGACTATTTTTAAATACAATGCTCCAGTTAAGGTTGAATCAGTCTTTTACAAACTTACATTGCCAACACTTCGCTTTTGCATTCTCTACATTTTACTTTAACTATACATAAAATAAAATTAAAATGTCATTTAAATACGGAGAAAAATTAAAAAAGTTAATATGGCGACTGAATGATGCTTGCTATTTAACCGTACTTCATTAGGGGACAGCATTTAGGGCTGAATTTTCACACACAGATGTTAGAAATCTGTTGTTGGGACTTTTTCCATAGCCTGATGCCATTGGATCTGATGTCTGATCACCTACACACCTACTCAGTGCCATCTTACAGAGTGTGTGATCCAATTCAGGATGGCAGGCACTGTAACGAGGTATGGGAGCCCAAGCAGGGATCCTGCAGAACCGGGCAACGCCACTATTGGACGCGGAGGCAGAAAGGGGAATGCAGGGGGTGCTACCAGATCAAAGTGCTTTTGGTTATTGCAGGGATTTTTTTAAAAACTCCACAGCTGTTAGGACCATCAGCAATGAAGAAACCTCCCCACTGAATTGTTGTGGCTGTGGTCCATAAGACCCTAAGATATAGGGGCAGAAGTTGGTAAGCCAATTGGTCCATTAAGCCTACTCCATTATCCAATGAAATGATGGATGATCTGATAAGCCTTAAGTCCACCCAGCAAGAGCCACCGGTCAAAGATGGGGAGTTTTCACAGTGCAGTGAGATCATGATGTGATGGAGGGGAGTGTTAAGGAAGGGCAGAGGTTGGTCCTGCCTGAGTGACAATGAGAGGTTGTCAATGGTCTTCTCACATAGGAGAATGACAGGGTTTGGGTAACGCACCATCCTTCCCCATTAAATGCCTGTCCTGCCTCCACACTCACCATCAGCCAGAACAAAATATTCTACCCAATTTTATCTCTTTCTCTCTCTACAGATGCTGGCAGAAATGCCACGTATCCAAATCTCTGTTTTTATTTCAGAGTCCTGGCATCCTCAGTGTTTTACTTTTGTTTTATACATTTTGTGCAGAGAAAAGACAAACTTCAGGCTTGGCAGCTGAATCAACAAGAATATAAGTGAGGTTTCTGACCCCGATTCCAAGTTACTGTTCGAATTGTACAGGAACAACTGCAAAACTGACATGACATTGCACCTAAGAATAACTAGCCATACGGAGAAAAAAAGGACATTATTTAGAATTGGAAATGGCACAGGGAGGGGTGACTGAAAGCACAGTCTCAAAGGCGTATGTTTCAGAGGTGGGAAAGAGGAATGATCTACAGACACATACAGGGAAGTATGGTTTTTGAAGGTATTAAAATGTCTCAACTCAGCTTTGAGTCAGAATAATTGTTTGATTATGCACAAGATTATGCACAAGTCTAGTCTCCTCAATTAAAAATTTGTTGGCACAGTAGCTTTTGCTGCAAGAACTGAACGATTAATCAGAGCTGTCCTGTACACTGCATCATTATACTTGTCTTTGAAAATATTCACATTTGTTATGGTTGCAGAAGTATAACGTCATGTGGAATGCATAAGCTCCCAGGCTTTAAGTGTCTGGTTCCAGGCTGAGGTTTGGTTTCTCTTACTTTGCTTTGGTGCTGGGATTTTAAATTTTCAAATGCAAGACAGTAAGATTGAAAAATTTCCAACTGTACCAAAAAATCTGGTTTGGAAATGGTGATGGAAGGTTTGTGTTGTCAAGGGTGGCTCTCCTTCAATAAGGGAGCACACTTTCCAGTGGCCTTTTTCTACAGATCACAAAGTGATTTATCTTTAAGAAGTGTTACAATTTATTTCAAAATTCAAGTCTTTGGTGGACAAAGTGGCTGTTGCCAAGGTCCGCTTCTCTATAAGCTGCAATCATTGGAACTTTAGATGAAGGCAATGTCAAGCAGCAGTGGTACAATATCTGTGCTTTAGACAAAGAACAAAAGTCATATAGGACCAAAGAAACTAATAGGGCCCAACGAGAATAAAATGCCAGGATTGGGAATGGTGAAGAAATAGTGTTAGACTTCAAAGGGATATGGACAGGTTGGTGGAATGGGTAGGTAAGTTTAATGCAGAGCAGTGTGAAGTGATTCATTCTGGTAGGAAGAACAATCAGAGACAATATGCATTAAAAAGGTAAAATTCTGAAGTGAGTGCAGGATCAGAGAGACCTGAGTATATATGTGTAGAAATCATTGAAAGAATTAATTGCAGGGCAGGTTGAGAGACAGGTTAATAAATACCAGACTTTATAAAAATGGGGGCATAGAGTAGAAAAGCAAGGAAACTATGGTTAATCTGTATAAATAACAGGTTTGACCTTGACATATTTTTCTTTATTCCTTCACACACGATGGGTGTCTTTATTAAAACCAGCATTTATTGTCCATCTCTAATTATTCCTGAATTGAGTGGCTTGTTAGGCCATTTCAAAGGGCATTTAAGAGTCAGCCACATCGATATGGAGTCTGGAGTGAAATGTCAGCCAGGTAAGGATGGTACATTTCCTTCTCTAAAGGGCATTAGTAAACCTACAGGGTTTTTACGATCGTCAATGATGGTTGCTATCGTCACTTGTCATGTGACAAGTTTTATAGTGACATTGTCACCACACCGTCACCAACTGGAGTACTGTGCTTAGTTTTGGGCACCTATCCTTTGGGAATGATGTGAAGACACTGGAGTGTGCAAAAAAGAATCATTTGCATGGTCCAGGGATGAGAAATTTTAGTTACATAGACGGATAAAATTTAGACTGTTCTCCTTCAACAGAAGGCTGAGAGGAGATTTACAAAACCACGAGAAGTCTGAACAGAATAGATGGGGAGATAAAGTTCCCATTGGTTGAAAGATTGAGAATCAGAGGAACCAAAGCAATGACTGTGGTATGCATTTACGCAGCGAGTTGTTGGGAGCTGGACTGCACAATCAATGCATGCAATAGAGACAGAGTCAATCATGAAGTCCAAAAGACAATTAGATCATTCGCTGAAGAGGAAAAAACTTAGATCTTGCAGAAACCCAGGACAGACAGGATGGGTTGAATGGCCTTCTTCAGTTCTGTGAATTATTGTAAAGTAGTTGGTAAATTTTGTTTGAATTTGTATCTTTAAACCGATTATTTATTGCCATTATCATTCCCAACATCCACACTTTCATTGTTTTAATGAAGCAGTGTGATGCCTCATTTGCAGCTGTTGATGAGAGTTGTTTAAGTTTTAATCACAAAGTCTCTAATATTTTAAAAAATTGTTCACAGGACTTGGGACATCACTGCCTGGGCCAGCAATTATTACCCATCTCCAACTGCCCTTGAACTGAGTGGCTTGCTGGGAGAGTTAAATATAAACCACAGTTGCTGTGGGTTTGGAGTCACATGTGTGGTCAGAGCAACAAAAGACATTAGTGATCCAGATGGATTTTTACAACAATTAGTACATCATTCTAACTTCAAGACTTATATTCAAAATAAATTTCAGCAGCTGCTACGGCAGATTTTGAACCTATGTTTCAAACATTAATTGGAGTCTACCAGATTACTGTGTAGTAACATTGTCACCCGACCTCTTCAGCACAATACAAAAAGTCCTGTTGTCAACAATTCAAGGCTCCCTGTATTTTGGTAGATGCCTTTTATCCCCTTTTATGTAGACTTTGTGCTCCTTGTTAAGAACCTGGGGCAAACAAGGAGAAATGCCATTGACATTTTTATTGTGAATGTAAACCACGAACACAAAAATATCTCCAGTTCCTCCCTGTTCAAATGACATTGCCATTCAAAAGACTCAGCATTCCTTACTCCTAACCAACTAAGGAAATTGTTTTCAAAATGTGACTGCGGGAGACCTGGACCAGATTTGATTCAAAAGGTCACAATTTTCAGTTAAAAAATTGTGTTTCCTTAAATACATCAGACCGGAGAAAAGCTGTGAGTGACAATGTTTCCTTCAATACTGTCAACTCTCCAGTGATTTTGCCAAAGATCCTTAGAAGCACCTTCTAAACCCACCACCACTTCCATCTAGAATGACAAGGGCAGCAGATACATGGGAACATGACCACCTGTAAGTTTTCCTCAAAGCCACTATGCTGACTTGCAAATATATTGCCACTCTTTCATTGTTGCTAGGTCAAAATTCTGGAGCTTCCTCCACAATGATATTGTGGGTCAACCAATAGCACTCAGACTGAAGTGGTTCAAGGAGACAGCTCACCACAACCTTCTCAAAGGTAGTTGGTAATGGGCAATAAAATGCTGGTGAGTCAGCGATACCTAGGTCCCACAAGAGAAGAAAAAAAATTTCTCGAGGGAGTAAATGTAGGAGAATGGAGTTGACACCACGCATTCCTTAAAATGTGATATTGTGTCTCTTGGTTAAATACTGCTCCTTCTGAATATTCCAGTCAATGATGTCAAAATTGCTTGTCACATCTACACATGTAATCCTGCAGATATTTTTAATCAGTCTACTGAGAGATGTTAAAGAGTAGGTGGGAGTAGAACCCCCCTCCCCAGCCACCTGGCTCACAGGTAGGGACACTATACTGTGCCACAAATGCTCTCCTGTGACCATGCACGAATCAAATTGCATTTATGTTATAAATGTGCATCCAACAACAACAGCACAAAGTTTGGGGCGAACACTTTGCCCTGTCGATAAGTCCAGTGTAAGGAGTTACAGAACAGTGTTCTCCAATAGCTATTACTGACTGACCATAGGTGTGATTACAAGTGTAGCCGCATCAGAAATTTGACAGAATACAATCCAGACAAAGGGAACTTCGGGTTGCTAAACAAACGTCGAGCATAATTCAGTCGGCAAAGAAATAAGGCGCTTGGAGAACTCGGAAGCAGAATGCTGCACTTTTTCTCCCCCTTAGCAACAAAGGGAGTGAGGATAAAACAGACACAAACGTCCTAGCCTTCACAACCGGGACTGGGTATTGGCTGCTTTATCGTCAGCGTTTGTTTCTCTATCGGCATCATTCTAAAAATACCCCCAACGTCACTTTCCAAAATGTAACGCGTTTCTAAACTGGTACAGAATGGATCCGAATTACACACTCATTAACTGGAAACGGAAAACAGTGCAGAGTATAGCCTGTCATCTCACGCCATATATATTTGCTGAACGAAGGGTAAAAGATACATTTTTTAAAATCTAAATTTGTGCTTCTTTAAGGAAAACAAAACTTTCCTTAAAGAAGGTTAACTCTCGCTCCAGCAGAAATAATCCTCAATAAAGACAAAATACTGTGGATGCAGGGCGCCTGGAATAAGCACAGACAATGCTGGAGAAACTCAGCTGTTCTGACAGCGCCTATGGAGAAAAATAGAGTTAACGTTTTGAGCCCGGTGTGACTATTCTTCAGAAAGTAATCTATAAACAACAACAAAAAATAGAACGTGGAGAATTTTTTTTAAAAGAACAAATGTAGTCCCAGCCAAAGCAGTCTTTAAACGACAAATTCTGGTGGGAAGACTCACCAGTGAAAAGGAAGGAGGCGGTTGAGGGCCCGGTGTGGAGATCTGCAGAGAATGTACTGAGTATTGAGTTGTAAACCACTCATATGTGACAAAGACATGTGTCCGATCAGGACTGTAGCCATGAGCAGAAAACCCACCCACAGGCGACACCGATTGGTCTCTCAAACGCTACGTGGGCGGAGGATAACCGGAGCCTACGTCTCATTGGACAAGAGGCTGTCAGTCAAGGGAGAGGCTGTTACTTTCACTTGGCAACTGGTTTGAAATTGACACTGAGGCATCCGCAGCAAATTCTGTCTCTGTGACATAAAGTCCTCCGACAGAAGCTACCCAGCAACATCTAAACTTTGCCTGAACACCTCACGCTGCAGTATCCCTCATTCCCTGCAGTCTCCAAGCTGAATGTAAAAATAGGATTCCCCCCATTATTAACGGAGGGTAGACTCCAACTGGAATTTGTTATGCTCAGATAAGTACCGTTTACCACTCAATGATTGGGACAGTTCCCGGGACGAATTATCTCAAACTCGGTGACATAGTTTGAGACAGAGAGGAGTGTGTGTGTGTGTGTGTAGGTTTGATTTTTGTAAACGACCTGCTCAAATGGAATATATGCGGTCGACAAAACACAACCCCCCCCCCCCCCCCACACACACACTGTCGGGGGATAGCGAATTAAATCAAACAGTACATTTCAGCGGGGGAGGTAGATACACTTTGAAAAGCGAGTGAGCCGCCTTGAAAACTACATAATATAAGCCCACTCTTGATTTATTGACAGCCGGCGAATCTCAAGGACGGGAGATGGATTTGCTGAATGTTCCTGATCCAGGAAGTATTCGGAAAGGGTTGGCACACTCCTTGTTGGACGATATATTTTAAAACTGAAAACACAGTCCCATGAATATACCTTTGAAACAATATGTCAATTAACGAGATAGAAACATTAGCGTCGGATTCTGAGCTTTTTTTTGGTTCATTCTCACAGGGACCTCAATGCTGGGTGGATTTTAGATGAAACATTGGCTAAGATTTGAAGTAGCTGTCAGCTAAAGGTATCCCCAGTGCCGACAGTTTTCTGGACATTCCCAGCATTTGTATGTGTAACGTTTTGTATCGATTTGCATATTTAAAAAGGAAAGGGGTTGTTTGATAACAGCGTGTGGCTTTGATAAAATCGGAAACTTTGGCTGTAGCTAAAAGCCTGTGATATCTTGTTTGGAAAATATTACCTCAGTTTGTCACCCAGAAAGTGTATCTTTATTTTCCGCTGTTGGAACTGCAACCCACTCCGGTGAAAGGTTCGGGTGTTTGGACAAGTCGAGGTGAGGCTGGGCCGAGATAGGAGTCCGTTGCCTTAATGTTGGAAGCGATAAGTAAGAGGGGGAAATGAGGTCTGAGCCCCACTTATACTCGGCTCTACAGGACGAAAACTCAAGCCGCTCATCAGCAAATACATGTGGTGAGTATTTTTATTTTCTGTTTGCTTCACTGATTTCAGGAGCAGCTCTCTCCGACAAGAGAACACCAAGTAAACCCCAGGAGCTGGAAACATTCCAGGGAGCAGCAGGAATTACATTCTACGCACAAAAGACACGGGTGGGTGGAACCCAAATCCTCCCCCTGTTAGCTTTAAGGACATGACTGTTTATTGTACAGAAGATACTGGGTAAGAAAAGTGATAATGTGGGAGCGAGGGAGGTAGGCGTTTACCAGTGAAATTATAATCAGGCCCTTCACTCAGTATCTAACCTGCTAAGTCTTATTTATACAACTGAGAGCGTAACGGTAGCAATTCACCAATTATTAACCTGTTCAGTACACTGCTAGAGGTTTTTATGGGACTAGTGTTAATGCCCCTACCTCTGGGTTGGGAGATCCGAGTTAAAGTTCCCACCTGCTCCTGAGGTGTGTAATGATATCTCTGAAAAGGTCGATTAGAGAAAATGTATGGGACTTGAACCTGGCTTGGAGTTAGGTACATTAATGGTCCACGGCAAACCATATCAGCTACTTTTAACCTGTCAGGGCACTCTACAAAACAGGTAGGACGTCAACTTTCCTGCTCCTCTGATGCTGCTTGGCCTGCTGTGTTCATCCAGCTCTACACCTTGTTATCTCTGACTCCAGCATCTGCAGTTCTTGCTACCTCAGGACTTAAAGCCTTCTTGCCCTGAGGTAGGGACATTATGACAAGCACCCACTGATATGTTATTTTACTGTTATCTAGGATCAAAGTGAAAGATTCAGGGTGACCGTCTCTTGAAGCGTATCCAACGTATGAAGTTTTACCAGCTCTCAAGTCTTCTCCTGCTGCACTCCACCTGCCCACACCAATTCCAGCTTAGCGTCTTAACTGACTTGTGGAACTAATGGATTTGTTCAGGGAGTGAATTTTGATTTGATGTGATTTATTGTTGTCACATGTACCTAAGTACAGTGAAAAGTTTTGTTCTGCACGTAGTACAGCAGATCATAACATGCGAAGACACAAAGATCATAGGGTGATTGAACAGGGTGAGGAATACAAGGCTACAGCTGCAAAGAAGGCATACAAAAAGCAAGATCCACCATGAGCCAGTTTATGGGCGAAATACAGTGCATTGTTCCTTCGTTCCTTTCATCCAACTCACGGAGTCTTTTCCCTGCCAACGTGGTGTGCGATCACATTTGCACTGATGCAAGTCGCTGCTGCATTATCACTTTGAAATAATCCAGACCTGTATCTTCAACCAAGTTTGGCTGGCATCTCATTTCCTCATTGGTATCCATTTTTCGTATGCCTCTCTGTGTGAAATTGTTCTTTACATTAAATTGCAGGTTATTGTACGGAGACTGGAGGCAGGATCTAAGTTATGTAAAGCTCGAGGAGGTGGGCAGGTATAAGAGTGTCTCCAGGAAACTATGATACTTGTAGTGGTGTTATTTGACAGGGCATGGTTTGTTGACCATCTCTGTTGGCTGTAAGGGCACTAAGAACCTGCCATGCTATGTGGCGATGGAGTCACAGGTAGCTCAAAACAGGTAGGGAAACACACAGCGTCCCTTCTCTGGTGAATCAGTTAGCCTTTTAAGTTGCGCCTGAACCTTTCACAGCCATTTGTTCTGGTACCAGTCTAGGGATAAAATTATTTATTACATTCAATCTTTAAATTTGCTAGGGGGCATTTGAACTGTGAATGGATGTCCAGCATTGTAACCATAAAGCTGCCTCTCTCAAAGTTAAATATTTCTGTAGCTAGGAAAGAGCACTTGGTGTACAAACATTCAGCATGCACTGATCAGTGAGCAGAACTCTGCACATGGCCTGGAGTCTTGTACCTGTCAGTATAGTAGCATTGTTTGAGAAGATCTATGTGGCAACTTGGAAAATTCACTGATTGATATGAGGTGCTTCAAGTTTTTAAAAATTCATTCCTGGTTTGTGAAAAGGTAATAGTAAAGTCATGATAGCCCTACCAGATTATGGGTCTGCTGTCTCATTAGGGAGGGATGACTGGTGGTGGTTTAACCTGACGGTCACCATGCCTCAGGCGAGGGGAGAGATTGAGAAGGAGAGTCCTTCATGGGAACCTCAGCCAGTGCATGAATTGAATCTACACTGTTGCGTCACTCTGCTTTGCATACCGGCCAACTGGCCAACTCTTCCCTGGCCAGGGGAACATTTCTTACCCATCTATAATTGCTCTGGAAAGTAGTTAAAAGTCAACCACATTGCCATGGGTCAGGAGTCAGACCTAATAAGGACATTAGTAACCTAGATACTTTTTCATAACAAATGGTGATAACTTACATGCTCATTATTACTGATAGTCATTTTGAATTTCAGATTTTTAATAAAAGTCACATTTATTAATTAATTGAATTTAAATTCCACTAGCTGCTGTGGTGAGTTTTGAGTGTGTAACCCAGGCTAGCACACAAGCCTGGACCGCTGATCCAGTGACATGACCATTAAACCGTCAGCTCCCTGGATGCTTAATACCTGTGTTGTTCTTTACTGGAACCTATCCTCACAATTGCCTTCTCTAATTACAGCAACTGTTAACAATCAAATCTTGTGGAAGCAGAAGCCACTTGGCTTATGGCATTGGTGCCTAGAATTGAAATTAAAATTAGTGTTAGATATATTGTGAGAACAGATTACTGCAGATGCTGAGATATGTACTGAAAAAAAAAAGGCTGGAGATCACAGCGGATCGATATTCACATGAGTACAGTGAAAAGAAGCACCTATATAAATCAGTGGATTTACCAAATTGCCACATCAATCTTCTCAAACAATGCTGTCCTGGTACAGCACTCCAGGCCATGTGCAGGATGATGCTCACTGATCAGTGCATACTGAACGTTAGTTTACCAGGTGCTATGTCCTAGCTAGTCTCTGCAAGATCAGCTTAGATGGTTCCATTCCCATGCCTTTTCCCTGTGGTCCTGCAATTTTATTCACCTCAGGTGGTTATCCAAATCCAATTTATTCCAACATTTCAAATAGTAAAATATGTGATATAATGCTTGGAGTTTAATTAGCATCACAGCAAGGAATGGCTGATTCTCATGTATTCCCCATTTTGTGTGTTAAGAAGCAAATCAAAAGATAGTGTATGGTACAAGAAAGTGGGGTTGAAGTAAAAGGTCAGTTGTGATTTTATTGAACAGCATAGTTTCGAGGGGCCAAATGGCTTAATCCTGCATCTATTTTGTCTCAAAAAACAGCTTTTAATACCTCTCTGAAGATAGATTTACTCAACCAAGGCATATGAGATGTATACTGTTAAAAAAAATCAATGCTGACATTTTAACAGAGATATTTAACCTTTTGAATTCATTTAATTTTAAATACAAGCAGCATGTAAACTCCTGAATAAAGTGAGACCACAACATTGTTTCCATGCAACACAGCTGGATCACTCTTCTAACGTAACAGAAATTATAAAGAAAATGCATAGTAATGATTTAAAGGTAGTGTATATCTTCTAAAAGCTGTCTCCTAAATCTCTGGTACTATTGTTTGAAATTATTTTGCTTAGATTTTTAAATATGCTCAATTTGGAAGTAATTATATATATTGCAGTATGGAAAAAAGCTAAGCCAAATTGCAAATGTAAAGTATTAAAGTGTTCACACTGAGACAAAGATCTTGGATGCAAAGAAACCTTTATTAAAGTCTATGGAAATTTATATAGTATTTGGATTTCACAACCTGTATAACCTATCTACCAAATGATGAAATAAAAAAACGTATTGTTCTCTGCCACTAATATACACGGCCTTTCTCTCCAGTGAAAAAGACTAACCTACATGACTCACTAATGCCACTGAGACTTAAGAATTACATTTTCTTGCAGACGCAGAAAGACTTTTGCTATACCATGTAATCGTAATGTCCCCATGGCTTTGAATTATGGAAATAATGAAATATAATTATTCCACAACCACAAAAATGTAAAAAGACAATTATGTCATCACTTGAGGGCTTAATTTTCCCTGCATTATTTTTGTCTGTGAGGTTTGCATATCTGTATATCTATATTTATAAATATTCAGAATTGTTGTCAATGCTATTTTAATATAATGAGTGATTCTGAATTAATAAATGTTCTCCAATATTTCACTAAATTCCCTCTTTTTCTAATTTAACAACAAATATTTAGAATCAAATTATTCAATAAAATTTAGGACAGACATGTGACCTGAGAATGGGACAGAACTCTTTTTAACCCTTTGAATAATCATTTCCCTTTAATGCCATTTAATCGGGAGACTATATTTGATCAAATCTAAACATGCAGTGTTACTTGGGATTACTACGATTGAGAGAATGTGAACAATATTTTCATTGCCTGGTAAAATTATTATTGTCAGTAGTGAAATTAAAACCATAAATTCTTCTCTTATAATGTGCCTCTAATACAATGAGACATCAAAAAAGACATAAAAATAATTGGGGAGGATTGACTATGAGATTGGGCAACTGAGTTTAAGAAAGCACCTTTTGATTTGATTTATTGTAGTCACATGTACTTAAATACAGTGAAAAGTTTTGTTTTGCGAGCAGTATAGACAGATCACAGCAAACAAGGACAGACAGAGCATAAGGTGCTTAGACAGAGCAAGGCATACAAGGTTACAGCTGCACAAAAAGTGCACAAAGCAAGAATGTTATTAGGAATTCTCGCAGGCTTAGGATTTAGGTTTAAAAGTATGGAATAGTTATAAGAAATGTGAAGAAAAGATTTGCTGTAGAGAGCTCGCAAAGACTTGCTGGAACATTTCTTGATTTTCAATGAGTGGTGCTTGAAACCATTATTTAAAACTGCTCATGTATATGAACCTCATTTTACCCAAATGAACACCTGAAACAGTGCTCCCTCAGTCTTACCACAGTGTCAGATCTGATGATGTGTTGACCATGTGGTTTGAACTCACTAATTTCTGACTCAAAAACAAGAGTGCAAGTATCGGAGCTTGCAGGATGAGACTATCTGATATTTTCAGGCAGTAGGCCAGTATACACATTCTGACCATAAAGTGGTGGAGGCTGGTACAATTACAACATTTAAAAGGCTTCTGGATGGATATATAAATAGGAAGGGTTTAGAGGGATATGGGCCAAATACTGGCAAATGGGACTAGATTTATCTGGGATATCTGGTCAGCATAGATGATTTGGAATGAGGGATCTGTTTTTGTGCTGTACATCTCTATGACTGTAGCATTGCGATTACTGTGGAGCTGACAAGATTCACCATCAGAGGTTGTTGATATTTGCACATATTGCTGTGTTTGCCAAGAGTGTGCGCATATGTAAAACCATTAGGAATTAATCAAGAAATTAGTTTCAAAAAGGCTAGTACAGCCTCCATATATTTATTAGCTCAACAATAGATCTGTTTTGTAAGCCCATGAGATGTGAAAATTGATGGTTACTTTGACTTATAACCGAAGATATGGCTACATTGGAGCAAAAGTACAAGTCCGTTAAAATGGGATTAGACAAAGGATCAGAACTTTGTCTCGTTGATATTGGCATTATTCTAGTCAGAGCTGTAGGCAGACTTTCTGCATAATATGTATTTTGAAGCTGAAGGAAGGTTTTTTCATGACAGATGTTGGAGTAGAACAGTTGTGCTGCCTGGACTTACAGAAAGATGGGCAATTAACAGATTTGGATTCATAATGCTAAGAATAGCGGGAAAGAAGTTGAATGGAGGAGATTTTCCTTTGAAACATTTTAGATTTTGTTTGTACCTGGACAAGAGTGTGTCACAAATTAATGAGCTCCAAAGCACAGACGGTGGTAACGGTGGCTCTGCGGTTAGCATTGCTGCCGCACAGCACCAGCGAACCAGGTTCAATTCCAGCCTTTGGCAACTGTCTGTACGGAGTTTGCACGTTCTCCATTTCTGTGTGTGTTTCCTGCAGGTGCTCCAGTTTCCTTCCACAGTCCAAAGGTGCACAGGTTAGGGGTATTGGCTGTGCTAAATTGCCCATAGTGTCCAGGGATGTGCCCACTAGGATGATTAACCATAAGAAATGCAGGGTTACAGGGATAGGGTAGCAAGGTGGGTCTGGGTGGGATGCTTTTTGGAGAGTCGATGTTGGCTAAATGGTTTGCTTCCACACTGTAGGGATTCCGTGTTGATTAAAGCATTTCTTGTTCTTGAATAGTAACGTTTTCAGTTTGTGCCCTACTGCAAACCTTGAACATGTCACTGGTGAGGTGCACACTTTGATGCATTTGAATTCATCTAAAATAAAGTCTGGAATTAAGAGTCTTATGATGACCATGAATCCATTGCCGATTGTCGGAAAAACCCATCCGGTTCACTAATATCCTTTAGGGAAGGAAATTGCTGTCCTTACCTGTCTGGCCTACATGTGACTTCAGACCCACAGCAATCTGGTTGACTCTTAACTTGCCCTCTGGGTAATTAGGGATGGGCAATAAATGCTGCCTAGCCAGTGATGCCCTCATCCGATGAATGATTAAAACAAAATAAAGTGGGAAAGTCGCAGTGTGGTTATCTTTAAAATAAACCATGCTCTCCTCAGGCAGAGGTTAATTAAGCTGCAACCATGAACAAAAAGGAAATTGGAAACATAGAATCATTATAACACGTATGATAGCCATTTGACCCCATTATGTTCCTGCTGGTTGGCCGATAGAGTAATTTATGTACTCCACTCCCCTGCCACCCTCATTCTTTCCCCTGCTACCCACTCCTTGTCTACAAATATAGAAAGATTTGCTGTACAGAAAGAGGCCACTCTGCCCATTGTATCTGAGCTAGTCACCCAGTGTTATCTAATTTTTCAAGCACTGGAGGTTATAGGATTTCAGGTGCATATCTAGACATGTTTCAAATGGATTGAATGTTTCTGCCTCTGCTATGTTTTCAGGCAGTGAGTTCTAAACTAAACTAAATCTAGAATTAACCTTTCCTCATGTTCCATCTACCTGTTTTCATAGAAATCAAAGAATCCCTACAGTGCGGAAACAGGCCCTTCGGCCCAACAAGCCTACACTGACCCTCAGAGCATCCCACCCAGACCCATCCCCCTATAACCCACTGAATCTACTCATCCCATGGCCAATACACCAAACCTGCACATCATTGGACTGTGGGAGGAAACTGGAGCACTCAGAGGAAACCCACGCAGACACGGGGAGAAAGTGCAAACTCCACACAGACAGTCGCTCGAGCATGGAATAGAACCCAGGTCCCTTGTGCTGTGAGGCAGCAGTGCTAACCACTGAGCCACCCAGGTCTCTTACCCAATTGTTAAAACCACATTTCATTTGTACATATTGTAAGCATCTGTATTTTCCCCCAGGATAAGAGCTTCACTGCTCTGAAATCTTACTCAGAGGTTTAACTACGTGTTAAATAAGACCTTGTCTTTTTTCTAATTTTAATTTTTCCATAACCACTGACACGTGGCATCTAAATGTTTCCTGTTCTTATTGAGAGCGTTAGAATCTTAAGTGTATGACAACAATGTGAACAAAAAGATAGTCCAACAAGGTCCAACACTGCGAGCTCTGTTCAAGGATTGCATTTGATTACATGGTTTTATTAATGATACTGCAAAATGTACATTCTACGGCATGGTTTCATTAATAAAAGAAAGACAGGGAACATATGAAACAGTGGAACATGTTCAAAATTTAATATTTCTTTATAAACTCCTACATTTCAATTATTGCAAATTTAGTAGGGGCAGATACAGATTTTTTTTTAAAATTACACACCTCTGGTCATCAACTGGTAGATTATTTCAGTGCTATAACATTAATTTTTTAACCGGGGTAGAACCTAATAAGTCAAAGTGACATTATTCAACCTGCAGACTCTCAAATCACACAACAATTTCCTTTGTTGAATTCCCAGCAATTCCTTGAAATTGTACCACAGTTTATGTGTTAATGAGAACAATTACTTTCCTGTCGTCCTGTGTAATAATGCTACAATACAGAGCAAAGATCAGTAGAGCGCTGAAGGTGACCCACCACAGAAAGCATCCTATCTGGATGCAGAGATAAAAGGTACTGCAGATGCTGGAGAATCCGAGATAACAAGGTGTGGGGCTGGATGAACACAGCAGGCCAAGCAGCATCATAGGAGCAGGAAAGCTTGACGTTTTGGGCCTAGACCCTTCATCAGAAATGGGGGAGGGGAAGAGGGTTCTGAAATAAATAGGGAGAGAGGGGGAGGCGGATAGAGGATGGATAGAGGAGAGGATAGGTGGAGAGGAGACAGACAAGTCGAAGAGGCGGGGATGGAGCCAGTAAAGGTGAGTGTAGGTGGGGGGGTAGGGAGGAGATAGGTCAGTCCAGGGAGGACGGACAGGTCAAGGGGGCGGGATGAGGTTGGTAGATAGGAGATGGGGGTGGGGCTTGAGGTGGGAGGAGGGGATAGGTGAGAGGAAAAACAGGTGAGGGAGGTGGAACCCACCACCAAAGACATTTTTCCCTCCGCACCCTTATCTGCCTTCCGGAGGGACCACTCCCTCCGCGACTCCCTTGTCCGCTCCACACTCCCCTCCAGCCCCACCACATCCGGCACTTTTCCCTGCAACCACAGGAAGTGCTACACCTGCCCCCACACCTCCTCCCTCACCCCAATCCCAGGCCCCAAGAAGACTTTCCACATCAGGCAGATGTTCACCTGCACATCTGCCAATGTGGTATACTGCATCCGCTGTACCCGTTGTGGCTTCCTCTACATCAGGGTAACCAAGCGGAGGCTTGGGGACCGCTTTGCAGAACACCTGCGCTCAGCTCGCAACAAACAACTGCACCTCCCAGTCGCGGTCCATTTCAAATCCCCCTCCTGTTCCTCAGACGACATGTCCATCCTGGGCCTCCTGCAATGCCACAGTGATGCCACCCGAAGGCTGCAGGAACAGCAAATCATATTCAGCCTGGGAACCCTGCAGCCCAATGGTATCAATGTGGATTTCACAAGCTTCAGAATCTCCCCTCCCCCAACCACATCCCAAAACCAGCCCAGCTCATCTCCACCTCCCTAACCTGTTCTTCCTCTCACCTATCCCCTCCTCCCACCTCAAGCCCCACCCCCATCTCCTATCTACTAACCTCATCCCGCCCCCTTGACCTGTCCGTCCTCCCTGGACTGACCTATCTCCTCCCTAACCCCCACCTACACTCACCTTTACTGGCTCCATCCCCGCTCTTCGACTTGTCTGCCTCCTTTCCACCTATCCTCTCCTCTATCCATCCTCTATCCGCCTCCCCCTCTCTCCCTATTTATTTCAGAACCCTCTTCCTCTCCCCCATTTCTGATGAAGGGTCTAGGCCCGAAACGTCAAGCTTTCCTGCTCCTATGATGCTGCTTGGCCTGCTGTGTTTATCCAGCTCCACACCTTGTTATCTGGATGCATCACAACTTCGTCTGGAAACTGCTCTGCCCAAGACCACAAGAAATTACAGAGTTGTGAACACAGCCCAGTCCATCACACAAACCAATTTGACCCCATCTACATTTCCTGTTGCCTCGGGAAAGGAGCCAACATCATCAAAGACCACTCTCACCCCAGCTATACTGTCTTCCATCCGCATCCCTTGGGCAGAAGATACAAAACTTTGAAAACACATACCAACAGATTCATGAACAGCTTCATCCCTGCCGTTATTAGACTTAAGAACAGATCTGTCATATATTAGAGTTAATATTTCTCTGCACCTTCTCTGTAGCTATAACACCATATTCCGCACTCTGTTCTATTACCTTGATGTATTTATGTGAGGTTAGATTTGCCTGGATAGCACACAAAACAATACTTTTCACTGTATCTCAGTACATGTGACAATAATAAATTGAATCAAATCAGATCAGGAACAGGCTGTTTGGCCCACCAAGACTACACCAGCACATGATGCCTTTCTAAATTAAAACCCTTTTGCCTTTACACTGTCTGTATCCCTCTATTCGCTGCCTATTCATTTATCTGTCAAGATGTCTCTTTAAACATTGCCATTGTATCTACTCTACCAGCTCCTCTGGCAGTGCATTCCAAGCACTTACCATGCTCTGTATAAAAAAAAACCTGCCTCCCACATTTCCTTTCAACCTACCCCTTTTACCTTAAACCTCTGTCTCCAAGTAATTGAATACATTGTTGTTATTTGCAATAAGCTTCAGTTGGTATTGATTCCAGAGCTCTTTTTCCAACTTATTTATTGTGTGTGAGCATTGTTGCCAAGATCAGCATTTAAGCCCATTCCTAATTTCCTTTGGGACATTTTGAATACAACAGCTATATTCAATCCAGTCCATTGACAGTGCTGTTGGGGAGGGAATTCCAGGATTTTGACCCAGTGATGTTGAAGATTTGGTAATACATTTAAGATAATTAGAAATAGGATCAGGAGTTGGCCGAGTGGCTCCTTAAGCCTGCTCCACCATTCAATGAGATCGTGGCTAATCCGACATTCCTCACGTTCGACTTTCCTGCCCTTTCCCAATAACCCTTGATTCTCCAACTGATCAAGAATCTATCTCAGCCTTAAATATATAAGAAGGCTTTGCCCTCACTGTTCTGTGTGGTAAGGAGTTCCACAGATTCAGAACACTCGGAGGGAAGAAATTTCTCTTCATCTCAAATTAAGATGACTTAAATTCCAAGTCAGGATGATGAGTGACTTGGAAGGGATCTTGCTTTCCCATGTACCTGCTGTCATGATCTTTCTCAGTGTTAGAAGTTGCAGGTTCAAGAGGTTTTGATGAATAATTGGGGCCTTTCTCCCATCTTTTCAATAGTTCAACACTGACGGGCCACAGCTACAGTAAGAGAAGAGAGAACCTGGTGGATAAAGAGAAAGTGGATTTAAAGTCCTGCTGACTTAACAAGTAAAGGAAGAGTGATGAAGATGATGTGGATTTCAGTGAGAGGAGTCTTATGCTTTTGGAAAAAGGTGAATACATAAATAGGACAGTAACTACAGGAGTAGCTGGCCCCGTCGAAGGTGCTCCATGTTAATGCTGGTTGTAGTAACATAAGCAGATACTTCCTGTATCCCCACAGTCACGCTCCTGTTCCTATTTCTTATGGTCTTAATTGTATCGCTGCACCCGCACCATATTTCACTGTCCTTTCAGAGGCTGAAACAGAACAAGAACTCTTGGCTAATAAGGGAATATTCTGAAATATTTATTCACATCTCCTCAGGCAATCAAAATTAGTCCAGGAGATCAAATAGACCATGTACCTTAATTCTTACAGTTCACTTACAGCATAGGGGGAGGCCACTTACAATCACAAAATCCCTACAATGTGGAAGCAGGCCATTTGGCCCATAGACTCCACACAGACCCTCCAAACAGCAACCCACCCAGACACCTCCTATCCCTGTATTTTCCTAACCCACCTATCCCTGGACACTATGGGCAATTTAGCATGACCAATCCACCTAACGTGCATATCATCGGTCTGTGGGAGGAAGCCCATGCGGACAATGTGAACTCCACACAGACAGTCACCTGAGGGTGGAATCAAACCCAGGTCCCTGGTGCTGTGAGGCAGCAGTGCTAGCCACTGTGCCACCGTTGGCCATGCATGATTTTTCTTTTGATTTATGGGATGTGTATATCGTGGGATAGGCCAGCACTTATTGCCTGTCCCTAGTTTGCCCTTGAGAAAGTGATGGTAAACTGCCTTCTCAAACTACTGCCCATATGCTTTAGTGACACCCAAGGTGCTGTTTGGGAGGGCTTTTCAGGAATTTGACTCAGTGCCTCTGAAGGAATGCACTTGCAAAGAGCAGTCGTGTTTAACTCCACATCTCTGCCCACACTTTTCTTTTGTAGCCCTGTAAGTTCCTCATGCTCAAATACCTCTCAACTTTCTTCTTAAACTATTTATGGATTCAGATTCCATCACCTTTTCAGGGCAAACATTCTCCCGTCAGGATCTTTTCTCAATGGTTTTTAATCTTAAATGATGAGAAGTTGAAGCTTTTTGTCTTGCATTCATTAGAACAAGGGCTGAAGAAACAGGTTTGAAAGCAGGAAACATCATTTTATACAGCATGAGAAGGTTGGTTGGGCCAGCATTGGCCGAGGGATGATGCAAAAACAGTTAATTGTCAATTAATTCCCAGACCAGGCAGACAGATTTTTATTGGTCAGGGTGTTGCCATGGGAATGCAGCAGTTCTAGTGAATGAATGCAAGATGAAAAGCTTTAACTTTTCATCTCCTTTTAGCAATGTTTTGAGCCTATCATCTCAGGTCATTGATCTGTTCAGCAGAAGGAATAAGATTCCATATCTACTTGTTTAAAACTTCTCGGTACCTTCAAAACGTTTCATAGGCCATCTCCCTACTTTCACTGTTCCAAGGACACTGGCCCTCACTTTATCAGCAGCTCTTTGTAACTGAGGTCCCTTATTCCTGCCAACATCCCAGTAAAACATCTACTATCTTTATACAGCTTCTACCTCTTTCCTGAGGTAGGGAGCCTAGAATTGTTCACAATACTCTGATGCCTTACCAGAGATTTAACAAGTTCTAGAATAACCTCTTTGCCCTTATGTTCTAATTCTTTATTTATAATTCCAATTAATCTGTTTGATTTTTTTTTAACAAGTTTATCAACTTTTAAGGATTTGATTATGCAAGGACTCTCTGCTTAGCTACACTTTTCAAAGTTATGCCATTTATAATATCTTGCTTTTACATGATGGGGTCAGTTAGCAGGACAGCTGGTCAGTGATGCCAACAGCTTGGGTTCAATTCCTGCACAGGCTGAGGTTACTGTGAAAATCTCTGTTTCTTGATCTCATGCTGGTTGAGGTGTGGTGACCTTCAGGTTAAACCACCACCAGCTGTCCCTCTCTCTCCCTCTCTCTAATGAGAGTACAGCCCTGTACTTAGCAAGACTACAGTGACTTTACCATTTACCTTATTGCATTTATACATTGATCCCTCCACAGTACATCACTTCACGTTTCTCTGCATTGATTTCCATGTGCCATGTCCCTGCCCATTTCACTATATGATTTCAGATCCTTCTGAAGCCTTTCTCACTGACTTTTCTGCTGTCACTCCCACTTGTTGACATTACCTGCTTGCACTGTGAGGATTGATGCAGCACACAGTGTCCCTGATGCTGAGCCAGAATCTCCAGATCTGAATCCCATCTTGTCTGAGGAGGTGTGTCCAAAACATAGCCAAACAAATTGGGAAGCAATTTACAAATCCTTCCAACACAAGGGGATTAAGGATTACGGGAAGAAGGCAGGAGAATGGGGTTGAGAAATGTAACAGAGTCGATGGGCTGAATGACCTGATTCTGCCCCTATGTCTTATACACGCACCAACAGTAGTCAGTAAAAGCAGGTGAGATTCCTGGTCAGTATTTCAGAACCGTCTTCCCCTCCCCCATTTCTGATGAAGGGTCTAGGCCCGAAACATCAAGCTTTCCTGCTCCTCTGATGCTGCTTGGCCTGCTGTGTTCATCCAGCTCCACACCTTGTTATCTCAGTCTTGTGATGAGCTTGTTGCCTCAGCAACCCGAATTCCCTAAGTGGATTGTAACATCATCATTGCCACTTGCACTATATCCCCTCAAGCCTGTGGCTGCATTCTTGTTAATACACTCAGTAGTATGTCTGACACCAGCAAATTGCCTATAATGGCTTTATTAACAGCACTAATACAAAGCGAGAGCATAATTGCCTCAATCTAAATAGAGAAGTGCTGTGCATTCAGTCCTGATTACTCTGTTCTAAGAAGTTACAGCTTTTTCAATTTTATTTTTACCAAACTTGTTTCGTGAATCAGAGATGTCCTTATTTGATTCCGGGGATGGCAGGCCTGACATATGAGGAGAGATTGACTGGATTGGGATTGTTTTCGCTGGAGTCTAGACGAATGAGGTTGGGGGAGGGTGGTGGTGTCATAGAGACTTATAAATTTCTAACAGGACTAGACAGAGTAGATGCAGGGAGGATGTTCCCGATGAGGGGTGTGTCCGGAACCAAGGATCACAGTCTGAGGATTTGGGGTAAATGATTTAGGATGGAGATGAGGAGACATTTCTTCACCCAAAGAGCGGTGAGCCTGTGGAATTCATTACCACAGCAAGTAGTTGATGCCAAAACATTGAATGTATTCAAGAGGCAACTAGACGTAGCAACCAAAAGAACTGCGGATGCTGTAAATCAGGAACAAAAACAAAGTTGCTGGAAAAGCTCAGCAGGTCTGGCAGCATCTGTGAAGGAAA
>JAHRHZ010000046.1:6084239-6121823 GCA_024137785.1 Ginglymostoma cirratum
TTTCCTTCACAGATGCTGCCAGACCTGCTGAGCTTTTCCAGCAACTTCTGTTTCTGTTGTTGTGTTGATGAGACACAGTACTTGCGGCAATTGGGATCAAAGGTTATGGGGAGAAAGCAGGATTAAGCTATTGACTTGGAAGATCAGCCACGATTGTGAAGAATGGCGGAGCAGGCTCGAAGGGCTGGATGGCCTCCTCCTGCTCCTATCTTCTATGTTTCAATTTTGACTCTGGAAAATTTGTGTTTTCCTTTAACTAAAAACCCAAAGGCTCCTTGTTATCAGGCACGAAGAATAGACTTCATCTCTTTTGCGTACAAAATCATTTGTTTACACAGTCCCTTCTATATGAACACAGAAACTGATGGGTTGGCTAAAGAGCTGGTTTGCGAAGCGATGGAGGGGGTTCAGTTCTCACACTGACTGAGGTTACTATCAAGATTTCTCCCTCTTGACCTCTCCCCTTAACTGAGAGGTGGAGACACTCAGGCTAAACCATGACCCATCAGTTGTGCCTTTCTAATGAGAGAGCAGTCCTCTGAGATTGTTACTTTAAATGTGACCAGAGCAGACATGAGCAAGAATGTGATGCTATATCAGTTTCCTAAAGGTTACATGAAGACAGTCCTCCGCCCAACAGTCTCAACGAATGCTTGACAGCACGAGGTCTGTGATTATATCATGAAAGTATGTGCACATACAAAGACCTATCCACTTATGGGTACGTCTTCTGACTAGCTGGAGGTCCCGTGCTGCCCTCATAAATTTCATGGATTCAATGTTCTCAGAATTCTTTCAGACATTTTCGGTATAACACTGTGTAAACACAGAGCAGGGGAATGACCCTCTCGAATATCAGGATATAATTTTTATTAAATTTAAGCAAACTGACATTGCTTCCAATTCCAGTTCTGAAGAAAAGCCACATTGGATTTGAAATGTTTACTTTGTTTCTCTCTCTCCACAGATGCTGCCAGACCCTACTAAGTTTCTCCAGCTCTGTTTTATTTTGCTTTCATTTAGCCCATTGAATTAAGACCGATAAATACCAAGAGCAACACTGTACTAAATGAATCAGTGTCAGAAGTCACATGACACGAGGTTATAGTCCCACAGGTTTATTTAAAATCACAAGCTTTCAGAGCGCTGAAGTGTCACCTGATGAAGGAGCAGTGCTCCAAAAGCCTCTGGTTTCAAATAAACCTGTTGGACTAGAACCTGGTGTTGTGTGACTCCTGACTTTGTCCATCCCAGTCCAACACTGGCATCTCCACATCAAGAATGAAATCAAGGAAGTGATCCAGATGAAGATTTTGGAAGATGTGAATAAATCTGGATTATCACCCTATGACCTCCATGGACATTTGTCTTCATTTACAAACTACACTGACAATCAGAATTGTTGGACCGGTCTGTCCTTATTGGGCTGAAACGGTGATTAATTTGCTATCAAGATGTGGTGATAAGGGTCCCTGAAAGTAATTGAAGGATATCTATTTATTAAAAAGAAAGGAAGACTTGTGTTTCCATCATGAGACATCTCCAAAGCTCCAAACAGCTAATCATGTAAAAGAGAAGTGTTGGATGTGTCGATAAGTTAAGAGGTAATGGTCAACCTGAGTGGCATAACTGGTCACCAAGCAACAATTTTCTCAGGAGAACTGCCAGATACATTAGAGCAAGAATTCATCGTATTCTTTGCATTTTGTTACGACCTACAAGGAATACCTGGGCAGGGAAATACATGACGAGAACTGAAACAGTCTGCGTCCATATGCAGCAGGACCTGGACAGCATTCAGGCTTAGGCTGATAGATTGTAGGTAACATTTGCACCATACAAGACCAGGCAATGACTATTTCCAAAAACAAAGAATCTAACTATTGGTCCTTGACATTCAGTGGCATGACCATCACTGAATTCTCCACTATCAACATCCTGGGTTTACAATCGAGCAGAAATTGAACTGAACCAGCCGTATAAATACTGTAGCTGTGGGAGCAAGTCAGACACCAGCAATTCCATACCAAGTAACTCACCTCCTGACTTCCCAGTGCTTGACCATCATCTACACGGCACAAGTCAGGAATGTATTGGAGTGCTTCCCACTTGCCTGGATTTCTGCAGCTCCAACAACACTTGAGAAGCTCAATATCATCAAAGAGAAAGTAATCCCCTTGATCAGCGTCCCATTCATCACCTTATACGAACATTACTCTTCGAACACTGGTAATGATCTCCTACAACCTCTTCTATCAGGCAGAAGATACAGGAGCCTGAACACACGCATGAGCAAGTTCAGAAACAAGTTCAGACTGTTGAATGGACTCTCTAGCCTCAAATGATGATTGATCTTGCTAATGTTGGTGTTGCCTGGCACACGCCCTGTGCAATGTAACCTCCATGCCTCTGAGTCTTTTTTGATCTGTACATCCTTTGCTTACTATGATCTGCCTATACTGCTCGTAGACAAAGCTTTTCATTGTATTTCAGTACAAATAACAATCAATGAATCAATCAATCACCACAGCTACACTGTGTCCCACTTACATCATGTACTGCAGCAACTTACCAAGGTTCCTTTGGCAGTACCTACCAAACTCAGGACCTCCACCTTTTATCAGAACAAAAGCAGCAGACACATAGGAACAATACCCTGCAAATTTTCCTGCACGTCACACTCCATCTCGATTTGGAAATATATCACAATTCCTTCAGTGGCACTGGGTCAAAATCCTGGAACTTGATCCTTTGGCAACAGTGCTAAGGCTCTCCCTTCACTATGTGGGCTGCAACAGTTCAAGACGACAGCTCACCACCACCCTCTCAAACAGTAACTGGGAACGAGCCATAAATTATGGTCACATCACATGAACAAATAAAAAGAAACAATGTTGGCCAAGAGTGATTAACGTATAACTTGAGTGATTAGTGTAATAAATACAAGAAGGGAGATCAATGAACAACAGAATACAGAAGACGGCCTTTATAATTTTAACAAATAAGATGTTCTGGGGAAGTATGCAGGAACAAATAAACTGTGAAACGAACACCTAGGTTATAGGGAAGGTAGTTTCCCAGGGTTAATTGGAGAGCTGGAGAAACCCAATGCTAACCTGGACAATAAAGAGCGACCAAGTAAGTATGAGAAATTCTGTTTTGTATATTTAAGTAGTTTGATGCATGTTTTGCTGTGAACCATAAAGAAAGGAAGTTGCTCAAAACATTGCTCCACAACTGCAATGCAATAGCTTACCAGGTAATCTGATTTGAGTATTGACCGAGGAATAAGTATCAGCCAAAACACCGAGAGCACTGGACTTCTTCAATCAATGCAATGGGGTCTTTCCTGCTCACCGAGAGTACAGTGGTTTAAAGGCTCCTCTAAAAAAGAAGCATCTTAGACAGCACTGCACTCCATGTACTAGGAACTGCAATAGATGAAAGTGCTAATACTGAGCCAAGGCTATTATATGCACAAGCAAAAATTTAGGGAATTATAACAGTCTAGATTTTACATTCAGTGGTAAAGCAATCGTGCTCAACACTGACTGTCAAAGGAAACTGCCCATAAATATTATCTAACCAAGTGGGATCGATAACACCTTACGTTGTGTTAATTTGAATCCAATGCTGAGTCAAGGGGATCTCTCGGAAGCCAGCAGCAATCTTGTCATCAGATAGGCTACCAGTAACATTGGAGTATCAGGCAACAAACCAAGGTGGCACAGTGGCTCAGTGGTTAGCACTGCTGCCTCACAGCACCAGGGACCTGTGTTCAATTCCACCTGTGGGCAACTGTGTGAAGTTTGCACATTCTCCATGTGTCTGCATGGGTTTCCTCCCTCAGTCCAAAGATATGCAGGTTAGGTGGATTGACCGTGCTAAATTGCCCATAGTATTCAGGTATGTGCAGGCTAGGTGGATTAGCCATGGAAAATGCAGGGCTACAGGGATAGGGTGAACCTGGTTGGGATGCTGTTCAGAGGGCTGGTGTGAACTCAACAAGCTGAATGGCCTGCTACCACACTGTAGGGACTCTGACTGTAAACCAGCAGGTTAAAAGAACTCACTCCCTTTTCTTCAATTTTAAAATTTCAGATATCAAAATAAATAATGGTTGAATTGAGATTGAAGCAAAAATAATCTTTGAACCAGTCTTTGAAAAAATACATCATTTCAAACACATGAACTATCTTATCATAAGAGAAATTTGACAAAACACAAGAGAAAAATATGGTTTTCGGGCTCAGTGATCTTGCTTTGCAGTAATTTTGAACTTCATACACTTTTTAATATCAAATTACATCTCATTCAACAAGACCAAACTGTCTCAGGGTTTTCACAGTGGAAACTCTTGTCAGCTCAAAGATTTTTTGTTGGTTAGAGACTGGGGAGAGTCTGAACTAAGCACCATTTTGGAGAAGCATAGAGTGACTCAGTAAGAGCAACCTTTGATTTTCACATGTGTGTAGATGTGCAGTTTCCAGACATTGCTATCAGTTTCAGGGGGATAATAACAACATTGAGAGTTCAGCTGTGAGCACCACTGTAAAACCTGAGTCAATAATTTATTGCTAAATGACAATTTCAAACATTGCAGACTGCTGGCTGGATCTAAGTTCATGCTTAATCATCTTGCAATTGCCATGGTTGGGCACTCAACACATCATTGACTGCAACTTTGAGTTAGGCAGCATAGGGAAGGTTCAGAATCACAGTTCAGCACAGAAAAAAAGCGGAATGTCAGATTTCACAGTCAAACATGGAACAAGCAGTGAAGTCAATGGAACCGACTATTGGTAGTGATACACAGTTAAATCGTAACTCTTTTTAAGAGGCTTAGAGGCCTGTAGCACGGAGACAGGCCCTTCAGCCCAAACTGGTCCATGTTGACCAAAATGGACATCCATTGCTAATCCCATTTCCCTGCACTTGGCCCATATCCTTCTAAACATTTCCTATAGATGTATTTGTCCAAATGCCTTTTAAATGCTGTTAATGTGTCCACCTCAACTGCTTCTGCTGGCAGCTTATTCAATATACATACCACCCTCTGTGTAAGAAAGTTGCCCCTCAGATTCTCATGTATTCTTTCCCCTCTTACCTTAAACTGATGACATCTAACCCTCGATTCCCCAACCCTGGGAAAAAGACTGAGTGCATTCACCCTATCCGTACCTCTCATGATCTTATACACTTCTATAAGCTCCCCTCTTAGTTTCCTATGCCGTAAAGAAAAAAAAAAAAAAAAAAGAGTCCTAGCTTGTCCAACCTCTCCCTATAACTCAGTCATTTGACTCCTGGCAACATCCTTGTTAATTTCTTCTGCACTCTTTCCAGTTTAATAACATCCTTCCTATAGCAAGGTGACCCAAACTGAACACAATACTCCAAGTGCAGCCTCACCGATGTCCTGTACAACAGCATCATAACTTCCCAACTTCTACACTCAATGCCCTGACTGATGAAGGCCAACATGTCAAAAGCCTTCTTCACTGCCTTGTCTATCTGTGACCCCACTTTCAGAGAACCGTGCACCTGAATTCCAAGGTTCCTCTGTTCCACGATACTCCTTGAGGCCTACCATTCGCCATGAAACTCCTACTATGACTTACCTTTCCAAAATGCAACACCTCATACTTATCTCTATTAAACTCCAATTTCTCAGCCCACTTCCCCAGCTGATCAAGATCCTGCTGCAATTTCTGATAACCTTCATCTCTGTCCACAATACTGCCTATTTTAGTGTCATCTGTAAACTTACTACTCATGCCTTGTATATGCTCATCCAAATTATTGATATAGATAACAAACTACAATGGGACCAACATCGACCCCCTGAAGCACAGCATGAGTCACAGGCCTCTAGTCCAACAAACATCCTTCCACTATTATTCTCTGCTTCCTACCATCAAGCCAGTTGTGTTTTTCAAATGCCTCACAGCCCTTAATTTGTGGCATCTTTTAATTTGTCAATGTGAATTGTTCATTAATCACATCTGGTCTGACCAGCTCAAGACTAATTTTGCTGAGTTATAATCATTTACTAATCTAACTTCCCCTCGATGTGCTAAAAAATTGCAACACCTGCCACTACTAATTACTTCCAGTCATCTCTCTGCTGCACACTCTTCACCCTTGCTTTGGAGATTCAACAAAAAGGAACTCAAATTCAGAATGTGCAGTTACCTATCAACTATAATCTAATTTATGTAAACTGGATTCTGCATCACACGCAGTCACTTTGACTGTGCTCCATCAATCTTTTGGTCATTTAATCCTTCCTGTCTTCCACAGACTTTTGTCCCTTTTCCCTTACCCCTCCTCCCATTCCATTGCATCTGAATTATTGGTTTCCACCTTTGTCTCAGTTCTGATCAAAGGCCATTGATTTGAAATATTCACACTATCTCTCTCTCTCCACAGATACTCTCTGAGCTCCTGAGCTTTCTCTGCATTCTTTGTTTTTGCCTCTGAATCAACACCTCTGTTTTGCTTTCAAAATGTCTTGAAAAATACTTCTATTTAACTGGCCTTTTGGGAAATTTATTTTGCTTTCACCTTCCCTCCCTGAATCAATTGTTTTCCGCCAAACTATAAAGTGCTTTGATTGCTGTTCCATCTGTGAGAAAGTCAAATCTAAATGTAAACGGAACTTATTTCAGAAAGTCCCACTGAGTCAATTCAAAGTTACCTTTTGTAAGTAAATACCTTTCACTTGCTTTCCACAGAATTAAAATTTCCATTTGATTTTTCCCTGCTGCTTATGAATGCATGGTGTAGAGAGTTACTGGGTGGAAAGCAATTTGTACTTCAGCACTCTCAAAAATAGAAGGTCCAAGCTGCCATGTGCAACTATTTTTGCTGAATACACATTATCTTTTAATACTCCCCAGGCATTTCCGTAATTAAAGAACAAAGTTGCACAGTTCTCGCACCTATCACATATCTGGATGTTAAAAGTGCTTTACAGCCGAAGACGCATGTTTGAAATGCAGTGTTAGCTAGGCAAATGCAGTTGTCAATACCTGCACAGCAAGAGCCCACAAGCAGCAATGAGTGAATGACCAGGTTAACAAACGCAGAAAGTGCTGGAGAAACCCAGCAGATTTGGCAGCATTTGTGGAAAGAGATACAGGATTAATGTCTTGAGTCCAGTGACAGTTTGTTAGAACTGAAAGCAGCTGGGAATTGGTGGCATTTATGCCGATGATGGGGATAGGGGAAAATGAGTGATTGGAATAGACAGAGACAGTGCCCAGAGAGAGATAGAGAGAGGGAAAGAAGCAGACGAAGGGATTGCTGGGGACTAGGTTAATCTGCTTCTTAATGTTAGCTGAGGGATATATGTTGATGGTGACAACACTGGGACAACTTTCAATTTTCTTTAAATAGCACAATGAAACCTCAAAGTCCTTTCTAAACAGAACTGATGGACAACCCTCCTAATGAGCTGTTTATCTGTAACATTCTCTAGTCCCAGTGCAACATCTTCAATATGATTCATTAAGCTCTCTTCCTCTCTCCTCCCACTACAACTACAATCCAATCTGCAGAGCATTCCCACGCTTTCTGGGGTAAATGCGCTGGTGTTCGGAAGACTTTGCGGATTTTGTTTTGATGTAGTGTCAGTATGAATGCTAATGATGGCGTTCTCCAACATTTTTAAACTCAAAACCTTGCATGCGAGGTGTTCACTCGTGTTCTGTGTTAATTTCTAAACTGAGGGTGATAAATGTGTTGGATGAAAGGTATTAATGGATTTTCCTTTGAGGCAGCCCTTCAGGGTTGAGGATAACTCCTATCCCCTCTGATGTTGTGATTACTGAGCTGTCCAGACTATAAATGCTGGATCCATGTGTCCTGTCATAGGTGAGAGATTAAGGGATTTTAAAAGATTTTAAAAGGGGGTGGGGTGTTAAATATCAAAGATGTCTTAAAACATAAGGAAAAGATTGAGAAACAAAACATTGGTCCAGTGTGAATGTTAGTGCAGAAATAAAAAGTCAGCTCTGCCTGAAAGCACAATCATAATGTATACTCAGTATGAGGAGTTAGATAATAAATCAACCATTATCTGACTGAATGAACCACGGGCTCTAGCTGCTAACTGGCTTCCTTCATTTCCAACTTCCTATAAGCCTGACAGTCTCATTCAAATGTAGTCAGTACACATCAGGAATATTGGTCTTTAACCAGCTGTTAGGAGCTTTAATGCACAGGGGTTTCTTTGCAGTTTATTAGAATCTCCTTTTGTTGGTGGAATTTCAGTTACAAATACAATTAGCTTTATTGGCACATGTGACAATAGGTGAGTAGCTGCAGTTTTAAACAGGTCACTATGGTGCTTGATATAGTTAATAAAAGTCCCGCCACTTTCTGGAAATTAAGTGCTTCAAGTGTAGAGACAGAGATGTATGTCTAGCAAAAACAAACACTCGGTGCACAAAGGTGGCTGAAGGCATATGAATCTGATTTTTTTTTAGAAAGAGTGCGCAGTAAGATATTCCCGAGCAAACGAAACTCCGAATAGGAACACAAGTAGGCCATTCAGCCCATCAAGCCTGCCCCCCCATGCAATGTGCTCATGGCCAATCAAACATTTCATGGAATTAAAGGATCATAGGAGCATGGGATCCCTATGGAAGCAGGCCATTCAGCCAATCGAGCCTGCACTGGCCCTCCAAAGAGCATCCCTCTACCCTATCCCCATAATCCTGCATTTACTTAAACACGTTTTTGCCACCCCATCCCCATAATCCTATATACCACTCGCGATCACTGGTAATTCTTTAACATTCTCACACTTTGAGCTTTCACAGCCCTCTGTGGCAGAGAATTCCAGAGGTTCATGGTCTGATTGGAAAAAAATTCTCCTCATTATGGATTTAAGTGTCATTCCCTTCATTGTTAAATTGTACTTCCATGTTCTATACTCCCCAAACAGGGAAAACATCTTACCTGCATCTACCCTGTCTGTCAAAGTATTTGGTAAGTTTCAATAAGATCACCTCACATCCTTTGAAACTCGAGACAATACAGGCCCAGTTTGTCCAATATTTCTATCTAGGATTGTCCTACCATCCTGGGAACAACTCCAGTGAACCTGCATTGGCCTTCCTCAACGGCAGTTAATATTTCCTGAAGTAGGGCAACCAAGAATGTATACAGTACTCATCAAAGTCCAATATAATTGCAACAACATTTCACTACTTCCGTACTCAAATCCTCTTGCTCTAAATACTTGGATAATCCAGAAGCGAACTATCAGCCAAATATATCCACGAGGGAAGGATTATTAGCAGAATAAATGGTCTGGCACATACAAGCAGCCAAACAAAGGTTTCGAAGTGACTATGCAATGCCAAGAGTATTATTTTCAGTTCCTGAAACTTATTAAAGTCCAGAGTAACCTCTGTAGTCACTGTCAATTCAAGTTCGTAGACAGTTTAACTGATGGCCATGTTCCAGTAAAACTGCTACTGGATTGATCTGGCAACACTTCAGAGACAGAATCATGAAGCGAGTTGTGCGGACTGTTGAGGAGAGGCTGGATATGATGAAGAAAATATATTGGTTAAAAGAATTTTCTAATCTGAGAAAATTAACCAAACAGACGCACGAATGGAGGTCAGAACGGGGAGGTGGTCCGGGAACGGCTGCAAGGGGAAGAAGTCCCAGGTGGAGGTCAGTGCTGGGAAGTTGTCCCGTTATGGCCATGAGGGGAAGCAGTTCTGGAGCAGAGGTCAGTGCAGGGAGGCAGTCCTGGGTGGTGGCTGGCGCAGGGAGCGAGTACCAGAGAAAACTAATCTCGGAGCAGCCGAGAGCTGGTGCAGAGCTGGCTGGAGCAAACTGGAGTGGACTGGGGTTTGGCACGGGCAGTCAGACCAGGTGTGGAAGTCCCTGCGCTGAGCTATTGAAATATAATGTTTATTTGTAATTTGTTTATGTGACTGTAATGTCTATCCTTTTAACAATGTCTTATTTCTAATTTATACATTAATCACAGTAAAGTAATGCAACTACTTTTCTTTTTTATTTCGAGGTATAAATTATTTATAAAAAATTTATTCCCTAGATTTGTACCTAGATACTTGTACCCAAGACAGACCACAAGAGGTGACTTGAGTACATGTGAAAATAAAGGATGTTCTAATTCGAATTCTCATCCATTTTGGGAATGGCCTGCAGTCTGCTTGTGTTGCTATCCTCTTGCAATAAGAGACTGTTATTCATTGCTGTGGTTATATTAATACTGTAAGGACTTTTCTCAGTAAGACGTGTGTTTCTATAGATTCAGTGCTTCTTTGATGAAGTAACTGATCAGTAGTGTAATGGATGCTGTGTATATGAACTTTTGCACATTTGAACAAATATCTACAGCCTGTGGACGAAACTAAATTTCATGGGATTAAAATGATGTTGATAGCTTGAATACAAAAGTGGCTTCCCCATGTCACTGGGTGGTCAGAAGCCAGTGACTTCCTGATGTTTGGATTGAAGAATCTATACCTTTGTTCTAAGAATAGCTGTTGAACATGTGCATAAGGAGATATGATGTTGTGTTGGAGCCTGGGTTTGTTCAGTTCCAGAAGGTGACGTGTCTATAGTTGCCTTCAATACAGCCTGGTCAAGTTCACTCACTGAGTGTATGGCTGACCTCACTGACCAACCCCCACCCCCGATTCCTACCTACACTCACTTAGCTTCATCCCCGCCTCCCTGACCTGTCTGTCTTCTCTCCCACCTATCCGCTCCACTATCCACCTTCTATCACCACCTCCCCCTCTCTCTATTTACTTCAGAGCCCCCTTCCCCTCCCCCATTTCTGAAGAAGAGTCCAGGCCTGAAACGTCAGCCTTCCTGCTCCTCTGATGCTGCTTGGCCTGCTGTGTTCCTCCAGCTCTACACCTTGTTATCTCAGCTTCTCCAGCATCGGCAGTTCTTACTATCTCTGAGTGTATGGCTGACTTTACTTTGAGTTAAGGGACTCTCCACCATCATTTCTCTCTTGTCATGTGTCAGTGACTTCCCTTGGAAGTAGGCAAAGGCTTCACCACTAGATCAGTTGGAAATTCTATTCAAAAGTTAGGAAACTGGTGAGATAGCTGAGCCATGGTCTAATCTACAGTCAGTCTGTGGCAGTCCCAGTGAAGGTGTCCGATTTTGTTACATACACGATTAACACTCTAAGACTTGACTGTTTCATTTGGCAAGGTTTGCTATGATTAAAATCCCTCACTTATTCACTGATGTACAGTCAGGTTTTCCTGTTATCGATAGCTTTGGAAAGCTGTGAGATCCAAACGTTTCTTCTCTCGCTGCCTTGGACAAACAATTCTGTTGCCGTAAAAAGTGACTCTCATTCTGTTTAATGGACTTGGCCAATTTTTGTTCCCGAACTGCCTAGTAACAGATAGCTGAAGGCATTATGAAGGTATGTCTCCCTTTGATGCATCCTCCTCCTCTTCTTCTTCCTCCACTGTTTGAGGAGTTTCCACTCTGTGGCTACCACTCCCCCATACCCCGTACCTTGACAGATTTTCTATTTAGTGATATGAGAGGATCACATCTTTGCTGCTTTCCTAATCCAAAAACATACAAGTGATCCTTATGTTATGTTTTAATTTCCACCATCTTCGCCTCTGCACACTTTGGTAGGCAGGTATTGCCTTGCGCTTTGTCAAAGTTACTCCCGATTTATGTTGCTATTTCTTCCTCTGATTTTTGATAAATCTTTTAGATTTCTGTTTACCAATGGCATACATGGTTATAACCGGGGGTCAGTCAAAAGCATTGAAGTGTTTGATCATCTGTGATTGCATTGAATGGCAGGGAAGGCTCAATGGGCCGAATGGACTATTCGTGTTCCTCAGTTCCCAGGAACCACCTAATTTGACATTGTCCTTGAGGTTGCTGTTGGAAGCCTGGGAAATAGGCAAAGGTACCAACCAACAACCCACAATGAATTTTAAGTTCATTTTATAAGAAATGTGTAGAAAGTATTTACAATCAAATTATGCTTAATGCAACAAAATGTGCAGTAAGATTTTCTTTAATATGTTTTCCCTCATTGTTTGGATTGCTACAAAGTCTCTTGCTTGTTTTTATATTATAACTATGAGTACAAATGGAATAAATCACACATCAATCCCTGTCTATACGCCATAAAATGTATTTATTCTTATCTCAAAGGCTAATAATATTATTCATCTCTTCTCTAGATTTTGTGGGTCACGGTCAGTTAATATCAAATGGAAAGCTATGGGAGGTATTGCTTCTGAACCTACACTGATAGCCAGAATAAAAGAATATAACCTTTCACTTGGAGAACGATCCAGCATTAGAGAATGTTGATTAGCTTCTGTCCCAGCGCCAGCACTGACTTGTGTGGAACTGCCCTGTCATGTTCCTTCAATTACTCTCAGCTTCCTCTCTCTCTCTCTACAATACCCAGGAGATAGTGATGGTTAGTGATGCATCCTCCTGCTTTCATCAGGCTCAGTGTAATGTCAGCTTGATCATAACTAACCAGCTTCAAGCCATGATTGTGAATGAATCATCTGCACCTCTCTGTGAACATTGTTCATCAAGATTCCTTTTTTTTGTATCTTCTCCTTTATTTCATTTCAGAACACGCATTAAATCCCGATCTCCAAACATGGGTCTCAAAGCATAGGTCTCACCCTCAAACAGGATTGCTCTTTCTGACTAATCTTGTCATCCATAATTAAACTTTGTCAGGTCCTTACAAATCTCAGTTATGAAACTAGATTCAGCAAAGTGAAAGCTGGGAATTGGAAGTTGGCTGTTTAATTTGTCAGAAACAAATTTGCAAAAATAAAACTTCAATTGTTTGTGACTTTAGATATTTTGTTGATGCACACTGCAAATTTTTAAATCATAGTTATTGTCCGGATGGAAGAAATCTATCAGGTGGATAGGAATGTTTCCTGCTGGTTGGACAGTCTCAGTCAGGGGACATATTATTGATGTGAAGGCAAGGCCATCCAAGGGAGAAATTCTTCTTTATGTGATGTATGGTAAATATGTGGAACCCTCTTTCACAAAAAAAGCAGTAGGTGCTATCTCAATGCATCATTTGAATCTGAGATTGATAGTTATTAGCTGGCCACAGGGATAATGGAATATGACACTAAGCCAGGTGGATGCAGTTATGGTACAGATGAGTCAGGTTCACAACGAATGGAGCAACTGGCTTCAGGGCCAAAATGAATGACTTCCTGAGTATTGCTGAGAAATGGTTCATTTCCTATGGAAATGCCTTGACCAATCAAAGTTGAATTATCTGGTTTGAATTTAAACAAAAACATGACAGTTAACTATTCCCTTTCTGCTGTCAGAAGTTCTCCTCACTGCAGTCTAGGAACACTTGCGTCTCACTGTCTCTTACACTACCAGTAGCCCAGATTATATTTGGGGAATTGAAGTCTCCCATTATAACCACCCCATAATGTTGGCATCTCGCTGTAATTTCCCTGCAATGTTCCTCTGCATCCTTCCCACCAGTTGGTACCTGAGTAAAGTAATTGCATCCTTTTTGTTCCTTTGTTCAAGCCAAATTGATTCTGTCTTTGAACCCTCTGAGACATCCTCTTTCTCCAGCATTACATTGAACTCTGTAACCAATGCTGCCACCTCTCCACCCTTCCTTCCTTTTCTGTCTTTTCTCAACACCTTACACTCAAAGGAATATTTAACATTCTGTCTTATTGTCCCTTGAGTCAGGTCTCTGTTCTGGCCATAGCATTGTATTTCCACATTGCAATCTGTGGATTTAACGCCTAAATCTTATTTACTATACTCTATGCATTCACATGCATACACAGTAACCCCAAATTATACTTCATTATTTTCTCCCTGAATCTGACTTCAACATTCATTCTCTCCAATACAAATGCTCAGTAGCAGCAGTGAGTACGATCTACCAACTAGGAGCAAATCAATGCAGATGCTTGAATCTGTACCGAAAACAAAAAGTGCTGGAAATCATAGCAGGTCAGGCAACATCCATGGAGAGAACAAGCTAATGTTTCAAGTCCATGCAACTGTTCATCAGAGCTGGTGACCTGATGAAGAGTCATCCAGACTTGAAATGTTAGCCTGCTCTCTCTCCACAGATGCTGCCTGACCCGCTGTGACTTTCCAGCACTTTTTGTTTTTAGTAACGTTTATATGATGCAATACAGAAATTCATTAAGGCTCCTTACAAACCTACAACCACTACCATCTAGAAGGACAGGAGAAGATGGAATGACAATGTCATAGAGAACTGAGGAGAGTAAAAAGGGGGAGATGCCTATGGCCCCCAAGGACTATGACCAATTATGGATGGATGGATGGATGTCGTCACTTCATTGTTAAATTTGCCTCTAATTGTTTTGAACTAGAACAACAATGAAAGTTTTGCCGGGGCAGCGATGTGGTTGAACCTTTTTTATTTATTAAGGTACGAGTCACTGCGATTCCACATTTGCTGAGCAGCTGGATGGAAATAAAATCTGTTTTGAATAATATAGGTGAAAGGTGATAAAAGTGAAAACATAATCACAGCTCAGGCACATACATAAAATGTTATATGAATGCACTTTACTAAAGCCACATCTTTTGCAGAAGCCTGCTGTAATAAATTCCTGAAACATTGAATTGCAAGGTTAGAGTTAAACTCAAAACAATGAGGAGTGTCAATGTTGGCACACTGCAGTTCTAGAGCAATTCACTCTGATGTTGTGTGTGTGATGAGTATTTCACCATCTCCATAGAAACAGGCCAGTATTGCTCTGCGTGCTGCTTCCAGACATCTGCACCAGCGACAGCATAAGGTCCCATAGAGGAAGACCATATGATGGAGCCCTTGCCACTCAAGACGAGGAATTCTCTTCCCTCCTTCCCTCCACAAACCCCTCATCAGGCAGCGCATTTTGCGCAGGAAATGGCTCAGACTCGGCAGGAAGTCAGCTGGGGACAGTCTGGTCCCACAGGTCTGAGGGAAGGGTGGGGGAGTGTGGGCACGAGGAGGATGGGTGTGTCATGGAGTCAGAGAGTCATACAGCATGGAAACAGACCCTTCAGTCCAACTGGTCCATGCCAACCAAGTTTCCCAAACTAAACTGGTCCCATTTACCTGCGTTTGGCCCATATACCTCTAAACCTTTCCTATTCATGTACCTGTCCAAATGTTTTTTAAGCATTGTAACTGTACCTGCATCTAAAACTTCCTTTGGCACTTCATTCCACATATGTACCACCCTCTGTGTCAAAAAGTTGCCCCTCAGGCCCCTTTTAAATCTTTCGCCTCTCACCTTAAAACTATACCGTCCAGTTTTGAACTCCTCCGCCCTAGGGAAAAGAGATAGAAGCATAGAAGATAGGAGCAGGAGGAGGCCATTCGTCCCCTCCGAGCCTGCTCTGCCATGCATCACAATCATGGCTGATCATTCAACTCAATTGTTTAATCCCCATACCTTTGATCCCATTCGCCCAAAGTGCTATAACTTGCTGCCACTTGAATACATTCAATGTTTTGGCACTTTGCTATTCCCTTAATCTATACCCCTCATGATTTTATAAACCTCTGTAAGGTCACCCCTTATTGCCCTACACGCCAAAGAAAAATGTCCCAGCCTATTCAGCCTCTTCTTCTCACTCAAACCCTCCAGTCCTGGCAACATCCTGGTAAATCCTTCCTGAAAATCCTCTCCAGTTTAATATTATCCTCCCTAATATAATGGAACAGCAATCGTGTGGGAGTTGTATCTACGGATTGAGGCGGGGCACTCCAGATAAATTTCTGCTGAACCAACACTCTATACGACATTCTGCCTGGTACAATGGGGTACAGATATATCAGGATTCTCCAATCCTGTTCCTTGCAATTGGTTGCATACTTGAGCAGCTATTTCCGGCCATATATTGTTTTACCCATGTGCAGACTGGGTTATCAAACCTCGATTTTTCAACAGCAACTTTCATTTAGATAGCACTTTTAACATAATGAAAGATCCCAGGCACTTCTCATCGGTTTCCTAAAACAATATTTGACACTGAACCACAGAAGGTTGACCAGCAATTGGTCAGTGCATTCAGTACAGGAGTTGGGAGGTCTTGTTGCAGCTGTTGAGGACACTGATTAGGCCACTTTTCGAACACTGCATTCTGTTCTGGTCTCCCTGCTTTGGGGAGGATGTTGTGAAACTTGAAAAGATTCAGAAAAGATTTGCTAGGATGTTGTCAGTGCTGGAGGGTTTGAGTTATAAAGATGATGAATAGCCTGGGGCTATTTTCCCTGGAGCGTTGGAGGTTGTGGGGAGACCTAATAGAAGTTTATCAACTCATGAGGGCATGGATAGGGTGTATATACAAGGTCTTTTCCCCAGTGTAGGGGAGTCCACAACTAGAGGGCAGCAGTTTAAAGTGAGAGAAGAAAGAAATAAAAGTGACCGAAGGGTCAATTTTTTCACGCAGAGGGTGGTGCATATGTGGAATGAACTTCCAGAGGAAGCGTTGGAGGCTGGTACAATTGCAACATTTAAAAGGCATCTGGATGGGTATATGAATAGGAAGGGTTTAGAGGGACATGGGCCAAATGCTGGCAAAAGGGACTAGATTAATTTAGGATATCTGGTTGGCAAGGATGAGTTAGACTGAAGGGTTTCTTTCCATGCTGTACAGCTCTATGACTCTAACCTGCTTTGCTACGTTATAAGGGCTCCTCCCCCTGATCATCACATCCAGAGCTGGGCATGTCTGTGCATTACTGAGGGAGTGCTGCACTATCAGATCTTGGATAATGGTCTTAACAAAACTCCATATAGATCCTCCTTGTCACCAGTACCTATCCGTTCGAATGGGTAATAATATAACCAACAAGTCCAGATGCTGGAGATCTGAAACAAAACAGAATTTGCTGGAGAAACTCATCGGGGCTGGCAGCATCTGTGGGGACAAAGCAGAGTTAACTTTTTGGATCCAGTGACCCTTCCTCAGAACTGGTTGTAGTGAGGAAAAGGTTGGTATTTACACAGAAGTTGGGGTGGTGATAGGGGTTGTGGTGAAGAATGAAAAAATAGGTGGAGATGGAGCCCAGAGAGACAATGACAATTGGGAAGATGACGTGATGGATAATAGTATGCCAGGGAGGAAAAAAGCACAGATAATGGGAACCATAAATGGGAGGATATGGGTTGGCTGTGCTGAAAGCAGCCCATATCATGACAGGGCCTGGGGTGTGGGGTTGGGTAAAGGAAGTGTTCATGCTCTAATGTTATTGAACTCAATATTGAGTCCTGAAGGCTTCAGGCTCCCAAAGTGGAAATTGAGGTATTCTTCTTCCAGCTTGTGCTGAGCTTCACTGGAACACCGCAGCAAGCCTGAGCCAGAGATGTTGGCCGGGGAACATGGTGATTCATTAAAGTGGCAGGCAACTGGCAGCTCAGGGTAATTTTTGCAGACAGAATGTAGGTGTTCCACAAAGCAGTCACCCCGTCAGTGTATTGTCTCCCCAGTGTAGAGGAGATGACTTTGTGAGCAGTTTGAAATGGTATTTGTTGTATTCTTCCTTTCATCCAACTCACTGTTGTTCCCCCTTCACAAGCTGCACAGTTCACTTCTGTTTAACAAGTAACAAGTCTGAGTGTATGATTTCTGAGGTGCTTTCCCTATCCTAATTGAGATCCTATTTCCTTGAGGAGGTTCAGGTTGCTGTTCAGAAGGACTTTCCTCTCCTTAATCTAAGCCTAAAGTTATTCAACAGGTTACATGCCGTACATGGGAGTTCTGTGACACACTTCTGAACCAGGTTCAAGTCCCACTCCATGACTTCATGGATATGAAAGGTGTACTCATAATGTGGTGAAACAAGTTGATTATCATTCATTTATATGATACCTTTCCAATACACCAATGGCAGGCAGTAAGAGACAGTCTCTGATCAGTCATGCTTGATGTGGATTGAGTTCTTCCACTATGTTGTCTGTGGTAACAGCATAGAGGCCCATTCCAGAATAAACTAGCAATGGCAGCATTTGTAAGTAAGTGCTTCATGCAGCACTCAGTACAGGAAGAAGGAAGATGATACATTGCACAGATAGTCTTCATGCTCATTTCTGACCGTTGATACCAATAATACATCTACACATCATCCATGAGAAAGAAAAGTGTTGCAAATTGACTTGTTGCTTCATGGAGAGCCATACGTATAGCTAGATTTCCTGCTTTGGATTGTTTTCCAGTGATCTCTGTTGGAAAGAGAGAGGTGCAAGAACTGGACAAATACAAGTTTGGATTGATAGCCATCAAGTAACATTCGCTCAACACCAGTGCCAGGTAATAACCAGCTGCAAGAAAGTGGAGTCTAACCATCTCCCCTTGACATTTACGTCATAACCGAATCCCCCATCATTAATATCCAGAAGCTTAATGGAACCAGCCATATAAATTTTGTGGCTACAAGAGTGTGCCAGGGACTGGGAATTCTGTGGCAATTTCTGACTCCCCAAAGTCTGTCGAGCACCCACAAGGGATAAATGAGGATTGTGATGGAATATCTCCCCAACTGCATGGCTGTGCACAGCTCCAGTAACACTCAAGAATCTTGCCAGCATCAAGAACAAAGCAACTCACCTGTTTTGTACAGCAATCACTGTCTTAAACATTCAGTTCCTCTAACATCGATGCACACACTGGCAGCAATGTGTACCACCTACAGGATGCATAGCAGCAACTCACCTTCGACAGCAGCTTGCAAACAGGCAACTTCTACCAACTGGATGGACAATGATAGCAGATGCATGGGAGAACTGAAATCTCCCTCTAAGCTGCACACCATCCTGACTTGAAACTATCTTCTGCCATCTCCGGGTTAAAAACTTGGAACTCCGTCCCTAATAAGATTGTGAGTGTACCTTTATCAGATAGACTGCAGTGACCTTCTCATTCTCAAGGACAATTAGGGATTGGCACTAAATGCTGGCCTTGCCGGAGATGCCCATATCCCCACGAATGAACAACAAATAAACACACACACACATACATTTATGCACAAAATGTAAAGTTATCCATGCAAGGAAAAAGGAATATACATGACAGCACACAGATACAAAAACATACCTCACTCTTGGCAATGTACATATTTACATACAATTCAGAATTGGTTTTAAATGGTTGTAAGTTAGGGTCAATCCATTCAGTTCCTTCTGAACACAACAACTTACAAGACAAGTTGAAGCATAAAAATTCCATTAAAGTACTTTTATTCTGAACACAAAATTCCATAAAATATGTTAAATGTGTTTAGTTAAAGGATGTTAAATTTCCAATGTTACATCTAGACTCTGCTGGGGGTGACAGAGGCTATTATTTGAACACTGAAGAAATCAGTGAAAGAAGAAGAGAAAGATGGTCAGGCAGCACGAAGGTTCCAAGATATTTAAAGATTTTCTTTTACATTCCATTGAACCAATAACTGGATTATTTTGTGACGATCAGGTGGCCATGTAATCGTGTGGTTGATATGAGACTCAGAGAAATGTGAACGCAATGTTTCCATTCTGGAAAATTGATGTCTATCATTGAAGCTTTCTTTGTGTCATTTGCGTGTCAAGAATTCTGGTATTTCATTCTCAGAATAAAATCAGCACTGACATTAAAAATTTAAAGATCAACACTCATTATCTCTTAACCCCGATTTGCATTGAAATGGAAAAAGTTAGCCAAAGTCATTTTCAATGATGTGGTCAGCGATTATACCTAGTACTAAGGTCTTTCCTTACTACTTGTCAACAGCATAGGGGTTCAGAGCACACAGCCAGGCCATTTGACCCATTGTGGCTGTGCTGTCTCCTTGGTAGAGTTATTCTAAATTAATACAGACAAAAAATGAATAATGCATGTGCTGAAGATCTGAAGCCTAAAGAGAAAATGCTGGAAATACCCAGCAGGTTGGGCAATGTCTGTGAATGGGGAAACAGAGTTGAATTTGTTGGCTGCTGTGGTAGATTTCTGTCCACCAGTCAGTGGCGATCACATTACAGCTATTTCTGGGAACCCAGGAGGGATTAATTCCCAGTGAGATCCTTTAACTCTCAAACACTGGGATTCCTGGGACTTTGAAGATGAAGAAGCTGCCTCCAAGAACAGCTGGCCATAATTGGATGGCTGTCAGTTCATTCTCAGCCATGCCCTGGTTGGCCTGGCTGAGGTTCCTGTTGGAGTGGATGGCAGGTGGTGCCTTTCAGACAAAGACCAGACTCTATGTGGAGGGCACAAGGTCAAGATGCTTAACCTGCTGGTCCCCAACCTCCCACAGTCAGGCTACCACGGTATATGGGGCAGCCTGTTAAAAGTAGATGTAAGTGGATATAAAATGTGGATAAACTCAAAGTAGTTGTCAGTTGAAATAAGCCTGATGGTGACCATTATTTATTTCAATATTGATTGCCAATCTGTTGCTGCTGCACTCACAAATGGTGCATGATGCAATAGATTGTTTGGGGAAATGAGTTGCAACATCTTCCTATCACCTGTGGAAGGACAATCTAATTTGAGCCTAATATTGTAATCTGAAAGCATTGTTCTGAGATAAGATCTGTACAAGGATTGATATCAACATACGAATGCTCCCCGTACACCCTCTGTATCTCCCTCGGCTTGAAGTGGTTTCAAATTCAAAGCAGAAATGTCTTATAGGTTATACAATGAGTTGTGGAGTGAAGACAATTGGGGAAATATTAGAGTGATGAAATACCTGGCATAATACTGTAAATTTGACACTGGCATGCAAAATGTTATGTTGCAAGCATTGATGGAGTACAATGTACTCAAATGTGTCTCCTCACAAATTGTTGCCTTGTTCAATTGATTCTATTCCTTCCATAAGTACTCAAGCAACACAACATAATTCATCATTACCTTCATCTTCTGTCCATTCTGACTCTAGCCCCATCATTAACATTTGCGCAGTTTGTCTTAAATCCATCATCTTTGATTCATATAGGCCAACCCTTGGTGTAAACAATTGAACAGTGTGAATGCTGTCAGCAAAGTCAATATTTTAACTATATTCTATAGGTTCATCTTAGTAGCTAAATCTGATGATACAAATGGCTATAATCAAAATATACTAATGCTCAATAGGATTATGATACATCAAAGTTTCACCCCCTAATGTAGTCTATTTTGTAACTATTTTTGGGCAACTTTCTTTTGAATAAAGTTATGGGATTGATCGCGACCTAAAATGGTGGACTGTTCAATCCTTTGCAGGAATTCTAGATGATACAGAAACTGTTATAATGCCAACATATCTTCCATGAGGTGCAGTCTTTAAGTGTAATGCCTTCAAAGGTAGTTCAGCTGAAAATGTTTTGATTGATTCCTGTGCGGAATTCCAACACTGTGGCTTCAAGGGTCAGAACTGCATTTGGGTCCAAAACTCACTCCTGGAGGGAAGCGGAACTAAAGTCAGGATTGCTACAAAAGCCTTCGAACAAAGGAATTCATGTGCAACAAAATGGGTTACTGAACTTCCTTTCAACTTTGGTATGCCTGGTTAACATTGAATTTCTCTACATTAGGAATTACACAGCCAATTACAGAATAAAGACCTGTATTTAGACATCCTAGCAATGTCTACAAGCTGCTAAATCGAATGCTTAGTTTTAACACAAGACTGTCTAAATCCTTGTCTTATGTGATTCTGACAGAATGACAGTTCACTGTGCAGAGAAACAACTTATCAAACTGAACAAGTAATCTGCCACCTTCTACTTTGAGCCTAATAGATTCATTAATGGGATGTGTGGGGCTCTGACTAGGCCAGCATTTTTTGCCCATCCCTAATTGCCCGGGGGCAGTTAAGAGTCAACTTCATTGCTGTGGGTCTGGAATCACATGGAGGCCAGGCTAGGTAAGGACGGCAGATTTCTTTCCCGAAAGGATGCTAGTGTACCAGATGGGTTTGTTTTAACAACAATCGTCAGTGTTTACATGCAATGTTTCCTCTAATTTTTTTTCCCTTCTCGTGGGCCTCCAGGTCTGAACATGGCAGTGACCTCTGGAACTAGAAGTCAACGCTGAGATCAGTGTGCTGATTCTGATTGCCATACATGGAACCCTGGAGAGAATGCACATGTACACAGCTCAGAGGGAATGTTGGTGACATGGTCAACTTTTAGTTCATTATTTATCCCAGACTATTTCAAAAATCTAATTCACATTTCACCATCTGCCATGGTGTGATTCAAGCACATATCATAGGGCCTTAGCCTGGGTTTCTAATTAGTCCAGGGTCATTACTAGCCTAATGGTATTCCTATACATTCTTGGGTCTTGGATTTGACAAAAGAAGAGTAGTTTGATTTTGTAAAGCATCATGAGTTGGGAAGTCTTTCTGAGGCTGCCTTCAATATCTTAAATGCAATCATTAGAATGCCCACTGTGTGAGAATTCCAAGTTTTTAATTCATGGTTATGGATTTCCGGACATCTAACTGGTGTGTGGCTGGTTACCTTTTCAGAAATAGGAATCTTCTTAAGGCAGCTTAAGATGTCTGAGAAGTGATTCTGTTCTGCAGATGCGTTGTGGGTAAATTCTTTGACCTGCCTAAGCATGAGAAATGGACAAGAATGCAATGGGTTAGTCTAAGTAATCTATCACATAACAATCGATAATTGTGCAGCGCTGGCCAATTCAGCATAACTGTGAAGATAATGTGAAAACAAAAAGATTTAGCTCACCGACAAAAATAAAAATTGCTGGGAAACCTCAGCAGGTCTGGCAGCATCTGTGGAGAGAAACCAGAGTTAACACTTTGGGTCACTAGATCTGAAACGTTAACTCTGATTTCTCTGCACAGATGCTGCCAGACCTGCAGAGGTTTTCCAGCGATTTCTATTTTGTCTCTGATTTACAGCATCCGTAGTTCTTCCAGTTTTTATTTCAGATTTAGCTCACTGTTGACATAACCCAGATGTAACCCCAACACACCAAGGACAGCAGCAGTCTCTGCCACTCATAGCTGAACTACTATTTGAACAAACATTGTGGGATCATGTACACTGATGGATAACAAACTCAAATTTCGTGCTGTGTTGTAAACTTGGCTTGTGCTTAACATTTTCACACTGTTACTAAGTGAAACCCAGCCAAAGAAATAATTTGCATTTATAGGGAAACTTCCACGGCCTCAGCACGTCCAAAAAAGGGTCACTGCCAATGAAATACATTTGGTGTGATGGTTACATTTGCAAATTATTGAAGTCCACCTTTCCATGCAATTGCAGAAGATGTAATATTTGCCCTTTTTTTAACTTCATCTCTGCACACTGTCCAAGGCCCCAAACATACGTTCCAGGTGAAAGAGTAATTCTAGTCTCCTGTATTCATGGCTCACAATATATTCTCTCTACAATGGTGAGCTGAAACACAGGCTGAGTGACCCTTTTGGGGAGTACCCCTGCTCTGTTTGTAACCATACCCCCACATTCCAGTTCGTTGCCATTTCATACACCATCTTGTTCCCATGCTAACATTTCCACCCTGGGCCTGCTGTCATGTTCCAGCAAAGCCGAATGCAAACTGAAGGAACAACACCTCATTTTCTGTTGAGGTGCTTTGCAGCCTCAGGATTGAACATTGAGTTCAACAGCTTCGGAGCATAACCTCACTCCCCCATTTTGATTACAAACACCCCCTTTCCCCCTCAACAATTCCCTGACTGGTTGCATGGATTTGCTCTGAACACAGTTGGCCTATTTTTACAATTCCTGCCTTTCATTTACACCTATTTTGCACCTCAATCCTTCCTTTACTACCAACAGGACTCCTCTTAAACATAAGAACATAAGAACTAGGAGCAGGAGTAGGCCTTCCAGCCCTTCGAGCCTGATCCGCTATTCAACAAGATCATGGCTGATCTTTTCATGGACTCAGATCCACTTACCCACGCTCTCATCGTATCCCTTAATTCCTTTATTGTTCAAAAAAAATCTACCCCAGCTTTAAAAACACTTACTGAAGTAGCGTCAACTACTTCACTTGGCAAGGAATTCCATAGATTAACAACCCTCTGGGTGAAGAAGTTCCTTCTCAATTCAGTCCTAAATCTGCTCCCTCTAATCTTGAGGCTATGCCCTCTTGTCCTAGCTTCACCTGCCAGTGGAAACATCCTCTCTACTTCTATCTTATCTATTGCCTTCATAATTTTATATCTTTCTATAAGATCCCCCTTCAATCTTCTGAATTCCAATTCCAATCTTCTCTGTTGCTTTGGGCATCGTCATCATTTGACTCTCCTTTCCTTTTGTCAATGATATAAAAACTATCATTTTGCAGCTTTCTTCAGCTCCATAGAGCAGTCATTGGATTCAAAGTGCTAACTCAGTCACTGTCTCTCTCTTCCACAGATGTTTCCAGTCCTGCTGAGTTTCTCCAGCACTTCTGGTTTTTATGTCAGATTACTATCGTCAGCAGCACTTTGTTTTTATTGAAATCTATCTTTGTATCGTTAGAAATAAATAGTGTCATCCTGCGTAAAAAAACCAGGAAGGCCTCAAGAAGAAGATATTGACAATGCCATAATTTAACTCTTTTTATGTGAGCCATTGCAACATAATAAACATAGTTGAATTAAGTTCCTTTTCATTATCATTAAAAGGCATCAGCAAGCCTTTACATCTAGGTAAAATGTATTGCCGTGAAAAAGGAAGGGATCTCAAATGATCGATCAAGCAAATGGGACTGCTGTAGACTTCAAGAATCCTTGAGTATGAATGTGCAGCAGAAACTTTCTACATGGTATAAAAAGATTGAAAAAGGAAGGAAGATTGTTATAATGCATTGTGTTATTTATCGCAATTTCTCAATAGGTAATGTCACAGATACTGGTACTGTCATTCTACAGGGTTACTCTGAGTCTCCACTTTTAGGGTCATCAGAAAACCAACAGAGAAATAACACAAAATGGTTATCCACCTTTAGTCTAATGTTAATATTCTCTATGTTCCTGGTTTTTTTTAGTGGTTTGCAACACTATGTGTTGCATTTGGCGAACATTTGAAACATTTCGGTAATGTTGATTTGTAAAGATCAGAGATAAACTGGGTCAATGTACTTCAAAAATTGCTTGAGCTAAGATGACAGCTACCCCTCTCTATCAACCACAAAGTAACTAGAACCCAACTGCAGATCAGTTTTTTTTTGATTTGTAGATTAGACAGAAACTTGACTCAGATGTTGATCAAATGATTTGATGGATAAGCAAGGCCATGAATAAAATGTGATTTGTATCTCTGTCAGGTGTCAAATGCATACAAATTTTGACATGGGCATGGTTCTTTTAATACTCCCTAACTAAGGAATAGAAATGACTGGTCTCTTAATTCTCCTAAACGTAGAAAAGAACTTGTTCCACTGCAAGTGAAGCTGCTCTAAGATCAACAACTGTATGATTTCCTGTTCTTCATTGCCAACAGAATAGCTCCATATAAGTTCAATACAAAATCAATATCAGGTGAATATTGACCAGAGGAATGGTAAAACAACCGAATTAACATCAATAATTCTGTCTCTTCTTTTAAGAGCAATTCATGAGTTGCGTTGGTCGCAGGATTTTACCTTTTTAGCTGGGTTGTTTCTGGATCATTATCTTACTCGTAAATAAATTTACTACTAATTTTGACTTGAATATGAAATTCTGGTTTTATGTTTCCTGTCTTTCAAAAAAGAAAGGAAAGTGTAAATGTGGGTGGTCTGCCAGGTACGCTGTTGATATTGTGTAGATAATGGGTGACTGTCAGTGCCATGCCTTTGTATCTGCTGTTCTGGCTGCATAAGGCTGCAGGGCTCACTGTCTGAATCTTGTGAAAATATTGGCGGTTGTATAGCTTTGTGTTATAAGGTGAATCCTGACCACAGATCATCATCGTGTAAGAAAGACAAGGTGTGAGGGGAATACAAATAGTGTGCAGAGAGATGTTGATAGGTTAAGTAAGTGGGCAAAAAGTTGGTAAATAGAATATGATGTGAGAAAATGTGAAGTTTTTCATTTTGGAAGAGAGAACAAAAGAACAGTATATTATCCAAATGGTGGAACCTGCAGAAAGCTGCACCAAAGGGACTTGAGGGGAACTTGTGCATGAAATGCAGAAAGCTAGCACAAGGGTGCAGCAAGGTAATCAGGAATGGTCATGGAATGTTGGCCCTTACTTAAGGGGTTGGAGTCTTAGAGTTGGGAAATCTTACTGCAACTGTACAAGGTGCTGGTGATACCACATCTGGAGTACTGTGAGTACTCAAAAGATATTATTTTGTTGGAGGCAGTTCAGAGAAGGTTCAGTAGGATGATCCCAGTGATGGAGGGATTGTCTCATAAGCAAAGGCTAAACAGACTGTACTCACTGGAGTTTAGAAGAATGAGCGGTGATCTCACGGAAACGTGTTGGATTCTTAAGGGGCTTGACAGGATAAATGCTGGGAGGATGTTTCCCCTCATGGGGGAGTCCAGGACCAGACGGCATAGTCTCAGAATAATAGGGCACCAATTTCAGACTGAGATCAGGAGGAATCCCTTCTCTCAGAGGGTTGAGAGTCTTTGGAACTCCTTTCCACAGAAAACTGTGAGAGCAGAGTCCTTGTGAGGCTGTGATAGATAGATTCTTGATCAGTCAGGGAATCAAGGATTATGGGAAAAGAGCAGGAAAGTGAACATGAGGAATGTCAGATCAGCAATGATCCTATTGAACGGCACAGCAGGCTTGAGGGGCCAAATGGTCCATTCCTCTTCCTGTTTCTTATAGTGCTCTTTTGAGGAGATTTGCTACCACCTTGTAGGGATCTAACAGGACCTGTTTGGTCCAGTGTGGTAGAGGAAAACATCCTTAAGCCTAATGAGAGGAAGGTTTCTTCTGAAACAATATGTCACTGTTTGCATTTTATTACATGGCACGATAGACTGTGCTTCAGTGACTATAAGGGACACTACATACTCACCACTCAGTCCTTTAGGAGTCAAAGCTGCTCCCCCATCCGAGTCCATGTGACATCAACATAATGCAACTCAGCTGTAACCCTTTCAAACACTTACATCCTTATCCAACATGTCCCCAGAAGCTCTGTACCCTATTATTAACATTTGTGTATATAATTACATTTATCACTACCCCACTTGCTCCACAAGTTTCTGATTTCCCAAGTTCAGGCAGCCTGCAGGTTTCCCTATTCTGCCAGAACATGTTCCCTTTAGAGAAGGAAGACTGGTATGTTTCTGTGTTGGAAACTGTTGACTTTGACTCTGTTCTTCACATCGTGTGTTCTGTGAGTCCCTTTAAACTGAGTGACTTTTTGTCTCTAGGATTCTCTTTGCTGAGGATGCCTTGCTGAAAGAGCCGAGTGCTCCACTGCAATATCTATTAGACCCTTCTCAGAGGATGAAATGATTGCCTTCTTTTATGCAGTATCCTGGATCTCTGGACCAGGTAACTTCCTCCTGGCTGTGTTCTGCACCTGTGAACACTAGTCATCCCTTCTCAGTGGTGGTTTCATGCTATTGTACGGCATCACACCTTCAATCTGAATGAGCAGATTTTAAATCCACATCTGCTGGTAAATCTGTGCAAAGTGCCTCGACTCTGTACTTCAATATGTAGCTTAGCTTGGATGCTTCCATTCTCTCTCAGTGAATGTAGAATTGCTTGACCCAACAGGTTCCTCAGTGGTATGACTTGAGGATTTATTGGCATGATCTATGTCATTGACACTGATGAGTTTTCTTGGGACGATCCAGCAATAAAATTCTGTTTGAACTTGCACCTTCTCTGCATCTGACATCAAGCTTCAGCATCTATTCAGCAAGCTCAATTGTAATCAGAATTATTTTAGTTGAGGATTTTAAAATATTACTATCTCATTAGACTTATAGTCACAGGCTTCTTACTGAGAGTAGAGAACAGCATGTTTATGCCATCGTAGCTAATCTCAACAGATTCTGTTAAGGGCTCTATCATGGGTCTAGGAAGTCGTCTGAAATTGTCCACTCATTGGCACTTGGCTGTTTGCTTAGTAACTGAAATTACTTTGACTTATTACTCTCTGACTTGGTGTTCCTTGAATAATGGTTTCTTGACTATAGTTAGTTTTCCTTCTTCCATCATTTGAAGAAGATTCGGGTCAAAACATACATTCGTGCTCGAGAGTCAGAATTCTACATTGTGTAGTATGTACAAACTCTCCACAAACTGAAACCTCTTGTTTTGCAGAATTGTTTGCAGCTTACCTTCACACAACTTTATACACTTCTGGACCATGGAGTTGGACTGCTGTCAGCTGTAAGTAATATTTCCTCAATGAAGATACACGGTCAGATGCTATAATGATGTTCACTCTTGTAGTAAGCTTGAAATTAGCAAGATGTTCATTGACATAAATAGCTTTTTGCCAAAAAGATTTGGTTCACTTATTCCCCCTTGGAGTATATTTGACATTTCTTCCAAAATAAGCTGTTTAACCTCAACAACTTACTTGTGATGAGTAGTTATTTGTCTTGTTGCTGCCCTGTGACTATGTCGTACTTCAATAAAAAGTCAGAAGTCACATGACACCAGACTATAGTCCAACAGAGATAGTAGGAACTGCAGATGCTGGAGAATCTGAGAAAACAAGGTGTAGAGCTGGATGAACACAGGAGGACAAGCAGCATCAGAGGAGCAGGAAAGCTGATATTTTGGGCCTAGACCTTTCTTCAGAAATGGACCCTTTTCTGAAGAAGGGTCCAGGCCAGAAACGTCAGCCTTCCTGCTCCTCTGATGCTGCTTGCCCTGCTGTGTTCATCCAGCTCTACACCTTGTCATCTCAGATTCTCCAGCATCTGCAGTTCCTACTATCTCTGAAGATTATCTGAGATAATCAGATCTCTTTTACTGCTTGGTGAGCTATAACATCATCAGGTATGACCGAGTTGAATTCACAAGTTTATTCACTTGGTCAGCTTCTGATTTAGGATCAGTTTGAAAGCAATTTTGCATCATAAGAATTGTTTTCTCCAAGATGTCTGATATGTGTCCTGTTTAGCCCTTCTCTGAAATTAAATCATTTAGTTTTTCCATTGCCAAATCTTCCTAATGTGATATTTATTTCCCTTGATTTAAAAACTTTTAATTCAGCAGTATAGCAATGCTGCCAGTTTGTACAATTATACTGCAGAATTTTCAAATACTTGTGTGGTCAAAATGGAGGATTATCACCTTCAGTGAGTAATACAGAGGAATTATAGCTTTTTCATGGCTTTTGTGGATGAATTCCACTAATCACAGACTTAATAAATTATTTTCTTTCCTTTGTATGTTTGCTGAGTGAATCCTATTGCCTGTGGCACTAATTATGAATCCCTTTTTCTTAGCAACTTGACTAAGTGATTCCAGCTCTTTTTGGCTTGATTAGAATGACTTTCAATTAGGATAATTCTTGTTTTAATGGATTTTCCTAAACCATTCCTGCTGTCTGCAGTGCTATTTATAATTCTTGTTGCTTCATGCCTTTTTCTGGATGAGTTCTGTTGTGATCAGTTTCAATAAATGATTCTTGCCTTTACCACATTTTAACTAATGAATTTTATAAGAACGTAACAGCTAGGAGCAAAATAAGCAATTCAGTCCCTTGATCATGGCTGATCTCAATTTGGCCTTGACTCCACTTTCCTGCCCGCTCCTCATGACCCTTTAACCAATTACTCTTAAATCTCCTCCTTAATATTTCAGCATACACCACACTCTGGGGTAAAGAATTCCACAGGTTCATGATTCTTTGAGAGAAGTAGTTCCTTTTCATCTCTGTTTTAAATCTGTCACTGTTTACCCTAAAACTATGTTCTTGGTTGTCCCCCACATGAGGAAACATCTACTTTGTCATTCTCCTTTAACATCTTATTTCCCTTAATTAGATCTCCTTCTATTCTTCTAAACCCGAGACAGTATAGGCGTAAACTGCTCAATCTCTCTCCATAAGGCAAGCCTTTCATCTTTGGAATTAAATTAGTGAATCTTCTGTAAACTGCCTGTAATGTGGCACATCTTCCTTCGCCCTTGATTTACTGTGTCCTCCAGGAGTTTGCTCACTATGGCAGTGTTGCTTGATCTAAGATCTTGGTCCTTTGTTGGCTTCTAGCTTTCCTAGCCTGTAAACTGTGATTTTGTTCTTAAGTTTTCCCTTGTGCACCAGGAATTTCAACTTTACAGAGTCTCCAACATTCGCTTTCTGGCTGAATCTTGGCTCAGGGCCATTCTACATAATATCAGCACCCAATGGGGTCTGTACCAGTCTCGCTGGGGCCCATATTCCATCTCCGTGAGTTGGCGCTTCTAGCTCAAGCAGGTGGCTGAGCTTTCCTCCCCAGGTCTGAAATGCACTTCCACCACTGACTGTAGATTCTGCCGTGTTGAATCCTGTCGTCTGGTTCTCTTCTGCAGAGGTTCTCCAATGTTCAGCTCTTTCAGCTGCTGGCTGTCTCCTCGAGGAGACGTCTTAAAGCTGTGGATCTCCGGGACTGTCAGCAGCTTGTGAGCTGCAGCCAGAAGGAGAGATCACCACCTGCCACTATGTGGTGAGATAGATCCTCACCAGCCTGGCATAAGATCCTCTGGGAGATCTGCTGTAACCATCCTCTTCCACCGTGTAGAATCTACTGAACTTGTTTGGGCCTAATGTGGTAGAGGAAAACCACCTGGTCATCTAACAAGAAGGGCATCTTATCTTAAACAAAGCAGTTTATTGCCTGTTAGTAACATGTCACACAGGGAGGATAGACAATGTTACTGAGACTATGAGAGAAAACTCAATGATGAATCTCATTTCTTACAAATCCAAACTGTTCTCCCACTCCAGTCCATGTAATATCATCACACTGGGCAGTCCTTAATGCACTCCTTAGCATTAACTCTTTCAGGCACTTATTCCATTGCACATTGCAACTGTACAGACCTATTTAATATGTTCATGATTATTACAGCAGACTGCAGCAGTTCAAGAAGGCAGCTCACCACCTTCTCAAGAGTGAATTGCACTAGGGTGTGGCACGGTGTCTCAGTGGTTAGCACTACTGCCTCAGCACCAGGGACCCAGGTTCGATTCCACCCTCAGGCAACTGTCTGTGTGGAGTTTTGCACATTCTCCCTGTGTCTGTGTGGGTTTCCTCCCACAGTCTAAAGATGTGCAAGTCTGGTAGATTGGTCATGGGAAATGCTGGGTTATAGAAATAGAGTGGGGGGGATGCTCTTCAGAGGATTGGTGTTGACTTGGTGGGCCAACTGGTCTGCTTCCACAATATAGGGATTCTATGACTCTCTAGTTTATAAGGCTGTAAAGGAAAAGGTTTAAGCTCTGGAATTTCCCCTTCCACAAGCTTTTAGTCATCCATTCTAACACTGTATCTCGTCATAAGCCTCAGTAAGAAATTTAGTCTGTTAGCAACTTCCTCGTTGGTCCAACTGGCTTTCTCTCTCTTTGGGCTCTATCCTATCATTTACACTCTACCCCACCCATCTCCCTATTTTCTGCATATAAACTGACATTCTCCCAGCCACCATCAGTTCTGAGGAAGGGTCACTGGACCCGAAACGTTAATCCTGTTTTTTCATTCACAGATGCTGCCAGACCTGCTGAGCTTTTCCAGCACCTTCTGTTTTTGTTCCTGATTTACAGCATCCGCAGTTCTTTTGGTTTTTATTACAAATTTAGTTTGGTTGCAGTGATAGGTGCCATGTAAATGCAAGCAGATGTAGGTCAGGAAGTTCACTGCTTTAAGATCTGGAATTCACAACAAATCTTTGCACAACTATCACACTCTTCAGATAATTTAACAAAAGCACAGATAGCATACTGGCCCTGCAATACTTTTAAATGTAGTAGCCCAATCTGCGTTGGATGGATGGAATGTTAACCATTAAGTCGATACTTTTGAATTCATGAGAACAGGAGACTCATGTCAACTTGTGTTGACTCAATTCCCATGCATTTGATTTCTAGCTTAAAGAAAACCTGGAATCAAAAATTTTCCCTCGGCCTACTCTTGGGCCCAAATCCTCCTTTTCCCTTCAATTTGGCAGATTATTATTCTACCTGGTTCAACATGACTTAAAAGGCAAAACGATAGTTACACTTATTTTAAACTCAATTGTGCCAGAAGAAGTTATTTGTATGTCACTTGCCTGTGACGCTAACTGCCAGTTTCTCAGCGAGAAGCAGGTTAATGGTGTTGAGAGTCAGCTGTGGCAAGTTCTGCTTCCTGTGCGAAAAACCACGTTTTAACACTGTTACTTGTTAGGGGCCTATCTGAATCATGGAGACCGTTATTATGCCTTCACAGTTTAATTCAATATTTCTAATCAATAAGTTGTACCATGTTTCACCTCAGCTCTGCTTCAGCTGTGCAATTTAATTGGTGGGGGGGCCTTCTGTGATAATATGTAAGTTATATTAATTTGCATGCCTCAAAGGGAGTTGCTGTCATTTTATGTGCATGTACTTCATAGCTATCTACCACTCCCAAAGTCAGCACTAACTGTTATCAACGAAGCTAATCAAATATGCCTTGAGAAGGTTGTAATCTCATTTGAAAGAAGTTATTGTAACTCAAGAACAAAAACAAAGTTGCTGGAAAAGCTCAGCAGGTCTGGAAGCATCTGTGAAGGAGAAAACAGAGTTAATATTTCGGGTCCGGTGACCCTTCCTCAGGACTGTAACGCAACCTCTGGGAAGTTGGTATCCTGAATATTGTGTACAATTCTGAGCATGATGCCCCTCAAACTGATGCTGTTTGGGGAACAGTGTCAAGGGTAATTCTCTTGGATAAGATAGTGATGCCTGGGGTTTGTTTGATAAGAGTCAAACTCCAATAGTTTGTTTCAAGCAAAAACAGAAATTGCTGGAAAAGCTCAACGGGTCTGGCAGCATCTGTACAGAGAAATTAGAGTTAATGCTTCGGGTCGAGTGTCCCTTCCTCAGAACTCAGTTCCGGGGAAGGGTCACTCGATCCGAAATGTTAACTCTGATTTCTCTCCACAGATGCTGCTAGACCTGCTGAACTTTTCCAGCAATTTCTGTTTTTGCTTCTGATTTATAGCATCCACAGTTTTTTTTTCCAGTTTTTCCAATGTTTATTTGTTTCCTTGATGAGCCACTGTATAGAACCAAACTGTGTTTGTGATTGTATATATAAAGACATTTTCATGAATAAGATATGTTATTGAATTAAAAAGTGTCTAAGGTAATTCTATCACATAGTGCTCTACACTGTCAGGTCAGATCTAAAGTACTGAAATGGTGTTGATTTAAATAAATAGGATGGAAGGCAAAACAAATTGATCTTTAACATGGAGGTTTTTAAGAGCTAAAGATGGACTTTGGGGCGGTAAAGGAACCAAGGAATGTGACTACAGGGGGAAAGTGAATTTCCTCATTAATGATCTCAAGAGAGTGGATTACCTCAGCTCTGACCTTTTTGAAGGGCAGTGCAGGATGGGGAGGATGTCATAATCTGCTCCCAAATCAGATGAGGTCACTTAGATCTGGACAAGCAATTTGACTTAAGTTGAGACTTGGAGGGTATAATTTTAAAATTGGTAAGGAGAGTGAGCGAGAGTGAGAGAGAACGAGATGGAGTCCAGGGAAACACATCACCATTAACCATGTATGGCCTTCTGTCCACTGCTGCCACATATTAAAACCATTGAATCATTACAACACAGGATGCTGTCTGGGGTGTCAGACACTGAGGGAGACTTGATAGAAGTAGATAAAATTATGTGATGCATAGAAAGGGTTGACAGTCAGATTCTTTTTCCACGGGGAGAAATGTTCAATACTAGGGGGCAAGATTTTAAGGTGGTGAGGGAAATTTCAAAGGGGATGAGGGGCAAGTTTTTTTTGCACAAAGTGTGGTAAGAGTCTGGAATACACTGCCAGGAGTGGTGGTGGATGCTGATATGATAGGGGGGTTCAAAGGACTTTTAGATAAACACATGAATATGCAAAGAACAGAGGGATATAGAACAAGGGCAGACAGAAGGGATTAGTCTAATTTGGTGTCTTGTTCAACACAACATCATGGGCTGAAGGGCCTGTTCCTGTTCTGCACAGTTCTCTGTTCTATGTTCTGTAGATGAGGGCTATTTGATGGCTCTCCAAAGGAGCAAATCACATTTTGCTTCTCTCCTCTCCTTTTTACATCACATCCCTGGACATTTTTCCTAGTTAGAGTTTGTAATAAAAGCCAAAAAAAGGTGCCAATCTGTCCATTCTGTCAGCACCAGTCGAAGCAGCAGGCCAACTAATGTAATGGCATTTTCCACTGGGTCAGTATCTCCGAGAGGCTGCGGAACTTCATGTGCACTTCCAGACACCTAAGTGTCAAAGTGGGACATGTGGCCAGCAAAATAAGATCAGGATACATTACCAAACCTCTCCAACCAAATGGAGAGATAATGTGCACGATTTGTCGTTATAGACTGAAATGATCAAATATTCTGCGAGGTAAACTGATTCCTGTGTCGAGCAATTGAAGTGAAATGTTGCCAAGTGCCAAGGGTAATCGAAGATGTGCTCTTAACAAGACTGAAAGATCAAGGTGCATTCAATTTTACTTAAGAGCTCAATTACTGGGCAGATAACATCATTGGATATATCAAACATAATCAACAGAGATAGTAAATGGATGAACAGAATGGTCAGCTGGCCCATGCTTTTGCACGATGATGGAAATGGTTATAGCTCAAAAATGACCCAGGTTGAAGTAACAAATGCAGGTACTACTTATGCAGTGTTGAAGCTCCAGGCTATTTTTCTTTCTGAACTTCCTTCGATTACAGTAACATTTCAAAAATTGAATTGGCTTGTTCTCTTGAAAGCTTCTTAAAATATAAGCGTTTAGCTCAGCAGTTACATTTGGAAGAAGACTGAGTCCTTGTATTATTGTACTGCTTCTGTTGGAGGTTGGAGAGACATTGTCCTCCTGTGTACACAATGAGATAGTAAGAACTACTGATGCTGGAGTCAGAGATAACACAGTGTGGAGCTGGATGAACACAGCAGGCCAGGCAGCATCAGAGGAGCAGGAAAGCTGACATTTCGGGTCAGGACCCTTCTTCAGAAATTAGCTGATGTTTTGGGTCGGAACCCTTCTTCCACACTGTGTTATCTGTGTACACAATGACCCTTTGTTTAAACAGAGCACATTATTGGAGAGAGGTAGTAGGAACTGCCAATTCATCCAGCTCTACACCTTGTTATCTCACATCATTGGAGACATTTGTGTTGTGCTGGTCCTTAAGAACGGAAGTACGATGAAAAAGGAAGCCCTTAAAGTGAGCATGGCCATTCTGTGAGATCCTGGCTGACCTCTGACTTCCACCAACCCCATCTTGCTTAACACCTGTACTGATGAAAAATCTAGCAAACTTCAGTTGAAGATAGTCAACAATTGAGCACCCACAGCTCTCTGCTGCAGTGAATTCCAAATTAGCTTCATTACCCTTTGAGGAAAAATGTCTTTCCTCATCTCTATCCCAGCTATTCCCTCATTGAGGGGTCATGACTCCAAGATCTGCATTCTGCAAACAAGGAAAACATGTACCCAGTGTGTATCCAGCCAAACCACTTAAGAGTTTATACATTACAACAGGAGCACCTCCCTATCCACTGAACTCTGTGAATATAGGACTGGTTTATTCAATGCTTTCTTTTTGCCATACCCTTCATCCTGAATTCACATCAGTAAACCTTTGCTGCACCCCATCAAAGACATGTTTCTCTTTAACCAGATCAAAACTGGTTTCTCATTTCATGATCTCACAACTAGTTTGTGGAATTGCAGTCAGCTGCTTCATCACAAACTCCAAGCTCCTTGCAATAAGAGAGTGAGGCCAAATGCATTGTGCTTTAGAAACTGAATTTTGAGTCACTTTGCAATGGAATGAGATAAAGTGCTGCCATTCAAAGGTGTTTCCTTACTTTGGAAGTTGTAAACAGTTCATATCAAGTTGAGTAGATAACTTAAAAAAAAAAATCTGTTATCATAATGAATCTCCAGCAGTTTGGAAGCAGATTAACCAAGTTGGAGGTGGAAGCAATTGCGTTGGTAACAGAAAACAGATGGTAATGCGATGGCAGACTGTCTACACCTGACCCGAAACATTAACTCTGATTTCTCTCCATAGATGCTGCCAGATCTGCTGAGCTTTTCCAGCAATTTCTGCATCTGATTCTGATTTATAACATCTGCAGATCTTTCTGTGTTTTTTTTCCCAAAAGGTCCCCCTCATGCCCCCATTGCCAGGCTATATTCACTACATACCTGCCCTCCACCCAAACCTCTCATATTCTCCATGTCAAATTATGGCACTTAAGTGCCCATACACTGTTCAATAGTGAGGAAACGTATATAGCGAGAATAGTATATGTTAAAAAAATAGCTTTTAAAGTCAGTCTTTCGTTATTTTCCACTTTCTTGAAAATATTACTTTGACCATGAGGCGAAGCTCATTTTGCATTCTGCATCATTGGAGCTGAGAAATCTATTAGTTTGTTGAAACTGCTGTGCTCCATTGGAAACATTTTTAATGGCCAGCTCCTGCCTCTCCTCTTCACTTATTTAATATTTGTTTACAGAAGATGAAGGGGTGGACTTTTTTAAACCCGGTACTTGCGGTTGCCTCCAAATTCCCTCCTAGGCCAATGGGCCTGATTCATTGAATCATAGAATCATAGAATCCCTTCAGTGCAGACAGAGTCCATGCGGCCCACTGAGTCTGCACCGACCCTCCAAAAAGCATCCTACCCAATCCCAGCCCAGTACTCTGTCCCTGCATTTCCTTTGACTATCTCTGCACATCCCTTGACCCTATGGGGAAATTTAGCACAGCCAGTCCTCCTAACCTGCACATCTTTGGATTGATGCCTGCATCCTTGCCCCCTCCAGAAACGAGGATTACCCATCAAGATCTGCTTTCCCCAGAGGTGTGCAGAGCAGGGAATATTCCCAACTCTGCCTATCCACCACAATGATGTAAATCTAGACCTAGAACTCTCAGATGATGATGGATCTCGGAGACTATAATCACTTACCTGTGGTTATTCTTCTGTGAGAGTACTGAAACATGGCATCACTGATGTACTGAAGAACCTAGGCAGCTGTTTACTGATGTCTAAAGCATAATTTTGAACCTTCTTTCTGCATTCCTCTGATACCTCGCTTGGTTAACGGACAAAGAAGTTGTGCAGTACCATCATGGCATAAATATCTGGGTGAGACCTAAGTGGCCCTGAATCTGAAGAAGGAAGAAAGAAATTGGGAAGAGGAAAAGGTGAGGAAGGTCTCGACTAAAATTTCAATAAAGCCTGTTATCTACATGAAAGCTTTATAGGAAGCCATTCTTGGTTATTAAGCTAATGGGGTCACAATAGTATGCTGCTTGTTGCTAAGATAATGATGTCGTAATAATTCGCCCTCCTGTTGTTAGGGTAATGATGTCAAAATAATTTGCCCTCCTGTCGCTAAGGTAATGATGTCAAAATAATTTG
>JAHRHZ010000046.1:6121833-6134185 GCA_024137785.1 Ginglymostoma cirratum
CTCTCCTGTTGCTAAGGTAATGATGTCAAAATAATTTGCCCTCCTGTTGCTAAGATAATGATGTGATAATTAGTCAGTCCCTATTACTGAGCTAAGATGTCAGTAATGGACTACTTCCTAGACGGGCAATTTAAAAAGATAAATAAATATTGCCTGTCATCACTTAATGGAGATGATTGAGTTAAGTAGAGCATGAATCGTCTGTGAAATCCGGAGTTCTCTGATGAAGATTTACATTTTTATTTATCATTCCATTAGAGCACTAGAATTCTGTCGAAGCACAGGCTACAATTGTGTCAGGATCACTCTTGTTACAGAAGCAGCTCTTCACAATGAAAAGGAAAAGACATGATGTAATGTCTTCTCAAAGTTTAATAAATATAGTGGAGGATGAAGAGATACGACACTGCTTATCATTTTGAGGCCTACTCGATGAGACGCCTTCAACAGAACAATGAAAGGTAGAATTACATGAAATTAAATACGATGGCATAATGTATCGTTCTGGAAATAAAGTGGCATTTATACTGTTTATGTTCCAACAAACATACAGTATTTTTTACTATTGTTAGTGCTGCTGAGAACTTATCAGTCCATGAGACATCAGATAAATATTGATCAAGTTGTGAGTCGGGACTGGCTTCACTCTGTTGCTGATGGAGGTGGATAATTATTGCTTTTACGAATACATGCCTGCTAAACAAACATGATGTTCAGTTGCGAGGTTGGTTGATGCAAGAAAGAGGCAGACTGAGATGCAAGTGTGTGTGTGTGTGTGATGTTTGACAAGAGATTGCAGAGAGAAAAATGAGTTTAAGGCTCTTGCGAAGATTTGTAGCTTGAGTTGTGGATCACGTTGTTGTCTTGCTCATCAAACTGGCTGGTTATTGAGTGGATGTTTCGTCCCCAAGCTAGGTAACATCATCAGTGCGGCCTCCGCTGAAGCGATGTTGTTCTACTGTGCTTGGAATTTATATGATCTGGATCATATAAATTCCAAGCGTACTGATGATGTTACCAAGCATGGTGACAAAATGTCTGCATGATAACCAGCCAGCTCGGCGAGCAAGCCAATAGCCTCAAAAAAATGAGTTACACAATGAGGGGTTTGCTGACAGCTGGGACAATCTTTTTCATTTAACTCTCCTGAGCTCAGACTTCTGGCTCAAAGCATGAGTAGGAAGAATAAAACAAGTCAGGAGTCTGAACGTCCTCAGTAACTTGGTTGGTGGTGAATTTTCCACTGCAGGCGACACCCAAAGGGACTGATGATTCAACCAGGTACATAATATCGGAGGCTGGGATGTTCATTGATGATTGCACAATGCTCAGTGCTATTTGCAACAGATACTGAATCAGTCCATGTCTAAATGCAAGAGGATCTGGGCAATATCCAGGGTAGGACTGATGTGAGAAGTAACATTCGTGCCACACAAGTGACAAACCATGATCATATTCAATAAGTGAGAATCTGAAACCCCACTATCAAATCCTAAGGGTTACCATCGACCAGGAAATGAACTTGACTAACCAAAGAAATCCTAAAAGAAGGTGTAGCCCAAGAGGATGTTCTCTCATTAGACAGAGATGGCTTGTGATGGTTTAACCTGAGGCTCACCATGCTTCAGGTAGGGAGAGAGGATGAGAAGGACAGTAGTTCATGGTAACCTCAGCTGGTGTTGGCGTCTCTCTGCCTTGCAAACAAACTGTCCAGCCAATTGAGCTAACTGACCCCCAGTCATGTAAACACAGTGACTACAAGAGCAGGTCAGAGGCTAGGAGTCCTGCAGTGAGTAACTCAGCTCCTGGATCCCCAAAGCCTGTTGACCATCTACAAGGAACAAGTCAAGAGTGTGATGGAACACTCCCCACTTGCCTGGAAGGGTGCAGCCCCAACAACATTCAAGAAACTTGACACCATCCAGGACAAAGCAGTCTACTTAATTGGTGCAATATCCACAAACATTCGCTCCTTCCACCACTGATTCTCAGTAACAGCAATGCGTACTATCTAAAAGATGCATTGTAGAAATTCACTAAATCTTCTTAGACAGCACATCCCAAACCCATGAACACTTCCATCTGGAAGGACAGGGGCAGTAGATACATTGGAACACCATTATCTGTAAGTTCCCTTCCAAGCCACTCACTATCTTGACTTGGAAATGTGTCATATCTCTTTCAGCATCGCTGGGGAAAAGTCCTGAAGCTTTCTCCCTAACGGCATTGTAGGTCAACCTACAGCACATGGACTGCAGTGGTTCAAGAAGGCAGCTCACCACCACCTTCTGAAGGGCAGCTCGGGCAATTAATGCTGGCCCAGCCAACAATCCCCCGAATGAATAAAAAAAGTGCAAGTGCGCGTCCCTGGGCCTAGAGGCATAAAACAATGGCTAGTATATACTTAAAGAGTTTGTTTTAACCCATTGCTGTTTAAGTGGTCAATTTGGTTCCTGGTTCACAAGCAACATCTTCAGTGCTTCCATTTTGCACCAAGTGTTTATCATGTGTATTTGTTGATGATGAAGACTGGTAGGGTCAGTTTTCACAAACTAACAAAATCCTTTTCGGACCAGCCCGTTGACACCCATCCAGCAATTCTAGGCAGAGGGAAGATTACCTTTTCACGGAAAACACCCAGGCACGTATGATTGAAACTTGCCATGTTGTGACAAAGTTTTCTGCATGTCTCAACTGAAGCAATGCCCACGCTTTGCTTTCCTATGATCGCAATCAGAGATATGTATCCTGGGTACAATCAAGGACAATTGTAGCATGACAGATGTTTGAGAATTTTGACTCAAGCAGCTGTCGGGAAAAAAGACTTAGACAATTTTGTGCAAATTCTGCTGTAGGTTGAGGAGTCACAAGATTGCTGTACATTGCCTGCTTTATCCACTACCCGACAGCAAACAGTGCAATTCCTCTTTCTGCAGGCAAAGTGGCAGAGTTCATTGCAAGAGACAAAGCGCGTGAGCCTTGATCACTGTATTTTCCCTGTAAGCTCTCTGATGAACATGGAAAGCTTAACATTATTGCATCCTGCCCCATTAGATTTTACCCTCTCTTTGAAATCAGAGGCTGACTCAATGGTGAATTCTTTCATATTGTCACTGTTAATGGATCTAAAGGAGATGCAAGCAGGTCAATTAGAGCTAACCTTCTTAATTGCTCCCCACACAAACATTGGACATAATGCCCTCTGATATTATGAAGTGCTTGATCGAACAACACTGCCAAGAGATTAAACCAAATGGCTCTGTTGAGGCTTATTGAGAATGAATGACTGACAGAAATAATTCTTCTGAAGACAGTTTAAATATTCCATCACTGGGTCTGTTCCTTTCTCTGTCATTGTATACTAATGAACCCTGCTGCAGCTTACCACAACTGATTACATTGACCTCAGTCAAAACTATATTCCAGGTGGAGTTATCTATGTTTCACTTGCTTGAGAAAAAAAAAGTTTCACCGTGTTCAATTGAGCAACAGATTTAGATAAAATGTGAATCAGAAGATGTAGTCCTGCCATTTCTGCTCTACGAAGAATATTTCTTGCGCAGTCATAGAAACTTGGGCACCTACAATAAATTATTGTTGAAGGTTCCATAGCATTGCCAGTGTCAATCCTGATATATATACTTATCAATCATCCCTGATAGAATGCGTTACAATTAGGCTGCAGTCAGCTGCGAATAGAAGCAGCAGGGTTCGGTTGTGAATTTCCTCAGCAAACATTCTGCTTGGTAATTACCATGTGTGGATAGTAAAACATGAAGCAGAGTTTCAAGATGTTACTATGCTTGTGCACTGTATTCTTGGCAAGACCAGCCATTGTAGTATAAGATATAAGGGGCCCTTTTAAAGTCCACAGGACATGTAACAAATCTACAGAAGCAAAGCATAAGAGGATCCTGGCAATATGAAATTAAAACAGACTGGACTGGAAACACTTGCGCTGCCTGACCTGCTGAATGTTGCCAACGTTATCTGGCTTTATGTCATAGAGTTATCAAGGTAATTATGAGGTAGTGCAATGCCATTTAGCCCCGTAAGCCCATTCTGGGAATGGCTGGAGGATTTAACAATACAATACAATACACCAGACGAACAGACCCCTCGGCCCACCAAGCCTTTGGCAATTCCTAATCCTTATTTAAATGCACCACTTATTGCCCATGTGTGGTTTCTATCCCTCTGTTCACCTCCCATTCATGTGTCTGTCAAGATACGCCTTAAACGTTGCTAACATTCCTGCTTCCACCAGTTCCACTGGCAGTGAGTTCCAGGCACCCACTGCCCTCTGTGTGAAACATTTTCCCCACACTTCTCCCCTAAACTGTTCCCCCTCTCACCCTGAACATGTGCCCTCTTGTAGTTGACCTTTCCACTCTGGGGAAAAAGCCTCTGACTATCCACCCTATCTACGCCTCTCATAATTTTGTAGATGTCTATCAAGTTGCCCCTCAGCATCCGTCTTTCCAGTGAAAACAACCTGAGTTTATCCAATCTCTCCTCACAACTAAAACCTTCCAGACCGTGCAACATCCTCACCAGGCACACAACACCAGGTTTATTTGCAGTCACAAGCTTTCGGAGTGCAGCCCCTTCTTCGGGTGCAGTGAGAGAGGAGAACACACAAACCCAGAGGTTATAGGCAGACAGATCAAGGGCAGAGAGATCAAAAGATCTGGTGTGAGAGGAGTGTCAGATGATAAATCTCTGCAGGTGACTAAGAGTGTTAGACAGTGAATAAAGTGTTCATAAAGTCAATGTCAGTTCTGCGCTGTCCTGACACTCAGGCAGAGCCATAGGAATATAGAAAAGGTGATGCCTCAGGTCAGACACTGAATTGTAGGCGTGAGGCTTTGTTCAGAATCTGTCTCAGAGTTTTAACTTGGAATCAGGCTGGTTTTATTCTGAAAGCAGGAATTTGTAAAATGCCACACTGATTGACTGTGACTACAAATGGTGTTTTTTGAACAAAATAAAATGTATGTGCAAATAAACAAACATCTTGGATGAAATGATTCACCCATAGATTTGTGTGTGTGTGTGTGTGTGTGTGTGTGTGTGTGAGTGTATGTGTATGTGTGTGTGTGTGTGTATGTGTGTGAGTATGTGTGTGTGTGAGAGTGTGTGTGTGTGTGAGTGTGTGTGTGTGAGTGTGTGTGTGTGAGAGTGTGTGTGAGTGTGAGTGTGTGTGTGTGTGAGAGAGAGAGAGGAGAGTATGTGTGTATATGTGTAAGTGTGAGAGTATATATGTATGAGAGTGTGTGTGCGTGTGAGTGTGCATGTGTCTGTGCGTGTGTCTGTACGTGTGCAGGTGTGTGAAAGAGCACGTGTGTATGAGAGAGACTGTAATAAGCCATTCGAAATTTTACCAACTAATTAAGATAGAGTGTCCTCCAAGGAGGACTCCGAGTTACACAACAACACCTAATTGGTGAGCAGAAACTGATAGCCAAGTTCCATACCCATGAAGACAGCTTAAACTGCACAGTGCATCACTGACAGTGACTTGATAAAACACTTTACACACAGTCTGACACTCTTGGTCACCTGCAGAAACTTATTATTTGACACTTCTCTCACACTAGTTGTATGATCTTCTGATTTCTCTGCCCATGATCTGTCTGCCTATAAACTCTATGTGTACTCTCCTCTCTCGCTGCACCTGTCAAAGGAGCTGCACACCAAAGGTTTGTGTGATTTCAAATAAACCTGTTGGACTATAACCTGGTGCCTTGTGACTTCTGACATTGTCTAACCCAGTCCAACACCGGCACCTCCAGTCAAGCAACATCCTGGTAAACCTTCTCTGCACCGACCCAAAGCATCCAAGTCCTTGTCACAGTGTAATGACCAGAGCTGCATGCAATATCCCAAATGTGGTCTGACAGAAGTTTTGTTACATAACTTGCCAATTTTTATTGTTCGTTTCCACTTTCATGGATCAGGGCACCTGTACGCCAGATTCCTCTGTATTTCAACGCTCCTAAGGGTTCTGCTATTTATTGTATAATTCTCACCTGAATTTAGCCTTCCAAAAAGCATCATCCCACAATTGTCCAAATTAAAATTCACTTTCCATTTTTCTGCCCAAATCTGTAACCTTTCTATATCCTGCCGTATCCTTTGACTATCCTTCTCATTATCTGCAACTCTACCAATCTTTGTGTCATCTGCAAAGTTACTAATCAGACCACCTACATTTTCTTCCAGATCATTTATATATGGTACAAACAACGAAGGTCCCAGTATTGATGCCTGCAGAACACCACTAGTTACCGATCTCCATTCCGAAAGGCACCATTCCACCGCTACTCCTATCTTCTACAGCCAAGCCAGTTTTGTATCCGTCCAGCCAGCTCACCCCAGACCCTAAGAAACTCTAACTTTTGTACCAGCCTGCCATGAGATACTTTATCCAATGCCCTACTAAAATCCATGTAGACAACATCCACTGCCCTTCCCTTATCCATCATTCTTGTTAACTCCTCAAAAACTCAACCAAGTTGTAAAGACATGACCTTCCCCGCACAAACCCATGCTGCCTATCACTAACAAGTCTACTCACTTCCAAATGTGAATAAATCCTGTCTCTCAGTATCATCTTCAACAGCTTCTCTATCACTGATGGCACAGTCACTGGCCTGTGAGAATCTGGATTATCTCTGTTTCCCTTCTTAAACAAAGGAAAAACACTGGCTATTCTCCAGTCACAGAGTCATAGAGTCATACAGCACAACACAGAAACAGACCCTTCGGTCCAACCAGTCCATGCCGATCATAATGCAAAACTAAACTCGTCCCACCTGCCTGCATTTGGCCCATATCCCTCCAAACATTTCTTATTCATGTACTTGTCTAAATGTGTTTCAAATGTTGAAAATTTACCTGTATCTTATACTTCCTCAGGAAGTTCATTCCACATATGAACCACTCTCTGTGCAAAAAAAAAAGTCCCTCATGTCTTTTTTAAAATATTTCTCCTCTCACCTTAAATATATACCCCCTAGTCTTGAAATCCCCCACACTAGGGAAATGACTCCTGCCATTCACCTTATCTCTACCCGCCATGACTTTATAAACCTCAATAAGGTCACCTCTCAGCCTCCTATGCTCCAGTGAAAGAAGTCCTAACCTATCCTGCCTCTCTTTATAACTCAAGCCTTCTATTCCTGACAACATCCTGGTAAATCTCAACTGAAAGGTCTCCAGCTTAATAATATCCTTTCTATAGCTGGGAGACCGGAATGGACACAGTACTCTAGAATCAGCTTCACCAACATTCTAATTCCAATACTCTAAGGCCTGAGCAATGAAGGCAAGCATGTTAAACAACTTCTTACTCATCTTACCTATATGTGATGCAAACTGCAAAGAATTATGTACCTGAATCCCAGATCTCTCTGTTCTCCAACACTACCCGAGGCCCTACTTTTAAATGTACAAGTCTTGCCTTTGTTCGTGTTATTAAAATGCAATACCTCACACTCACTCAAATCAAACTTCATCTTGTACTTTTCAACCCATTGATCCAATTAATCAAGATCTCTTTGTAATCTTAAATAACCTTCTTCACAGTCCACTATACCACCGATCTTGGTGTCATCCATAAACTTACTAACAATGTTTTCACCCAAATCATCTATATAAACGGCATACAAAATAGAACTCAGAACTGATCCCTGCCGACCACTGCTGGTCACAGGCTTTCCGTCCAAAAACAACCCTCCACCATCACTCTCCATCTCCCTTCATTAAGCCAATTTTGTATCCAATTGGCAAACTCACCCTGAATCCTATATGGTCTAACTTTCCTAATTAGTCTACCGTGTGGACCAAATCCATGTAAACAACGTCGATTACTCTGCCCTCATCAATCTTCTTGGTTACTACCCTCTGGAACCTCATCTGAGACCAAGGAGGATGCAAAGATATCTGTTAAGGCCCTAGCTTGTTCCTCTCTTGCCTCCCACGGTATCCTAGGATAGATCCCATCTGGCCCTGGGGACCTGTCTACCTTAATACATTTCACAACATCCAGCACTTCCTCCTCCATTATGTTGACCTGCCTGACAGTATTCACACACCTTTCCCTAACTTCAACATCCCATACTATATTCTCTTAGATTAATACCAATGTAAAGTTCTCATTAAAGATAGCACCCAGTTTCCCTGGCTCTACACATAACCTCCATCCTTTATCCTTGAGTGGGCCTACTCTTTTCCTAGCTACCCTCTTGTTTCTAACATATGTGTAAAATGCCTTGGAATTCTCCTTAACCCTGCTGGACAAGGACATTTCATAGCCCCTTTTAACCCTCCCATCTCCCCATTTGAGCTCCTTCCTACTTTCTCTATATTCTTCAAGGACTTTCCTTTTAGTTGCCTAGACCTTAGGTATGCTTCCTTTTTTTGATTAAGCTGATAATTTCCCCTGTCATCCAAGAATTTCTGAATCCTGCTATTCGTGTCTTTCATTTCCACAGGAGTATGCCTGTCCTGCACTCTAATCAACAGGTCTTTAAAAGATACCCACATGTAAAATGTGGATTTACCCTCAAAAGGTTAATCCACATTCTCCAAATCTTGCCTAATGAGGTTATCCTTGGCCTTCTCCAATTTAATACCTTCATCCGAGGCAACGCTTGTCATTATCCATAAGCATCCAAAAACTTATTTAATTATGGTCACTATTCCTAAAATGCTCCCCCACTGAAACTTTGATCACCAGGCTGGGCCCATTCCCCAGTGGTCCAGTATGGTCCCCTCCCTCATTGGACCATCTACACACTGTTTCAAAATACCCTTCTGGACGCATTTAACAAATTGTTCCTCATCCAAACCCTCGGCAGTAAAAGAGTCCCAGTCAATATGGGGGAAGTTAAAATACTCACCACAACAATCCTGACACAAAGGTTGGTGGAGTTATGGATACTGTGGAGGGCTGTTGTAGGTTGCAACGGGACATTGACAGGATGCAGAGCTGGACAAAGAAGTGGCAGATGGAATTCAACCCGGAAAAGTGTGAAGTGATTCATTTTGGAAGATCGAATTTGAATGCAGAATATAGGGTTAATGGCAGGATTCTTGGCAGTGTGGAGGAACAGAGGGATCTTGGGGTCCATGTCCATAGATCTCTCAAAGTTGCTACCCAAGTTGATAGGGTTGTAAAGAAGATGTATGAGATAACAAGGTGCAGAGCTGGATGAACACAGCAGGCCAAGCAGCATCAGAGGATCAGGAAAGCTGACGTTTCGGGTCTGGACCCTTCTTCAGAAAGGTCACTGATGCTGCTTGGCCTGCTGTGTTCATCCAGCCCCACACCTTGTTATCTCATTCTCCCGCATCGGCAGTTCCTACTAACCCCAAAGAAGATATATGTTGTCTTGGCTTTCATTGGCAGGGGATTTGAGTTTAAGAGCCGTGAGGTTATGCTACAGCTCTGTGAAACCCTAGTTAGACTTGGAATATTGTGTTCAGTTCTGATTGACTCATTATAGGAAGGATGTGGAGACTTTAGAGAGGGTGCAGAGGAGATTGACCAGGATGCTGCCTGAACTGGAGGCCAGGTCTTACGAGGAAAGATTGAGGGAGCGAGGGCTTTTCTCATTGGAGTGAAGAAGGATGAGAGTTGACTTTATAGAGGCTTACAAGATGATGAGAGGCATACATAGAATGGATAGTGAGAGACTTTTTCCCAGGGAGGAAATGACTATTACAAGGGGCCATAGTTTTAAGGTAATTGGAGGGAGGTATAGGGGAGATGTCAGAGGTGGGTTCTTCACACAGAGAGTGGTGGGGGTATGGAATGCACTGCCTGCAGTGGTCGTGGAGTCAGATACTTTCGGGATTTTTAAGTGACTCTTGGATAGGCAGATGGATGAAAGTAAAATGTAGGGTATGCAGGGTAGTTTGATCTTAGAGTAGGATGATAGGTCGGCACAACATCGTGGGCCAAAGGACCTGTACTATGCCGTACTGTTCTACGTACTATGTTCTAATAACACTGTCATTTCACATCTGACTACTTAACTCTTCCTCTGCCTCTTGCTGGCAGCTGAAAGGTCTGTAGTACAATCCCAGCATAGTGGCTGCACCCTTCCTATTCCTGAGCTCTACCCATAATGCCTCAATGCAAGATCCCTTCAGAAGTGCCCTCCCTCAACACAGTGGTGATATGCTCCCTAACCAGTAATGCAATATCCCCACCTCTTTTGCCTTCTCCTGTGAAACATTGATATCCCAGAAAAACAAGTTGCCAATCCTGTCTCTGCTTCAACCATGTCTCTGTGATAGCAACAGCATCATAATTGCAGGCATTAATCCAGGCTCTAAGTTCATATGTTTTACCTGTTATACTTCTTGCCTTAAACCAAAACCTCCAGTTCTGCTGCGATCAGCAACTTCTCCCTGACTGTTATATTTGCCTTAGTCTCAAGCCCTTCCCTTGTCTCTATACATGTTAACCTGACGTACAATTAAACCAGTTGCTGACAACTTAACTGTTGTTCATGTTAACAAGTTAAGTGATCTAATTATTGGAACTTAGCAATGTAAAGAAAACAAAAAGTGGTTGCCATTGATCTGCCAGCAATGTAATGGGTAAGATTTCGATGTTCCAATTTAAATGTTTAAATTACATGAGATGTACTTTTCTCCAGCATTTCTCCCGTGTGAAAAAACATAAAGATTGGCAATGGAGAATCATTGTTTGCTTTAAACAAATGCCGTTCCAATTACACACCTGTTACTAACAATTAACACACAGATAAAGCTGTTCAGCTTGGCTCCTTCTGGCAGAGTGATAGTGTCCCTATCTCTAGACCAAACAAGCCTGGGTTCAAGTCCCACCTGCTCTCAAGGTGTGTAGCAACATCACTGAACAGATTATTTAAAATAGCTAAAACAATTATGGTGAAACAAACTTTTGCATCAGACATCTTTTAACGTACACAGACACTAATGATACATGAATCAAGAGTCCTTTAAAAAAGTATAAACAAAATGTGTTATCTCTGACTCCAGCATCGCCAGTTTTTACTATGTCTAAATGAACAAATATGATCTCTGCACAACTATCATTAGTGTATTGAAATGCACAGGTGCTCGAAAATCATTAAAGCAAACTTCGATTCTGTTCAATATAATCATGTAATCAATCATATTTCAAACAGTACACCAATAGGCTGTGATAAGTTAAGCCCAAACTAGAACTTAATTTAGGAATTAAAAGAAATATTTGCAACCATATAGGACTTCTATAAACCCAAGCTCTTCCAAAAGACTTTACAATGCTGGGATTTTCCAAAGAGCAGAGATTGAATGGTTTAGATTTATATTCTCCAGCGTTGAGAAGAATGAGAGGTGATCAGGGGCTTCACAGGATAGATGCTGGGAGGAATTTACCACTCCCTGGGAAATCTAGAACATGGATCACAGTTTCAGAATAAATAATCAATCATTTAAGACTGAAGTGAAGACAAATTCTCAAGGGGTTCTAGAATCCCTATATTGTGGAAGCAGATCATTCAGCCCATCCTGACCTTCTCAAGAGCATGCCACCTAGACCTACCCTTCTATCCTATCCCTATAACCCTGCATTCCCCATGGCTAACCCACCCAGCCTGCACATCCCTGGACACCATGGGGCAATTTAGCACAGCCAATCCACCTAACATGCACATCTTTGGAATGTGGGAGGAAACTGAAGCACCCGGAGAAAACCAACACAGACACGGGAAGAATATGCAAATACCACACAGACAGTCACCCAAGGGTGGAATCAAACCCAGGTCCCTGTGAGGCAACAGGGACCATTCTTTACATTGCTAAGTTCCAATAATTAGATAATTTAACTTGTTTGTTAACATGAACAATGGTTAAGTGGTCAGGCTGTCCACTGAGCCACCATGCTGCCCTGGATCCAGGGACCTATGAATGCCCAGGCACTGAGCATGTTCAGGACTGAAATTGATAGACCTTGGATGAGAAGGGAACTAGGGGATATGGGAAATGGCAGCATTCATCAGGACGGTTCACAAGAATACCAATTTAAAGGTTAAACCAAAATTTATCCTCTATACGAGCACGGTGTGGATTCGTTGGCATGTAGAATTTGATTGGTCGAAGTGTTGCCATAGAGAATGCAGCAATTAATGATGTGGAGGTGCTGGTGTTGGACTGGGATGGACAAGTTCAGATGTCACACAGGTTATAGTTCACCAGGTTTATTTGAAACCACAAGCTTATGGAGTGCTGAGATAACAAGCGTGGGGCTGGATGAACACAGCAGGTCAAGCAGCATCATAGGAGCAGGAAAACTTGACGTTTCGGACCTAAA
>JAHRHZ010000046.1:6134585-6150459 GCA_024137785.1 Ginglymostoma cirratum
GCTTGTTATCTCGGATTCTCCAGCATCTGCAGTACCTTTTATCTCTGAGCTTATGAAGTGCTGATCTTTTGTCAGGTGAAGTGGAGGGAAGTGCACAGGCACAGAATTTATAGGCAGAGAGATAATTGCAATACTCAAACTGTTTGACACCTCAGATCACCTGCAAAAACTTGTAGCTCAGCCTGTTGACACTCTACTTACACCATTTGTATGATCTTTTGACACTCTTATTTACCTGGAATTATCTTGCAATTGCCTCTCTGCCTATAAATTCTGTGGCCGTGCTCTTCCCTCCACTTTACCCAATGAAGGAGCAGCACTCAGAAAACTTGTGATTTCAAATAAACCTGTTGGACAAAAACCAATAATGATGATTGATATTCACTGTTAGATTTGGTTTTGATTTTAAACCAGGCAGGTTAACACTTATTTTTGGATATTCCTCATAAAATCCCTACAGTGTAGAAACAGGCCTTTCAGCCCAACAAGTCCACACCAAACCTCAGAGGATCCCACCCAGACCTATCTCCCTATAACCCACCTAATCCACACATCCTTGGACACTACGGGGCAATTTAGCATGGCCAATCCACCTAACCTACACACTTTTGGACTGTGGGATGAAACCGGAGCACCCAGAGGAAACCCACGCAGACATGGCGAGAATGTGTAAACTCCACACAGACAGTCGCCCGAGGGTGGAATTGAACCTGGGTCCCTGGTGCTGTGAGCAGCAGTGCTAACTGTGCCACCATGCCACCACAAAGTCCAGACATTGCCCTGAGAAATGAACCACTGAATGGCTGTCATCTGTTTTCGTTGAGTTGAAATAGGTGCAGCGTGTAACATAAAATCCAAAAGGACTGCTGATGCTGGAAATCAGAAACAAAAACTGAAATTGCTAGAAAAAGCTCATCAGGTCTGGCAGCATCAGCAGAGAGAAATCAGAATTAACATTTCAGGTTAAGTGACTCTTCCTCACAACTCAGTGTGTATATGTGTTCTCTCTGAGGTTGTTGTCTTGCTCGCCGAGCTGGCTTGTTCTTGTTCAGACATTTCGTTACCATGCTAGGTGATACCATTGGTGGAGCCTCCAATGAAGAGATGTTATTCTACTCCTTTTGGAATTTATACTGTCTAGTCCGTTATGGTGTGTAGTGTCATTTCTGGTTTTGATCTGTATGGGTTTGTATATGGGGTCCAATTCTGTGTGTTTGTTGATTGCATTATGGGTGGAGAACCATGCCTCCAGGAATTCCCGTGTGTGTCTATGTTTGGCTTGGGCTAAACATAGTTATCTTGTCCCAGTTAAACTGATGGCCTTCATTCTCTGAGTGTACCAATATAAAGGATACTAGCAGCAAAACGGCTCCTTCAACGGCATCTCCCAAACACATAACCACTTCCATCCAGAAGAGGAAGCATCCTTTCTACATTAAATCAAGATCCCTCAGGATCTTAAATAGTCTAATTAAGTCACTTCTGAGTGTTTTAAACTCTAGAAGAGGATACAGGCCTCACCTGTCTAGCAATTTTTCATAAGGCAAACAACACATTCCAGGAATTAGTCTAGTAATTCTTCCCTGAAATACAACAGTTATATAAGCCTATTCATCATCACCTTCTCAAGGAGCAATTAAAGATGGGCATTAAATGTGCTCCCAGCCGATGACATGTACATCCCATGAATAGATAAAAGTCTATAGTTGATGCATTCCCCAATCCTTTTTCTCCACAGTTGTCAGTGAACTTGCAGCAAACGCCCTCCTTTGTGCGGAACAATTCTGGTTAAAGCTTTCAAAGTTCCCACATTGATTCCAAGTCAATTTTCTTCGCAGTGAATAGCAGGAGTTGCTGACAAGTAGAAATGGAAGGGAATTCGCCTCATTCACAGGAATCCCTCTGCAATTGACTTCAGTACTCTATCACACAAACATTGATTTTTCAGCAAAATACAGACGCAGAACTATATTTAAACTACATCCAGCACTTAGACTGATAAAAGTGCAGTCATGTGCACCTCAAACGCTGCAGCTGAATAAGTGTGGCAGAAGCATGTGCTAAAATGTTTCTACGTCAATAGTGTGTGAGAAGAACAATTGAATTAATGCTTTATTACATTAGTCAAATAATCCAGATCCAAGACACTGCAAAATATGACTGATTTTTATAATCAGTGTCACATTTATTTTCAGACTACATTAGCTAATAGTTTTGTATGGCATTAAATTACATGCTTCAACTCTCCTTTTGCTTTTATATTCCTGTAATGCCATGCTTTATGATCGTAAACGTACAAATTATTCGATTGTACATGCGAGTATAAACATGTAGGATACTGTGCATCAATTGCCACCCTCTGGTGGTTTTGGGTAATGCAGGTAATGCCTTTTAAATGATTACTTTTCCAAATGCTTGCCTTCAGTACGTCACTCCTTTTTGGGCCAGTGATACCCAGCAATTCATTTGGGAAATTTTCTGCTTATTAGGATGAAGGAGCGTAATTCTGGGCATTGCAACACACCCAGTGTCGGTATCAAGCAGTGCTGAGAGAGGATGAGCCTGGTTTGAGGTTGATTAAAGCTCGCTATTCTGTCTTCACCAACATTAAAATCTAACCCCAGCCTCACTGCCGACAATGACATCTTGACATTTTATACCAGCCGTCCACATATTCTCTCTTAACGAGGTTGCCAATTATAGTGGAACATCTTTACTCAGTTTAAAGGGAGTGCAGGCTCTCATGAGTTATAGAAATTTACAGGTGATTGAAAGATCCAAAATGTTGGCTTTCCATGTAACATCACATAAATAGCAGTGAATCCTGATACCAAAGAAAAGTTCAGCCTGTCATTTGTTGTACAGAACCTGTATATTGTTGGCAAAAGATACATTTTGTCAAAATTTTTCATTGTGCACACATCAGGACAATTTGCAAGAATACCAACATATGTAAAAAAACAACTTTTATACAAGACAATTCAGTACAGTACAGGAACAGGCCATTCAGCCCACCAAGACTGTGCCAATTCTAATCCTTATTAAGATCCGCTACTTATTGGCTGCAAGCAATATGAAGGACAATGCTGATTGGTTGGTTGGTGGACTCTGACACGACCAATTAGAAGCAAAGCCCCTACCAATCAGAATCCACATGCCCACAATCAGAACTCCCCCCTCATATAGCCTAAGGATTGATTTCCATTTCCATTGGTCAGGAAGTCCAGAACCAGGAAGGCCTTATCCGAAAACTAGAAGACTTTTTGGGAAAAACGTTCCCTTGAGTACTTAGTTTTGCACAGAGTTCCATACATGGGAGCAGCTGTGGAGACAGTAACCAATGTGTCAGCATGGAATCTCCCAGCAGCCCAACAGCTTCGAGGATACATTGAGAAACAAGCAAAGGATGATAGAAAAAAAAACCCTGAAATAACTGCAGACACTGGAAATCAGAAATGAAGTTGCTGGAAAATCTCAGCAAGTCTGGCAGCAACTGTAGGGAGATATTAGAGTTAACGCTTTGAGTCCTGTGACCCTCCTTCAGTACAGATAATAGCCCGCAAAAAGTTAGCATTTATACAGAAGATGGGGTGGGGGCAAGAGTAAATGATAGTGGAGGTAGAGCCCAAAGAGAGAGAGAACACAGTGGGACAGATGAAGGAGTGGGTCAAGGTCAGCCTGGGAGAATGAATAACTGCTAATTTTTGTTCATTCATTCACACAATGACGGCATCATTAGCTATGCAGAGGGAAGTTCAGAGTCGGCTGCATTGCTGGGGGTCTGGAGTTACATGTAGGCCAGACGAGGTAAGAATGGCAGCTTTCTTCCCTGGTTAGTGAACCAGATGGGTTTTATCCTGAAAATTGATTCACAGTCATCATTAGATTCTTAATTCCAGATATTTATTGAATTTATATTCCACCATCTACCCAGAACATTTTCTGGATTAACAGCCCAGTGATAATACCACTAGGTCATCACCTCCCCTATTAGGTGGCTATTCATGGCTGACAATGGGGTGTGTATGGTAGTAGCCCATATGATAAAGAAGGCTGGTGTGTGGGTGCTCGGGTAAGGAGTTCTCAAGCAGAAAATGAGATGCTGTTTTTCCAGGTTGCACTGAGCTGCACTGGAACACTGCAGCAAGCCTGAGACAGAAATGTTGGCCAGGGGACACGGTGATGTGTTGAAATGGCAGGCAACTGAAAGCTCAGGGTCTTTTTTGCGGACAGAATGTAAGTGTTCTGCGAAGCGATCACCCAGTGTGTGCTTCGTTTCCCCGATGTAGAGAAGACACATTGTAGAATGGTAGAAATGATGATAGAAGTTTGGAACTTTGTTTTGAAAGCAGCAAATCATACAAATGATCATTTGTTAATTTTCAAGCTGAGATTGATAGATTTTAATTTGTCAATATTACTAATGGTTAAGAAGCAAAGCTGGGTATGTGGAGTTAGGTCATAGATCAGTTATGATCTCATTGAATGCTGGAACAGGCTTGAGGAGGTAATAGGTACTGCAGATGCTGGAGGATATATTTTTAGAAAAATCATCCCCTTCATTTCTTTGAGTCTGGTTTTATTTTTTGTTGGACTATTCATAGGAAGACATTTGTGGACAATAAATTCCAGGAATGATTGACACCAAGCTCAGTGTTGTTAGGTTTGTCTTTCTTTTGTATCAGTTCCACGGCATGTGGATGTTTTTCCATCATCGTGTTAAAATTAGGAACTGAGGAGTTGCTTTTTCAAATTAAAATTCAAAAGGTTGTGACTAAGTATCCAACAGTGTGTGAATGAGTGTGCATTGTATTCTGCAGTGAATTCTTATGCATAAGTATAAACCCTATTACTTGTAACACTTGTAATTTTAACTGTAATTTTAAAAGTTGCTGAATTTCTTTATTGTAATCTTTGTCCATCTTAGCCAAAGTTTTTACTCTTACTGCTGTGGAATAGTGTCGGAAATCGCAAGAATTTCATCCAGGTGACCATTCCACACGTTTGACTCTCAAAGAGATCTGACAGTCTATTTGTTGCAAACCTGGTCTTGTAGTCTGCAACCATTCCCAATTCTTTTTGTTTAATTCTGGGGATGTGAGCATTGCTGGCAATGTTTATTGTTATCCCTCAACAGCTTTGAGAATGTGGTGGTGAGCAACTTTCCTGGACCATTCAGGGAGTACACTCACATTGCTGTTAAAGAGGGAGACCTAGAATTATAGCCCAGTGTTAGTGAAGGAATGGTGATCTAGCTCTAAGCCCTTGGTAGGAAATTGGTGATGTTGTCTTGTGTCTGCTGCTCTTGTCATCTAGGTGGTGAAGGTCAAAGTTTTAGAAGGTGCTGTCAAAGGAAGTGTAGTGACGCAGTGAAACGTACTGTTGAGACTGTGCATCAGAGGTGGTAACAGTTAATATTTAAGATGGCCTATGGGATGCCAACGGGATACTTTTGATAGTGTTGAGCTTCTTCAGTGTTGTTGGAGCTGCATCTATCCAGGCAAGTGGGGAGTATTCCATCACATTCCTGACTTGTGCCTTGTAGATGGTGGACAGGCTTTGGCTTGACACAAGTTGAGTTATTGCCACAGAATTCCCATTCTTTGACCTGCTCTTGTAGCCACAGTATTTAAATGGCTGCTTGGGTTATTTTTCTGGTCATATATAATTGTCTTGGAAAGCAACCTGAAGCAAGGGGACCAGTTGAGATTTCTATCCTGTCCAAGAATATTGACATGTCAATTATTATGAGTTGTTGAACTTTGGATGGGCTGGGAGAAGGGGTTGTATTTCCTCATGGGGCTTCAGGAACCTGATACTGGGACTAATTGGGGGTTATGGAGTCCTAGAATCATAGAGTCATACAGCATGGAAACAGGCCCTTCTGCCCAACTTGTCCATGCTGAACATCTTCCCAAACTGAACTAGTCCCATTTGCCTGCATCTGGCATATATCTCTGTAAACCTTTCCTATTCATGTACCTGTCCAAATATCTTTTATGTGTTGTAGCTACCACATCCTCTGGCAGCTCATTCGACACACAAACCATCCTCTATGTAAAAGGTTGTCCCTCAGTACCTTTTTAAACCTTTTGCCTCTCACCTTAAAATTATGCCCCCGAGTTTTGAACTCCCCAACCTGGGGAAAAGACCTTTGCTAGTTACCTTATCTGGTCCTGAACCCACACAGCCCTCATAGGTGCAGTCCCAGATTGGTGACTCCACACTCACTCAGCGTCACTCGGTGATGCCACCCTAATCAAGGGCTTGGCAACTCTGCAGCCTTGCCAGTCCCAGAGGGTGAGGCAGGGCGTGGACATTGAGGGCATCTTAATGTGGAGGCCAAGCTGCTGGTGTGCCTTGAAACGACAGATGCTGTGGGGAAGGATGTTCTGCCCCTCAAAACAGAGGGGAAATACTTCCAGGTGTATCACCTGGGCCATAGGTGATGATTTCCCAGGCCATGGAGCCTTTGGCTGTGATAATGCTTAGCAGGAAGGCTGGCCTCATTGACTGGTGGTCACTGCACTTGCTGGGATAGTGGGGTGGGAGGTGGGAGAATATTGCTGCATAGGCGGAAAAGTGCTGGAAAGCTGCATTGTCGGAATCAGTCGGGTCTGCAATTGGCTGTCCGCTTGCGTGTTGTGTGCAACATTTCCATCTGCTCATGGGAAACTTGCAAAGATGGCAGGGATACATCGCCAATTCATCCTGAGGTAGCTTTCCCCTATTTTCCTGGCCAACCCCTTGCCTCTTCCCCTTCACCTCTCCAATCACATACCCATAGGCACAGCGGAATTCAACCCAACTCCATTCTTCCTGCTTGCTTTTATTTACCTGCTTCCGAGTGCCATCTGCTGGACAGGGCAGGGTTTTGGATGTTGTTCAAGTCTGGTTTTGGGGTTTGGGGTTTGGGATGAATCCTTTCATTAGCTCAGCAGCTGCTGCAACTTGCTGCTGACTTCCTCAATAGCATCTAGGGGCAGCTTGACATTTATGTGGTATCTAACAACTGTCTTTGACTTTGGGAGAGACCAGGCATGATAGATTGGTATTTCTCAAGTAATTCTCGCTAACAATCTTTCCCCTGAACCAATGCCAACTCGTTGCTATCTGTGTGATCATGCTTTGTGCAAATTAGCTGTTGCAATTCAATTTGTTATATCAATAGTTATGTTTCAAATTTTCTTCATTGACTGTGGGACATCTTGAGGCTGTAAAAATGCTGGACAAAGCAAGCTGTTCCTTTTTTAACAAAAGTGCTAAGGGCATCTTCTGGAATTTATATTGTCTCTGAGAATTGGTCCTGTCTTCATGGAATCACATTGTTTTTGCTGGGATTACAAATATTCAGAATTCCTCTAATGTATATTTTTAAAGACAATTGAAATACCTCTGGCAATTAAACCTATTGTTTTATTTGAAATCCATCAAGCCGCTTGCTGGGGAACAATTTGCCGTTGTGCTCACTATGCTATTAATTTAGAGACATTTTTAATCAACCTATTCAACTAATTATGATGCGTATGCAGAGAATGCTGAAGAAACTCAGCAGGTCTGGTAGCATTCATGGAGAAAGTTAGCACTTTGAGTCCTATGTGACTTGTTCAGTTAGAAGGGTCACTGGACTTAGAGTCGCTGCAGTGTGGGAGCAGGCCATTTGGCCCATCATGTCCATACTGACCCTCTGAAGAGCATCTCATGCAGGCTTAGCCCCCAACTTAGCCTATCACCCTGCATTTCCCACATCCAGCCCACACAGGGTGCACATCCCTGGACACTACGGGCAATTCAGCATGGCCAATCTATTTAAATAAAAACTGAAAGAACTCCAGGTGCTATAAATCAGAAACAAAAACAAAGTTGCTGGAAAAGCTCAGCAGGTCTGGCAGCATTGCTGAAGGAAGAAAAACAGAGTTAACATTCTCAGAACATTCTGAGGAAGGGTCACTGGATGTAAAATATTAACTCTGTTTTTTTCTTCACAGATGCTGCCAGACCTGCTGAGCTTTTCCAGCAACTTTGTTTTTGTGGCCAATCTACTTAAACTTTGGATTGTGGGAAGAAACCTACGCAGACACAAGGAGAATGTGCAAGCTCCACACAGACAGTTGCACGCGGGTGGAATCAAACCCATATCCCTGGTGCTGTGAGGCAGCAGTGCTAACCACTGTGCCACTTTGCCACACTTGAAGGATTAATGCTGTTTGTCTCTCCTCAGCTGCTGCCAGGCCTGCTGAGTTTCTCCAGTATTCTCTGTGTTTCTTTCAGACTTCCAACATAAAGAATATTTTGCTTTTATTACAGATGACACATGTCTGGAGCAAGCAGGACTTGAACTCAAGCCTGCTAGGCTTGAATAAGGCACGCTACCACTGCATCACAAGATCTATTACGATACAGTTACAGGATTGCACCAACTCCAGAAGGATTCCTTTCTCTTTATGCTAGTTAAAACTTGATTGGCTAAGTAAGCAACATCTTAAACATGCAAAGATTTATCTACAAGATGCACCGCAGAAATTCACCGAAGATCCTCAGACAGCACCTTCCAAACCCACAACCACTTCCATCTTGAAGGACAAGGGCAGCAGATACATGGGAACACCACCACCTCCAAGTCACTCACCATCCTGACTTGCTAATATATTGACGTTCCTTCACTGTTGCTGAGTCAAAATTCCGGAATTCCCTCCCTAATGGCATCGTGGGTCAACCCACAGCAGGTGGACTGCAGTGGTTCAAGAAGGCAGCTCACCCCCCACCTTCTCAAAGGCAACTAGAGACAGGCAATAAATGCTGACCCGGCCAGCGATGCCCACGTCCCACAATATAATTAGAAAAAAAAATCCTCATCACTGATCTCATTTGCCTTCACTGTCTTTGTGTTTGTAATCTCCTCAAATTACAAAATTTTCTGAGATAACTGCACTTCTTTAATTCTGGCCTCTTGAGTGTACCCAATTTTTATCAGTCCACTGATACCTTGTCTTGTTACAGCTGTACAAGACGTTGGTAAGGCCACATTTGGAGTACTGCGTACAGTTCTGGTTACCTTGCTCTAGAAAGGATATTATTAAACTTCAGTGCTGAAAAGATTTACTCGGATGCTACCTGGGCTGGAAGGTTTGAGATATAAGGAGAGGTTGGATATGCTGGGACTTTTTTCCCTTGAGTGTCGGAAACCGAGGGGTGATCTTGGAGAGGACTATAAAATCATGAGAGGTATAGGTAAGATAGATACCCAACAGCTTTTCCCCATGGTAGGTGAGTGTAAAACTGGAGGGCATAGGTTTGACGTGAGAGAGGAGAGATACAAAAAGGTCTAGAGGGACAATTTTTTCTCACAGAGGATGCTGAGTGTTTGGAATGGGCTGCCAGAGATAGTGGTGGAGGTGAGTACAATTTTGTCATTTAAAAAACATTTATACAGGTACATGGATGGAATAGGTACGGAGGGATATGAGCCAATACAATCAAATTGCACTAGATTAACTGTTGAAACTAGGCAGCACAGTCAAGTTAGGCTGAAGGGCCTGTTTCCATGTTGTGAACCTCTATGACTCTGACTCTATGTGGCTGAGCCTTTAGTTGCCAGAGCCCTAAGCTCTACAAAGCCCTAATTTCTTCTGCAAACCTATCTGTAATGCTTTAGTATGCCCTTTGTAACTTACCACACTGCCAAAGCTTTTAACCTCGTGCCCTAGTATCTCCTAATATCTAATTTGGCTTTGAGATGATCCTGTGAAGCAACTTGGGGCAATTTAAAACAATAAAGACATAACTGTCATCTTTCAAAATAAATATGATTAATTTTATAATAGCGCTGCTCAAACTTGACGAATAAACTTACGAGTATTAATCTTCAGTTAAATTGAAAGTAGAAGGTTAAAGTTGCCATTGGCCCACTCTGAGTAGGGAGAGAGAGGGCTGGTGGTAACTTTAACTTGAGGATCATCACTTCTCAGGAAAGAGGTGAGATTGAGAAAGTGGGGCCTTTATGGTAACTCAGCCAGTCTGGATGCTCTGGATTATAGGTCAGCTGCCCTGTCAACTGAGCTAACCAACCCCCCAGTTAAAAATGGATAGGTTGATATTTATCATATCTGCCAGGAACAGGCTGAGTCACTCTTCATCAGAACTGAGAAAGAATGGTTCTGAGGAAGGATCTCTCGACCCGAAACATTAACTCTACTTTCTCTCCATAGACCTGCTGAGCTATTCCAGCAATTTTTGTTTTTGTTTCTGACTTACAGCATCCACAGTTCTTTCAGTTTTTATTTAACATTCGGTCAATGTGAGTTTATTTGGTTGTGTTGGTGAGGGTAAAACAGGGACTGGGGCATTGGGGAATGCCTGTGTGTTCCAATGTCTATTTAGCATTCAGATGAATGAAGAGGAGTTACTTTCATGTTTTATCCAAACCACAGAACTAGTGTGGCACAGAAACAGGACATTTGGCTCATCATGCCTGCGCAGGGTGGCATTTCTACTTTCAGTGCTGCATTGGAATGTCAGCCTGGCTTGTGCTCTGGGGAACTGGAGGTGACCTATTAAACTGGTCAAGTGCTGATTTGTCGATTGTTCCGACACATCATTCCTGATCCAGTTTAAATTAATTGATCCAAACTAGTGTACTCCCCAGGGTTCTGACATTTCCTGCTTTGGGTGTAGTTTACAAAAGGCACAGCGACACCGGTGAGTTGTAGCTTGTAGCCAATCCATGCAGTTTTGTCTGTATTAGAAAATATTCCCTCATTACTGTTTGGGAACTAATTTATATTTAGTTACTTTCACTGACAAATATTGTTATTGGTTACAAAAGATTCGTATTGCTGAGCCTGCTATTAACCCACTGGATATACTGATCAGTCGCGTTTTAATTAAATGATGGAACAGACTTGAGGAACCAAATAGCCTACTATGACCTTCCCTGGCCTAATTTGTTGAGTAATCATGTTAACAGCAGCAAAACTACCTGCCCTAAACCCATGGGAGAAAGCGAAAAAAAAGTGTTACAGAACATAAGTGAAGGATAGGTTATCGACTGAACAAGTGAGAATATAATGGAGGAGCAAATTACTGCAGATACTTGAATCTGAAATGAAAACAAAAAATGCTGGAGATCACAGTGGATCAGGCAGTGTCCATGGAGAGAGAATAAGCTAATGTTTCGCATCTAGATGACTCTTCATCAGAAAATATAACCCATTTTAACCTATAGAGGGTGAAAAGAGACTGTACTTTAAGATTCAAAGTATTGAAAGGCACCGCAGGTTAAAATAATGCTGCTGAGGGAGCCCAAATCATCTGATCAATGTCAGAACCTTTGCATCTGATTTTGAACAATCAGAAAACAGCACAATTACCTGGTCTGACTTCCAAACCAACACCTTGAATAGCTTCACGCATCTTCAGGGTAATAACTCACATCGCCCAAGTAACCACGCAGAGAGCAAAAAGAATTAGTGAAAAGGAGGGATCCATTTCGTTTTAAACAGATCAAGCTGCTCTTGTGTAAGATGTAACATTCAAATTGATTGTTAGTGAATTTTAACTTAATGGATTTATATTAGTGAGTGGCTGAATGACTATGTGGTTGTGGCGCTAGGCTGCATAGGAAGGTGTGGTAAGTGGATGTCTGGATGAGGTGGTAGGTAGTTAGGGTGGCAATTGGGTAGGGTAGTAGGGTGATAAGTTGGGGAATGATGAGGTGCGTCAGGGATAGTGGCTTAAGTCAGGGATAGACAGGTGCTGGAGACTGGTCAAGTTGGACATTATAGTGAAGGGGAGGCAATGGCCTAGTGGTTTTGGTGCACAACTGTTAATCCAGAGGTCCAGGAAGTGTTCTGGGGACCTGGGCTTGAATCTTGCCACAGCAGATGGTGGAATTTGAGTCCAATAAAAATCTGTCGTTAAGAGTCTAATAATGCCAATTGTTGGGGGAAAACCAATCTGATTCATTAATGTCCTTTCAGAATGGTTCAGAACTGATGGTTAGGAGGCAAAGCTGAGTATATGATCTATTAAGTCACAGATCAGCCATGATATCATGGAATCCTGGAACAGACTTGAGGCGGTGCATTTCTGGAAAAAATCATTCCCTTCATTTCTTTGAGGCTAGTTATGTTTTTTGCTGGACTATTCATAGGAAGACATTTGTGGACAATAAATTCTAAGAACGACTGACACCAAGCTCAGTGTTGTTAGGTTTGTCTTTCTTTTGTCTCTGTTCCATGGCATGTGGATGTTTTTCCATCATCGTGTTAAAATTAGGAACAGAGGAGTTGCTTTTTCAAACTAAAATTCAGAAGGAAGCTGCCTCCTTACCTGATCTGATCTACATGTTACTCCAGACCCATAGCAATGTGGTTGACTCTTAACTGGCCTCTGGGCAATTAGGGATGGGCAATAAATGCTGCCTAGCCAGCGACACCCTCATCCTGTGAATGAATAAAAAATTATTTGGAGGATTGGGATTAGTCAGGGATCAGAGGTGAGCAGTTGTATTTATTCATGAGTGGGGAATAGTATGTGTGTTGTACGGGGGGAAGTAAGGGAGTTGGGGAGAGGTGTGTGTGTTCAGTGTGAGTCCTTTGGTGATCAACTGTGTCGCTGTCCAGGAATTAGAATGGGATATTTTTATCTCACATCCCTAGGGTCACTATTCAGATCAATTCTGCACAACTGGCTGAAGTCTCGGAACCTAACTCGGTGCAGGAAACTTTTGCAGAGGGACCTGGGAACAGGAGAATTGTAGATTGGAACTTCAAACTTCCCAGGCCATTCCCACATGGGCTGGTGTATCAGGACCTCCAAAATTCCCAACACACAACTTGGCTTGAAACTCCAGCAACCAACGATCCCGACACAGAAGCTCTGGGTCATTAATAATGTCAAAGTGATGTCACATCTCTGTCGATGTCAAAGCTTCAGCAAGTGATCCTAAATAGAAGTTTAAACTAGACTGAAAACAGTCTGCATGAAACTCTGGGAATGTGTAAATAGATGTGATGATTCAAGGTCTGAGATCGTAGAGCATAGCTCCAGAAATCATGTGATTCGCTGAGACTGTCGCCTTATGGACAAATCCAAGATGTCAAATTCCTAGCAATTTGACACACAGGCAAATATGCAGTCTTTCACCAAGGTTTATTTAATTTAAAATCTGTCTGTCGGTGATAAATTGGGAGAGGAATTGTTAATCCCCAGAGCGATGCTTGTTAAAAACTTGCTGCCAATTTACAAAGACGGTGATGTGTATTGATCGGAACGAGCCAAGCCCTAGTGAGCCATTGTCACTGAACTAACTTTGACACTTGACCAACGCAGAGGGCTACAGAGAGGGTGGGAAAGCAACACAATCAGGTCTTGCAGTGAACTACAGTGCAATGTTGTGACAATGAAAAGTGGTATGGTTTCTGCCTTGGCTTGTCCCTGCAGGTTCAATGTTAGCGGAACCCAATGTTTCCTTATCAGCTTTGACTTTTCGTCTGTATTAATCAGATGGAATTTCAAATAAGTGGTCACATGGCAAATGACCTTTAAAGGGCTGTATCAAAGTGTGACCTTTAGCTTCAGTCTGAGTGATTGTGGAATAAGACCACAAAGATCATAGCTGTTGAAAGTTGCCAAAAATAATGAAAGCAAAAGACTTCTTATTAATGAACAATAATTTAGACTCCTAGGGGCATTATTATTTGGTCTTTGGTTCAGAAATCTTTACCTCGATGCTGTTAATAAAGTTTCTGTCTCCAAGCCATAGACATAGGTACAGAGTCATACAGCATAGAAACAGGCCCTTTGGCCCACCATGTCAATGCTGACCAATTGACAGCAAACTACACTAATCTCATTTGCCTGCGCTTCATCCATAACCGATTATGCTCTGGCCTTTTAAGTGCTCATCCAGATGATTCTTAAAGGTTGCAAGAGTATCTGCCTCCAGAACCGTCTCAGACAGCACATTCCATATTTCTAGCAGCCTCTGGGTGAAAAAAGGTTTTCCTCAGATCTCCTCTAAACTACGTACTCCTCAAGTTAAACTTATGCCCTTTGCTCTTAGATACATTTGCCAAGCGGAGGACACTCTCATGATTTACCCTGTCTATGCCTCTCATAACTTTGTATACCTCAATCATATGCCCACTCAGCCGCCTCTGTTCCAGGGAAGACAAACCCAGCCTGTCCAGTCTTTCCTCATAATTGAGGCAGTTCATCCCAGGCAAAATTCCAGAGAATCTCCTCTGCACCCTCTCCAGTCATTCCGATAGTGTGGTGAACAGAACTGCATCTGTAGCCTAACCAATGCTTTATCAAAGTTGTAACATGATTTCCTTGCACGTTTATTCTACACCCTGGTTAATGAAGGCAAGTATACTGTATGCCTTCCTCACCTCTTCTTTACATTGATAAAACTTTTAGTTCTCTCAGGACAGTGACTTCAAAAGAATTTGGAGATTTTAATACACGTATTAATCAATTAAAACCTTCTAACTGATTAAAGATCTAACAGCATCTTAAGTTTGACTAACACATCCTCATCAGTGGTGTGACCCTTTGATCTTTTATTTATAAATTCTGTGTCTGATACAACCTCTCTCACTAACACCTGAAGGAAGAGTGAGTCTGCGAAAGCTTGTGTTTTCAAATAAACCTGTTGGACTATAACCTGGTGTCGTGCGATTTCTGACCTTGTCCACCCCAGTCCAACACTGCCATCTCTATGTCACAACTAGATCATGGCTGATCCAATGCTCCTCACATCCATTTTCCTGTCCTTTTCCCTTAATCCTCAGTTTCCCTGATGATCAAGAATGTACCTATTTCAGCCTTAGATATAGGCATGCTGTGATACACAAAGAGGGGTAGGTGGTATTTGATGCTGTCTTTGGCTCAGAGTTAGGTGCATTATCACTATGAGACTCCATTGATGCTGTTGCTTGCCTTTAAATCAGTGCCTTTCATGTGTTAGACGAACATAATTAGCATTTTCATCAAGCTGTTGAGGGATGTTAAGACATGCCTCTGGAATATGTGGTAGGGTCAGCAGTAGGGACACTATCACTGCATGATCAGATCCAGGGTGGGCAATGATAACCAGGGTCCAATTCTGGCTTGTGCCAATCAGACACAGCTAGCTTTCTTGTAGAGATAGTAGGAACTGCCGACGCTGGAGTCAGAGATAAGGTGGGGAGCTGGATGAACACAGCAGGCCAAGCTGAATCAGAGGAGCAGGAAAGCTGACATTTTGGGTCAGGACCCTTCTTCAGAAATGGGGGAGGGGAAAGGGGCTCTGAAATAAATAGAGAGAGGGGGAGGCGGTGATAGAATGTGAATAGTGGAACGCATAGGTGGGAGAGAAGACGGACAGGTCAATGAGGCGGGGATGAGAGGGGGTGCTGGTCTTGGGATGAGGTTGGGTGTGGGGAGATTTTGAAGCTAGTAAAGTCTACATTGAGACCATTGGGTTGTAGGGTTCCAAGGTGGAATATGAGGTGCTGCTCCTCCAGTTTCCAGGCGGCTTCGTTGTGACACTGGAGGAGGCCAAGGATGGACACATCATCCAGGGAGTGGGAGGGGGAGTTGAAGTGGTTCGCGACTGGAAGGTGCAGCCGTTTGTCGTGAACAGAGCACAGGTGCTCCACAAAGCGGTCTCCAAGCCTCCATTTGGTCTCCCCAATGTAGGGGACACTACATCGGGAACAGCTGATCCAGATTATATATAACATGCCCCCAAATAGCAACTGAGCTTGTGTCTTCAGGTATTGGGTGAAAGGCTCCAAGAAAATTAACATATCGCTACTATTACTTTCTTAGCTACAAGATTCATTGAAGTGCCACGTTTGTATTTTTATTCAGTCAATTAAAGTTA
>JAHRHZ010000046.1:6150469-6214632 GCA_024137785.1 Ginglymostoma cirratum
TTCCAGCATTCCACTATATTTTGCTTTTATTCCAAAATATTTGAATGCCTGTATGCTGCTTCAGAACATTCTGAGCTCAGTAAAGATAAACAAATCTGTTGTTCATTGTTTAAATCTTACCACATGTGCAGAACCGAGCTGACCAGTCTCTTACATTTTAATACGCGGATAGTGCGAAGGGCTGTGTGAAGTTAAGTTTGCAATGTTCCTCCTTGAATCACAAAACAAGTTAGATGCTTTTCTTAAAATCAGGCTTTGGACAGAGAAAAGATAAAACCTAGCTTTGGTCCAGACAGCAATGTGGTGTGGTCCATTGGTAAAGTGAATATATCCACAGACTTTCTCTGGTAGCCAAGACCAAAGGAGGAACAAGAGTTAGATCACAAAATTACTGCGTAGAATTGATACAGTGCAGAAAGAGGCCATTCAGCCTATACTGTTTCTATTTCCAATTGCCAATATCATGCCTCACAAACCTGATTGAGTTTTTTGAGGGAGTAACCAAAAAGACTGATGAGGTCAGAGTGGTAGACATTGTTTACATCAAGTTTAGTAAAGTGTTTGACAAGGTCTCATGTTGTAGACTAGTGAAATTTGATCACATGGGATTCAGGGAGAGCTGCCAGTTTTGATACAAAATTGCATTGATTTTAGGCAGCAGATGGTGGTGGTGGAGGGTTAATTTTTGGAGTATAGACCTGTGACCGGTGATGTTTCACTGGGATCGGTATTTATATAAATGATTTGGATGAGAATTTAGGAGGAGGGTTTGGGAAGTTTGTGAATGACATTGAAATTGGTGGTGTAGTCAACAGAGGAGAAGGTTAATTAAGGTTACAAAGAGATCTTGATCAACGGGTTCATTGGGTTGAGGAGTGCCAGATTGAGTTTAATTGTGTTAAATGTGAATTATCGCATTTTGGTAAAACGAACAAGGGCAGGACTTATGCAATTAATACAATAATGGGTAATGTTGTAGAACAGAGCGACCTAAGGGGTCAAGTATATTATTCTTTGAAGTTTGTGCCACAGGTAGACAGGGTAGTTAAGAGGCATTTGTCGCGGTTGTCTTCGTTGCTCAGACCTTCGTGCATAGGAGTTGGAATGTCATGTTGAGGTCGTACAAGATGTTGGTGAGGCATCTTCTGGAGTACTGTGTTTGGTTCTGGTCGCCCTGTTATAGGAGGGATATTATTAAATTGGAGAGGGTTCAGAAAAGATTTACCAACAGAAAAGGCTGTTGCTGAGAATGAAAGGTTTGAGTTATAGCGAGACGCTAGATAGGCTGGGATTCTTTTCACTGGCGCGTAGGATGCTGAGGGGTGACTTTATAGAGGTTTATAAAATCATGGGGGGGCACAGATAAGGTGAAAGACAAGAGTCTTTGTCTAGGATGGGGGTGTTCAAAACTAGAGGGCATATTTTTAAGGTGAGAGGAGAAATAATTGAAAGGGACCTGAAGGGCAACCTTTTTACATAGAGGGTGTGTCGTCTATGGAAGGTACTGCCAGAGGAAGTGGTGAGTGCAGGAACAGTTACAATGATATTTGGATAAATACATGGATAGGAAAGGTTTGGAGGGATATGGTCCAAATGCAGGCAGGTGGGATTAGTTTAGTTTGGAAACATGGTGGCATGGACCGAAGGGACATTTCCATGTTTCCACGACTCTATGAGTCTATAAGACTACCGTTACAAAGTATTGGGAATTGAGTGGAACTATCCTATTGGTACAGCAAAATGTCTCTAATTTCTCAACTTTTACAATCGAGAACATCTAGAAGTAAGAAACAGAATAATAGGCATTCAAAATAGAGTCATTATCCAGATCACAATATGGCTGCCAGACACACACAGACATGGCGAGTGAGGTCAGCTGACTGTGACAGGACAGAATGCATGAAATATTTGTTCACTGTGCTCCATGTAGAGTGAGCGCACTCACTGCTGATGTGGGGGCCAGGGAGCTGAGAGGGTGACCGGGCCCCTGCTAGTTACTGGATGCAGTCTTGGAGTGGGTAGGCCACACAGGGAGGACAGTGCTGTGGTGGGTGGGGGGAGGGGGGGTGCGGAGTTGCTGGTTGCTACTGAGTCATTAGAGGGGTGGAAGGCCTGTGCCTGGAGAGAGGGTGAGGTGGGGATAGGCCTGTACCAGGAAAGAGGGTGAGGTGAGGGTAGGCCTGTGCCTGGAGCAGAGTAGGGGTGGGTGGTGCCTGCAGCTGAAGTCAGATGAGATCTACACAGGAAGCCAGCCTCCTGAGAATGATGGGAATGAGGTTGTTGACTTGCTCGCCGAGCTGGCTTGTTCTTGTCTGCTCAGTCCGTGTAAGTGAACAGCTTTCTCAGTTTGTTTGAGCTGTCTGCTGGATGGGTTTCTCATCCATGTGCCTGGTCTGTTGTTGCCCTTGTCTTTGTGGTCGATCAGTTTGGTGAGTCTCTCCTGTAGTTCGTGTCTTTTCTTAGTTTTAGTTTTGTGTTGATTGATGGTGATGGCCTGTTCGAGGATTGTAGTCCACTGCTGATCCGTAGAGTTTAGATACTGTGATTTTTGGCGCAAAATTTCCCGTTCACACTAGTAGAGTCAGCTATGGGCATCATCAGTCATTACCTGAAGCATTCTGCGTCCATTCTGTTCAGCTGTTTTATGTGCCTGTGGGTTGTTGAGTGCAGGATCATATTTCACGCTGCAGGGCAGTACCTGGTTCCTGAGGCATTTGTGGAGAAAGTGAAGTTGTTTGTGGGTAGAGGCAGTCGGTTGGCTCAGGTTTCCGATTGTCGGGCAATTTTTAGTGTGTTACGCCCGTTTAAGGTTTTGGCAAAGACCTCTAGCTCGGGTTGCGGGTTGAGAATAAGCCAGCTCGGCGAGACGGGGAGGGGGGGATGTTGGGAGGTAGTGGGGCGCTGCGGAGGCAGAGGGTGAGTGATCGTGCAAAGGAGAAAGATCAGCTTCACAACAAAATAAACTATTTTCATTTTGTCACTCAGAGTACTTTGTGTTTTCCATTCATTCACAGGATTTGTGTACTGCTGGCTGGCTAGGCCAGGATTTGTTGTCCATTTCTAATTACCTAGGGGTCAGTTAAGAGTCAACCACATTGCATTTATTTATATTCTTCAGCATCACCTTTTCAGCTTCTCCCTGTCATTGGAGAATAATGCCTGCTTTCTTTCTGCGATATGTATCACCTGGAGGTGGCATTCATTGGATCCTCAGCCTACTCAAACAGGGGAAATGTTGCTGGATCAATCTATTTTTTCGAGGACAGTAACAGAGAGTATACAATGGGAATACAGAACATGTAATTTATCCACATTTTCAAAAGGCCTTAATGTGGACAGGGAATGTGGAGCCAGGGGAAAAGTTACAAACTGGATTGCTAGAAAGCAGAATCCAGCCCCATCACACCCGGCACTTTTCCCTGCAACCGCAGGAAGTGCTACACCTGCCCCTACACCTCCTCCCTCACCCCCATCCCAGGCCCTAAGAAGACCTGTCACATCAAATAGATGTTCACCTGCACACCTGCTAATGTGGTATACTGTATCCACTGTTCTCGTTGTGGCCTCCTCTACATCAGGGAAACCAAGTGGAGGCTTGGGGACCGCTTTGCGGAACACCTACGCTCGGTTTGCAACAAACAACTGCACCTCCCAGTCGCGAACCATTTCAACTCCCCCTCCCACTCCTTGGACGACATGTCCATTCTGGGCATCCTGCATTGCCACAATGATGCCACCCGAAAGCTGCAGGAACAGCATCTCATATTTTGCTTGGCATCAATGTGGACTTCAAGAGCTTCAAAATCTCCCCTCCCCCGACCGCATCCCAAAACCAGCCCAGCTCGTCCCTGCCTTCCTAACCATTCCTCCCACCTCAAGCCCCACCCCCATCTCCTACCCACTAACCTCATCTCGCCCCCTTGACCTGTCTGTCCTCCCTGGACTGACCTATCCCCTCCCTAACTCCCCACCTACACTCACTTTTACTGGCTCCATCCCCGACTCTTTGACCTGTCTGCCTCCTCTCCACCTATCCTCTCCTTTATCCATCTTCTATCTGCCTCCCCCTCTCTCCCTATTTATTTCAGAATCCCCTTCCCCTCCCCCATTCCTGAAGAAGGGTCTCGACCCGAAATGTCAGCCTTCCTGCTCCTCTGATGCTGCTTGGCCTGCTGTGTTCATCCAGCTCTACACCTTGTTATCTCAGATTCTCCAGCATCGGCAGTTCCTACTATCTCAGTAAAGGATGGATATTTGGAATGGCAGAAGCCGGAATGTTGAGTCCCACAAGGACTAGCACTGGACCCACTGTTGTTCACAATGTCACAGAACCATAGAATTGTTCCAGTGTAGGAAATGCTGAATGCGCTGTTCCTCTTACCTAATGCCACTCTACCATCTTTGCCCCAAATCCCCGTATACCATTACTATACAAATAACCATGCTATGCCCTCGTGAATGCCTCAATTGAATCTGCCTGCCCCTCATTTTCAGGCAGGGCATTCCAGACTCTAACTCCTCACTAAGTGAAAAGCTTTTCTCACATCTCATTTGCATTGTTCGCAGGTCACTTTAAACCTATGCCATTCTGTTTTCCTGTACCATGTGGGAACAGCTTACCCATATTACCTCTATCCAGTCTGGTTATGATTTTGACAATGGAGATGATCGATTTGGACCTTGAGATCCAGAAGACAATTTCTAAACTTGTAGATGACATCAAATGGGAAGAGATGATCAGTATTTGCTTTATTCTATGGCGTAAACTAATACTGTTAAAAGTACAAAAACAGAGGTTGCTGGAAAAGCTCAGCAGGTCTGGCAGCGTCTGTGAAGAGAAATCAGAGTTAACATTTCAGGTCCGGTGACCCTTCCTCTGTTCTGAGGAAGAGTCACCGTACCCAAAGTGTTAACTCTGATTTCTCTTCACAGCTGCTGTTGGATCTGCTGAGCCTTTCCAGCAATTTCTGTTTTTGTTCCTAGTTTACAGCATCAGCAGTTCTTTTGGTTTTTATTCTGTGGCTAGTAAAATTTGATAGTTCTAATTAGTACCTCTGGGTTGTGGCTATTTACACTATGAACAATTTTAGGGCCCCATATCTCAGGAAAGATTTGCTGGCATTGGAGGCAGTCTAGGGAATGTTCACTTGGCTGAACTAGGCATGGGAGGACTGTCTTATGAGGAGACTTTGAGTAGATCGGGCCTGATCTTGTTAGAATATAGGAGAATGAGAGGTGATCTTACTGAAACTTGCAAGATTTTTAGGGAACTTAACAGTGTGGATGTTGAAAGGTCATTTTTCCCTTGTGGGAGAGATTAAGACCAGAGGGCATTATCTCAGAATGAGTGGGTCACTCAGTTGAGGCAAAGATAAGGAAGAATCTGAAACTAAAACTGCTGAATTCTGATAAAGGGTTACTGGGTCCGAAATCTTAACTGTGTTTCTCTTTCCACTGATGCTGTCAGACCTGCTGACTTTCTCCAGAAATTTCTGTTTTCGTTTCAGATTTCCAGCATCTGCAGTACTTCATTGTTTAATGAAGAGGAATTTCTCTCTCAGAGTCTAGTGAACCTGTGGAATTCCTTGCCACAGAGGCCTGTCAAGGCTGGTTCATTAATAATTTTCAAGGCTGAGATAGACTGATATTTAATCAGTAAGGGGAAGCAAGGGTTGTAGGGAAGAGGCAGAAAAGTGGAAATGAGGATTATCAGATTAACCATGATCTCATTGAGTAAATTTGAGGGCTGAATGGCCTACTATTGCTCCTACATCATACGATCTATCACATTTGTCTTGGACTTAGGCTGGCTTCTGTTCAAGCAAGACTTTGATTCTAAAATTCTCATCCTGATTTTCAAATGGCTCTGTGATTTCAACCCTCCCTAGAGAGGATGTTTCCACTGGCAGGTGAAGCTAGGACAAGAGGGCATAGCCTGATGATTAGAGGGAGCAGATTTAGGACTGAATTGAGAAGGAACTTCTTCACTCGGCGGGTTGTAAATCTATGGAATTCCTTGCCAAGTGAATTAGTTGATGCTACTTCAGTAAATGTTTTTAAAGCTAAGGTAGATTTTTTTTGAACAATAAAGGAGTTAAGGGATATGGTGAGAGCATGGGTAAGTGGATCTGAGTCCACGAAAAGATCAGCAATGATCTTATTGAATGGTGGAGCAGGCTCGAAGGGCCGGAAGGCCTACTCCTGCTCCTAGTTCTTATGTTCTTATGTTCTTATGTACCTTTGTAACCTTGTTCTACAATCTTGCTAAGTGTCCATCTGGATCTCTTGAACACCCTGGATTTTAATCTTTTTCACAATTGGCAATCATGTCTTCAGCTGCCAAGTTCCTCCTATTTGTTCTACCCCTCCAACTCTCTTTCCTCCTTTAAGATGTTTGATTAAAAAGTACATTTCTGATAAAGCCCTTAGCCTTCTGCTCCAATATTTTCTTTTGTTGCTGGATGTCACGTTTTGAAAGGTGTTTTTGGTTGTTTTCTAATACTGAAGATACCACATTCTACCATCATTGCAAGGGCAGTTAGAGGTAGGCAACATATGGTAACCAACCCAATGATGCCCGAATCCTGTGAAAGAATGAAAAAAAATCAACACACGTCATTGTTTGTCATGATTCATCTGCCTGGTATCCAATGCCTTCAACAATTCATCAGTTTGAGTTATTTTGTTACACTGTTTTTGAGAAGGGAAAACCTGGAAGAAATTCCATAGATTGTGAGAAGGTAGAGTCAGTTGTGAAATGGAAAGCCTAAACGCTAGCCCAACACAAAGTGTTTCCACTGCTGAATGATCTTTCAATCATATTATTTCTGGGCCCAGTGCTGAATTCATGTTAAAAAATATTTCAATGCATTTTTCACATTATGATTGCTGGGTAAAATTAATTTATTATAGTATCCTATCAGAAAGTCAATGAATAAAACATCTTTTTTGTATCTCATCAGATACTTAGATAACATACTGAATAAAAGACTCAGTCTTTATGGGACCAAACCATCTGTGAGCCTTTAGCACAAACAGACACATGAGAAGCAATGAATTTATCATTTTCTTTTGCTTACTGATGTTGTGACATTTAACACAAAGAGGCTATCTCTAAAATGAAGTTGCAGTTCCTTTTCCATCACGAAGTTATAATAATATTGAGTAATTATCTCAATAAAAACTGCCAGTTCTCAAACATCTAAATTGATGTTTTTTTAAAATTCATTAAAGGGATGAGGGCATCATTGGCCAGACTGGCATTTATTGCCCAGAGTGCAGTTTGGAGTCAACCACATTTCTTTGGGTCTGGCATCATGTGTAGCCATGATAAGGATAACAGTTTCCTTCCCTAAAGAGCATTAGTGAACCAGATAGGGTTTTTACAACAATTGACAATGGATTCTCAGTCATCATTCCATTCTTAGTTCCAGATATTTTTATTGAGTTCAAATTCCACCATCTGCTGTGGCAGGATTCAAACCTGGGTCCCCAGAACTCTAGCTTGGTCTCTGGATTAACAGCCCAGTGATAACACCACTAGGCCATTGCCTCCCTGGCCAGACAATATAATCCATAATAATTCAAATATCTGTTGGGTCTCAATCTCTTCCTGTCACTTCCAGTTTCATTGTCATGCTGGATGAGCAGCTCCTTTCGTTAGCAATTTGCACAATTTCATTAAAGAGTTAATCAATTACTGTGATCAGCTATATCAACATAGGAGATTCTGTACAATGCAATTGTTCGCAGATTACTCAAAAATTGTTCTTTACCGGGGGAATGTTTCTTCTGTATGCCAAGTGACGGGAAATCCTTTTTTATAAATGGACCTTGTTTCCTTAGTGCAGAGAGGACCTCTGTTATTTATTTATTTGAGGGATGCAAGTGTCGCTGGCAAAGCTAGAATTTATTGTCCCTTTGTAGTTCTCCTTGGGAAGATAGTGTTGAGATGTCCTTTTCAATCACCGCCCTCCATGTATTGAAGGTATGTCCCACATTGATGTTTCAGGAGGTAACCTGGTCCCAGAATTTTTCATTTATTTCTTCACTTGTACTGTCTCTGGCTGGCCAGCCTTTTTATTGCCCCTTCCCTAGCTGTCCCTTGCAAAGGTGGTGGTGAGCTGCCTTCTTGAACCGCTGGAGGCCATGTGCTGTAGGTTGACCCCCAATGACCTTAAGGAGGAAATTCCAGGAATTTGACCCAAGGACGGTGAAAGAACAGCAAGATATTTCCAAGTCTGGATGGTGAGTGGCTTGGAAGGGACTTTACAAGAAATGGTGTTCCTTTGTTTCTTGTTCTTTTAGATGCACGTAGTCATGGATTTGGAAGGTGCTGTCTAAGGATCTTTGGTGAATTTTTGTGGTTGGTTGGCTCGCTGAGCTGGTTCATTGTTCCGCAGGCGTTTTATTACCCTGCTGGGTAACATCATCTGTGCAGCCTCTGATGAAGCGCTGTTGTGTTTTCCTGCCTGTAATTTAAATTCTGGCGTCCGTTGAGCTGGATTACCTCACTTCCGGTTTTCTTTTGCAAGGGAGTATATATGGGGTCTAGCTCTATGTGTTTATTGATGGCTTTCTTAGTGGAGAACCAGGCCTCCAGGAATTCCTGTTCTTATCTCTGCTTCGCCTGTCCCAGGGTCCTGGTGTTGTCCCAATCGAATTTGTGGTTTTTCTTTTCCAAGTGGATGGAGATGAGGGATTTTAATTCTATTTCTAATAAAAATATTGGTCATGTCTTTTTGTTGCTGGTTGATACTCATGTGCCCTTGTGGTTAATTTCCTTTCTGTTTCTCCAATGTAATGTTTGTCGCAGTCTCTGCAGGGAATCTTGTATATGACATTGGTCCTGACCAAAATGGGTCTTTGGTTCAGGTGAGCAGTTGGCGTAGGTTTGATGTGGGTTTGTGTGCAACTTTGATGCCCAGTGGTTGTAGGAGTCTTGTGGTTAGTTCAGATGTGTTCTTGATGTAAGGTAGCGTGATGAGAGTGTCGGGGCGTGCAGTATCTTCCTCGTTGTTTGTGTAATAGGCATCTTCTGACCCAATTTGAATTTTTGCAATGCATCTTGCAGATGGTACGCACTGCTGTTAGTGAGTATTGATGGTAGACAGAGTAGATGTTTGGGGTTTCTTCTGCAATTATTTTAGTGAGATCAGTGGTACATTCTGTAGCTGATGGTAACCTCAATGAATGTAGGTTTTTGTTCAATCAACCAATCCAAATATGTTATGACACATTTCTGGTGCAGGTGGGACCTGAATGTAGGCCTAACCCAGAGGTCGGGACTGTAGTGGATTGTATCCCCTTAAGTTTGAAAGGATTTTCAATTGAAATTGTTGCAATAACTTCAGTCAGGTTGATCAAGAGAATTTTTTTTTTTGTTGTGGGATGTGGGCGTCTCTGGCTGGCCCAACATTTATTGTCCATCCCTAATTGACCGAGGGTAGCTGAGAGGTAACCACATTGCTGTGGGTCTGGAGTCACATGTAGGCTAGACCAGGTAAGCCTGTCTGATTTCCTTCCCTCAAGGATGTCAGTAAACCTGATTTTTTTTTCTTTTTTCCTCAGTATTTGGCAACTGTTTCACGGTTACCATTAGACTCTCAATTCCAGATTTTTATTGAATTCATATTCTGCTATCGTGGGATTCGAACTCAGGTATCCAGAGCATTACCAGGTTCTCTGAATTAACAGTCAAGCAATATTGTCATTGCCTCCCTGCCTCTAGTAGAGGGGTCCAGAGGAAGAGGGTATTCTGAACATTGGAATAAGGCCAAGCAAGTGTAAAACGAGGAAGCAATCATCCACACAAAGGGCAGTGAAGATCAACAATGATTTCTCAAATATGAAGTAAATTTTCAAGATTGTGATTAGCAAATTTACATTGAGTAAGGACACCACAGTGTGTCAAACAAAGGTGGAGAAATGGTATTGGGATGAAGATCAGCTGAAATTTAATTGAATGGTGGAACAGTGTCAAGGGGCTGAACGTCCTCTATTCCCAAGAAAGGAGAATAGCAATTTTCAGCGGGTGCTTTGTGGCAAGCAAAATGACCAAGCTGGCATTATCACCAGCAAGCTGAGCAAACCTTGGTCTCTTTCATCCAGGAAGCAACAGGGTCAAAGCTGCTTCAGGGCATCAGGATATAATCTTCCTGAGAGAACACCTACATGGCTCAGCGTGCCAACTGCATTATAGTGGAACAGACACCGTGCTCCCTGCAAGATTCCGTGGCCATAAGTGCAACAGGAGGGTAGAAAGCCAACAGTGGCTCTCAGAGAATTGATGCATTTAGCCTGGATGACTTCTCTTAAATGCAATAACAGCTGCATAAAGTTAACACCCCCAAAACTGCAGCGCATGTTTTATTTACAATTTCTAGCATCTGCAGTATTTTTTTTATGATGGTACTTTTTTTTTCCAAACTGAATTCTACATCCATCACGGGAAGTGGAGTTTGGAAGACAAAGACAAAAGGTCTTTGCTTTTTAGAAATAAGATTTTAGCTGATGGGAACAGGGTCATCCCATAGAAACTGATGGCTGAATTTTGCCAAAAAAATTGGCTAAGTATTAGTTTCGTATGCCAGGCAGCTCCTCTCTGTGAGCTCTGGCAGGTTCTCTGAACCAATTCTCCGCTGACCACCTCATTAGGTATGCCCTACTTCTCTGTGGCATTGTGTTACCACATGCTCATGGCGGACTTTCTCCGCCTTCTGGGCCTTCAGGGATTCCTGCCGCTGGCGCCACATTTAATGCCCAACTGTGCACCAGGTCAGTTGCTGCCAGCCTTGAATAGCTCTTCACAGAGCACATGGTTGGAGGGAAATGAGGAAAAAAAAACCTTTGAGGATGGTGTGGCGTGACACTTCATTAGAAATATATGCTCACCTTCACAAAGGTATTACCTCTTTATTACCTGTTTGATTGATTCTCATTGTAACTGCAGCCACTAGAATGACAAGGTGCCATACGGGAGGCTATGAAATTCAAATTAGTGTTAGGGGCAACGTACTGGTATGGACAGAGGATTGGCTGACTGACTGAAGGCAGCCAGTGTTCAGTAAAGTTCTGCAGGGCTAAGTGTTGGCTCTTCAACTATTCATGTTATACATCAATGATCTGGACGAAGAAACTGAGGGCATTGTTGCTAAGTTTGTAGATAACACAAAGATAGGTGGAGGTGCAGGTAGTGTTGAGAAAGTGGAAAGGCTGTGGAAGGAACTGGACAGGCTGGAAGTGTGGGCACAGAAGTGGCAGATGGGATACAATGTGGGAGAGTGTGAGGTCATGCACTTTGGCAGGAAGAACAGAGGCATAGACTATTTTCTGAATGGGGAAAGGCTTCGGAAATCTGAACCACAAAGGGACTTGGGATTCCTAGTTCAGGATTCTCCTAAGCTTAACATGCAAGCTCAGTTGATAGTTAGAAAGGCAAATGCTACGTTAGCATTCATTTCAAGAGAGCTAGAACACAAGGGCAAAGATGTGCTGCTGAAGTTGCATAAATCTCTGGCCGGACTGCATTTGGAATTGAATATTGTGGGCAGTTTTGGACCCCATATCAAAGGAATGATATGCTGGTCTTGGAGGGGTCCGAAGGAGGCTTATAAGAATGATCTCAGGGATGAATCGCTTGTCATACGACGAGTGGTTGAGGACTCTGGATCTGTACTCAATGGAGTTTAGAAGACCAGATTGAAACTTACTTATTGAGAGGCCTGGATTGAGTGGATGTGGAGAAGACTTTACCTTTACTAGGAGAGACTAGGGCCCAAGGGCTCAGCCTCAGATTGAAGGAACGACCCTTTTGAGCTGAGATGAGGTGCAATTTTTTCAGCCAGAGGGTGATGAATCTATGGAACTCATTGCCACAGAGGGCTACGGAGCCCAAGTAATTGAGTGTATTTAAGACCAATGGATAGGTTCTTGATTAGTAAGGGCATCAAAGATTACAGGAAGAATGCAGGAGAATGGGGTATAAAAACATTTTATTGAGCAACTGGTAAAATAAAGGATAAAAGACAAACAGAAACAATTGCATTTGCTTTTGGCAACAGGCCAGGGTTGTTTGTCTTTCAGGAAATTTAGTCAATGAATGATGACTGACAGCTCATGTCTATTGTGTTCAGTTAAGTCTTGCCTGATGTCTTGTGCCCGATGCTGCAGTGCTCTACCCTGTGAAGGTGGTGTTCCCCCTGTTCAATGTCCTTCCACTCTCCCAGCTTTTCAGTGCCTGTCACATCCCTGCTTTGTCTGCTCCAGTTTGCAGGATTCAGTATGTAAGGATTATTTGGCATATCTGGTCTGGAGTGTACTGCAAGCCTCCCTCTCCAGCACTTGGAATCTCATCTTCAGGATGTTTGCTGCCTGGTCCACAATAGCCCTGGTTGAGAAATGGGCTGCTTTGTATCTGTGCTCGACCTTAGTCAGGGGTCGCATAACAGAGTCATTAGTTATGGTCGCAGGAGGTTACCCCTCAGTAACCAGCCCTGTAAGGCATCCTATCCTTGACAGGAAGTAGGAACAGGAGAGTTCTCAAGGATATAGACATCTTGGCAGCCTCCAGGGTGTCCGGCACAGACTTATAAAATGACTTCTGATGATCACACATCACTTGTACATTGATGAATGACACTTTTGATTGTTGACACTGGGAACCCATTGGTTCACCAAAGTCCCTTAGGGAAGGAAACTGCCATCCTTACGGTCTGCCCTACGTGTGACTCCAGACCTACAGCAATGAGATTGATTCTTAACTGCCCTCTGGGAAATTAGGGATGGGCAATAAATGCTGCCTAGCCAGTGACACCCTCGTCCCCTGAATGAATAAAAAAATTTTTTTCCATTGATGGAGTTAGCTGCGTTCTAATATGTTGCTCTGAATGCAGTGAGTATACGGTCTGTGGTGTCCTGTATCTGAGGGAAACCAGTCATATTGGAAAAGCTTACTGCCTGGAAATGCTGCCCTGACCTTTTCACAGGGAATCAGTGTGAAGTGGTAGGATCTGGCTCAAATAACATTAGTAACAGCCTTGATACATGAGTGAGTTGTGAGATTGTACACCGATCCCCAGTGGAGCCTCGGGAGCAGCCAGTTGCATATAAGTTAAATGCAGCTTGCACCTTGTTGACTCTGGGATGGGATGGTCACCCAGTCCTGCACATTGCAGATCCCATTGCAGGGGGTGACACAGTTCAGTGATGAGGTCCCAGGACAGCCTCAATCTGCTGAGACCCCACATCTTGCTCATCTGGAGGGTATGGCATTGAGGACAATAACCCCTGGACCTCCCGTACCTCCTCCACATCTGGAGGGGAACTTCCGCTGTGACTTTTATTTTGCGTGGAGGCTGTTCTGCAGCTGGTAGTGTGGGGTTTCCATCTGCATTTTTTTTGTGCTTTATTTCCCTGTGACTTTGTTGCATCGCAGCAACAGTGATGAGAACTCCTGCTGCAGCTGGATCTATTGGTCATGGTTGCAATGATGATGTGGGGAATACCTGAAACAGAACTGTTTCCTAGTAACCTGAGTCTCAGCATTCACAAATGGCAGCTCAGCATGGTCTGTGATATAATGGGACGCGGAGGACTCCCAACAAGGAGAGCCATGGAATCCCTCTGGATGGTCCTTTGACATTAGGGGAATTTATTCTGATGGAAACCACACAAGTCATGCCACGCAAATGCAGTAGGAGGTTGTTAGTGTAGTAAGATTACTGAAATCATCCCCCCTCCTAATGTCCCATCCCATTCCCCCACCCAAATGTCCTAAGAAAGACAACATTGTGCATCAGAACATGAGCTCAAATCCTCACACTTCAAGGTGTGAACCAATCAGGTCCACACCCTCTCGCAGCCTGAGGCCTTGGTTTTTTTGTGAATTGTGGCTCTTAGGTGACACTGTTAAGGTCAACAGCTATTACTGCTCCCCAAAGATGACAATTTGTAATGACCAATGAAACCTGTGGCCAGGATTTATATCTCACATCGTTGGTCACTGCCTGTGGATCACACACAGAGTTCTATGATTACAGATATCTGTTTGGTGTAGGTGCCTGATTAATGCTATTACCCCTTGTAGAATCTCACGTTACTCACAAGTATAGCACATGTCCTCAGACAGAAAAATAAACCCTTACTCCACCCAGTCCAGGTGTGGATGCAGCCATTTGTTTATTATCATTGTGAATTTGCGATTTGGATGGAATGCAGTGTAGATCACACATTGCTGAGTGAGCCACTGTCTCAGCCTGGTAATCTAAGCAAACCTCTTGACCAACCTCCATGTTCCTTTCTTCCTGGTAATCCCTGTCAACATCCATCAGTATTGAACCTCCACATGCTCCTACACAACTCTTGGATGGACATCCCTGATTGATGGCTGACCCAGAACCAAAGGGGAGGCGATGGCCTGGTGGTGTTATTATTGGACTGTTAATCCAGAGACCCAGGTAATGTTCTGCAGACCTGGGTTCAAATCTTGCCACAGTAAATGGCGGAATTTGAATTCAATAAAAATAATCATAGAATCCTTACAGTGTGGAAACAGGCCATTCGGCCCAACAAGTCCACACTGCCTCTGTGTCAATTCACAAGCGACTTACCTTGACTCCCTGGACTGGTTGTATTGGACCAACAGAAGTGACCATGTCTCAAAGACTGGAATCCCTGACCATGACCGTCCGGAGGCCCTGGACTGATACCAGATACTGCCCTTGACTGACTGTGGTGACACCCCATGATTGATGATAGACCCCTGCTCCCTGTTAACTTGACTGGGAATTACTCCCCTGAGACTATCAGAGAGGGCCACTTGGTGGAAGCCTGGGCAGTGAGCTGGTTGGGTAAACTGTTGGCAGATGCTGTGGATTCCATACAATAGCAGGTCCACTCCTATGACCAATCACGAGTCGCAACATTGAGAAGCTGCCTGGCTTTGCGTCTACGCTTAACCACGAGGGAACACAGAATGGCAGCGAGCATTTCAATTCTGAATGAGGCAGCAAAAGTGCAAAGAGGCCAGGAAAGGGGCAGAGAATGCTGTGAGTGCCCAAGGTGGTGCAAAGTGAATGAAGACTGACAGTACAAGCAAAGAATCTATAGGGTAGACACTGCTCTGTCTCATGAGGCGGGTGCCTGTCCCCTGTCTGTGAGGTGAGCTGACAGCAGTGCTACAACGTAAGATGTCAGCACAATCCAAAGTGCAAATGTTGAATTGGAGAACTGTATTCCAACTTAGCCCAAATGTGCCTTGACAGTGGGGTGGGGCTGGTGGGTTTCTGATGCCAACCCCTGTGGATGGAGGAGGGAGGATGGGCAGACATGGTGGAAGTAGTAGCTGGAGAGTACCTGGAGGTACTGGGAACTGGTGGCTGTGATGGAGACGCAGAGGGGAAAGCCCTGGAGCTGACAGGTATCGTCACTATCCAGTGTCTCTCCAGGATGTGTGAATGGCAAACCGCATATAAATGAGGTCCTAATGAGACACAGAAGCATGCAAATAGGCCTCTCGCCACTCACTCGCATGATTGTCAAACTCTGCATGGAAAATATGACTTTCTTTTAACATTGAGAATCTAATTCTTTGTATTTTCCCAACTGACTCATCAGAGCCCACGTTGTTCAGGGGCTGGAAAATACAACTTCAAGTCAAAAAGCAGAGCAAACGTGCCCACAAGGGGGAGCTGAAAATGCTTGTATTTTAATTTTTTTTAACAATTGTCACCACGGCCTTTTAATACTTAATAAAGAGAAAATTGAATAAAAATACAAAAGGCTGGAATTCTGACATTAAAACATAAAATTATCCTGTTAGGAAGGCCATCATGCTATCAAATTATCACAAAGACTTTTTTTTTAATGACAACTTCAGTCTTTACCTTCCAGTTTCCATGGCAACCAACATTAATTATCTTAATTAGAAAATTAAACTGTTTTAACAGGTCAGCCAACAATTGTGCAAAGGAAGAGAAGTTATTGATATTTCAGTGCGAATCATCTGACTGCTTTTAGGAAGATAAATTTAAGCTACTGTATCGAATGGCAACATAAATATTGGCATGGTGTTCTGTTAGTAGTTTAAGGGTTAAACAGTTCACCTTGTCAGAGGAATTTGTATTTGTAAAACACTTCCACTTTGTCCTGGCACTTTATACAGGCATGGAGAAACTGGCCACTTAGCAGAACACAAAGAAAAGAGATTAGAAAAGAATGTCACAGAATGTCAGAATATTGTTATGGCGCTTTTTTTTATTCATTCATAGGATGAGAGTGTCGCTGACCAGCATTTATTGTCCATCCCTAATTAAACTGAGGGCAGTTAAGAATCAACCATATTGCTGTGGGTCTGGAGTCACAGGTAGGCCAGACCAGGTAAGGATGGCAGTTTCCTTCCCTAAAGGACATTAGTGAACCAGACAACCGACAATAGATTCATGGTCATCATTAGGCTCTTAATTCCAGATATTTTTTTCTTGAATTCAAATTCCACCATCTGCAATGGCAGGATTTGAACCCACGTTCCCAGAACATAATCTGGGTCTCTGGATTAACAGTCCACATAAGAAGGCTATTCAGCCCATCATGCCTGCTTTGGCTTGTTAAATGAGCATCATTACCTATTGTCAATCTCCCGTCTTTGTCCCATATTCCTACTCACTATTTCTATCCAAATAACCACCCAATGCCCTTCCGAATGCCTCAACTGAGCGGACCTCCACACATCTTCTGGCACTGCATTCCAGATCCCAACTACTCACTGAGTGAAAACTTGATTCACCATCGCCAGTCTTGCACATCACTGAAAATCTTTGCCGTCTCATTCTTGTTCAGAGTGGGAACAGGTCCCCCGTATCTACTCTGTCCAACCCACTCCTGATTTTGAAAGCCTGTATTAAATCTCTTTGGACCAAAGGACTGACTGACTCTGGCCAAGCCCCTGGGACTGAAATATAGAATAAGCCCCTTGACTGATTGTGGTGTCCATTCATCTTGCTTAGGGCAGCTCCCCTTTGGCCTTCACACATGGCCATTTGCTTGAAGCATGTGTTCGTCGCAGAAGCTGCTGACACATGCTGCTGGTTTAATACTGATGTAGCTCAGTGCTACACAGTGACATGTCCACACCCTAGGGTGTTCACTGCTTCTCAAGCTGCCTGTCTTGCCCTCTGTATTTAGAAGCAATGGAAGGCAGAGCATCTGCCAGGCTATAAAAGAACATTGAAGACACTATGCACTAAAAACAATGCATGGCACACAGAGCCTGGCAGCCTGTAAGAATTGCGCATCACTGAGATGTGATAACATAATAAGGAGGATGTGAATGTAAGCCAGTAGGCACCTCACTGCTCAGTAGTGAGAATCCCATCTCACTGTGCAAGACAGTGTTGGAAAGTAGGACATCTTGCTCCTAATGTTGGGAAGTTCCTCACAGCCAATTTCACGCCATTTCACCTGACTTTCTCACCAGAATGCACATTGTTCAGGGAAGACTTGTCCCCCCCTGCTTCTCTACCTCCACAGGTTCTGCCTCTCATGCTGAAAGTTTAGAATAATCCATTCAAAGGATGCGGTCATTGCTGGTAAGGGCCAGCATTTATCAGCATTGAGAATGAATTAAATTGTTTTTTTTCAGGTGGCCGTTTCTGAAGAGAGTTGAGGGTCAGCTGTGTTGCTGCAAGCCTATAAGACCTTAAGATATAGGAGCCCCTCGGCCCTTTGAACCTCCTCTGCTATTCATAGATTCATGGCTGATTTAACAATCCTCAAGTCCACCTTCCTGCGTTGGAGTTACATGTCTATCAGACCAGGTAAGAATTGCAGATCTCCTTCCCCCAGAAAGCCATGAGTAGATCAGTTGGGTTTCAATAACAGCCCAGTGGGCGTCATACTCAATATTTTACTGATACAAGGCTTTTAGTCTAGAATTATTTGATTCACTTCAATTCATCATGACTATCGTGGGGTTTGAATTCATGTCTTCGGGTTCAATAACACTACTATTACGAAAGTTTCTCACAGATTCTGCAGAGTTCTGTGATCTTTGCTAACCAGTGATTGGAGATTGTATCATAGTGCCAGTAGTTTTATGGGTTGGAGAGGGCAGTTTGGGAGTAAATGTGTTTCTTTGCGATATACAAATGGACTGTTACCCAACGTCAACATCACACATGTTGATGGCCGTGTTAAATTATAGTTTCGTTTTCGGAGAACTGAAAACTACCCCTTCAAACCAAGATATCAGCAGCTTCATGTCAATTTCCTCATCTTCCCTTCTCCAAAATAATGAACAGCAAGTTGAAAGCTTCATGTTGGTTTCTTCAAATTTATTGAAAGAAAGAATTTAAAAATCTAGGCGACTGAACAGGTCCAATCAGAACAATGAACATCCCCACTTCACCCTGTGATCCCCCCCCAACATCTTTGCTTTAATTAACTAATTCACTCTCATTAGGAATTTAACTGAAAATTGAAGACTGAGGATATTTGAGACAAAAAGGATTTCTTTTCATTTCTAAGAGCAATAGATATATGGATGGGTTAATCGACATATGGAAAGTTACAGAGCCCACAATTTGGGGACATGACATGGTTTGTGGTTTGGCCTGGATGAACTAAAATCTAAAATGTACACAATAGGTTGAGCCTAAATACTCTGATGTGTGTTTTCCCACCAGCAGAGTATCTTTACTTGATGTGGCAAAGTTTACCTTATGCCTGGTAAACATTGGAAACTAGGAAGTGATATAGTTTTGAATGAACTAACAGGTGCTTATTATAGCTGACGAATGTACACAGGGGTGTTGCATTCTCCAGAACTTTAATGCTTGCACTGACATTAATTTATTCAATTATCGAAGGTAGTGTACTTCCTTCAGCATGTCATGCCTCAAGTGGCTTGAATTAAGATGAAGTTTGAAACCTTTATACCCCCAGCTCACATCCTATGATTCGGAGATGATGTCCCTTAAGATGATACACTATTTGTGACCCACAACACAACACAATCTTCACATACTTTTCAATGATTTGATCACAGTAAACAAGAGGTTCTAATACCTTGTGCTCCACGTGGCAAATAAAAGTGCATTCTGACTCTATCTGAGCAGAGACATGCATGATCTGATAATATTATGGCGAATTTTCTTTAAAAAGTAATGCTGCTACAATAAGTAATAGGTTTTGGAACCTACAGAGGGTGATAGAAGTCTCAGTCAATGGTTGCAGAAACAGTAAGAAACCCACATTGTTTCTCTCTGGGAGTTTTGACATGATTGTGAGGAAATCTGGCACCTACCTGGACAGAATAATAAACAGCAAGTCAAATGGTCCATGTTAGTCTCTGCAGATTTGCTGACGTTGAAAGAAAGAATTTAGAAGTCTAGACTATTGAACAAGTCCAATCAGAACAATTAACATCTCCACTCTCCCCTCGTCCTTTCCCCCACCTCTTTGCTTTCAGTTACCAATTCAACCTCATTAGTAACTTGAATGAAAATTGAAGACTGAGAAGTGTTTGATTTTTTACTTCTAGGGGCAATAGATATGTGGAATGGGTAATAATTAACACACAGAAAATTACAGAGCCCGTAATTTGGGCCAGTGATGCTGCTGATATTGGGACTGCAGCAGGAAGCAGCGATGGACCCTTAGAGAGAGGCAAGTGTGGCAGTGAGTGAATTTCTGGTCGGGGGGAAGGGACGGTTATAGAGGCAAAGACACAGAGTGGCCTTCACTCACTCCCAAGACCGGCTCCCAGGAGAGACACTGTGTCTTTGGTTGAGGGTGACATGGTGTTATCTTCAATCCAGGTGGTGAGGCATACCAAGCGAATGTGTAGGCATCGCGGAGAGCATAAAGGGTGAGTGCTGTCAGGTGTTTGGGTCTAAGAATGAGTAAGGGAAGGTGTTCCAGGCAGTGGTAGAGTATGAGCCTTGGTGGGAGCTGGGTACAGTAGCAGAGATAGAGTGAGTATGAGATATCCTCAACAAGATACCAGCAATTACTCGAGCTCTCGGACCTCCTGGCCCAGAAATAGACACACTACCGCTGTGTCAAAAGAGTCTTCAACGGCAAACTTTACAGATTGATATTTTTGAAAGAACCAGTTCAGCAACGTTACGACACACCCCTGGAGCAGGAGGAAATTGAATCTGGGCCTTCTGGCCTAGAGATAGTGACATTACCAATGCATCACAAATGCCCCTTCATTCACACATAACCTTATGGCATGATGAAGGGTTTAGGCTCGAAACGTCAAGTTTTCCTGCTCCTATGATGCTGCTTGACCTGCTGTGTTCATCCAGCCCCATGCTTGTTATCTCGGATTCTCCAGCATCTGCAGTACCTTTTATCTCTAACCTTATGGCCTAGTGGTATTATCACTGGACTGTTAATCCAGAGACCAGGTAATGTTCTGGGGTCCCAGGTTCAAATCCTGCCATAGCAGATGGTGGAATTTGAGCTCAATAAAAATATCTGGGATTAAGGGTCTAATTATGCCCACAAATCCATTGCTGGAAAAACCCATCTGGCTCACTGATGCCCTTTAGGGAAAAAATCTGTCATCCTCACCTGATCTGGCCTACATGTGACTCCAGGCCCACAACAATGTGGTTGATTTTTACCTGCCGGATGGGCAACAAATGCTGGCCTAGGCAGTGATGCCCTCATCCTGTGTAAAAGAAAAGCTTGCTTAAATGGCAGTGCAGGCTATCTATTGGAGTTTCTTGCAGGATTCAGCCCTTCCATGAAAAGCCTGCAGATGTCCTCACCCAGCTGTTAGTTCCTCACGCTGGGAGTAGCTCTGCGGTGATCGATTCTCAAACCAAATAATGTTAGGCACAAAAACAAGGGTGCATTGTTGTCACAATTTCTCCACTTCTCATCAATCAGATCCAATTTTATCTCAGTCCCAATCAATGCCACCAGTGTATTGCCTGATAACTAATGATTTCATTAATAGTTATGACGAGTGTTGTTCTATTTGTCCACATTGAAAATGGGGGAGGGGATAACTGAGCACAGAGGCTAGGTGAACATGAATATTGAAAGAAGTTGAAGAAATTAAAACATAAGACCACTATGAGATGCTGCCAGGCCTGCTGAGTTTCTCCATTGTTCTCCGCATTTGTTTAAAAAAAGTGCTTAAAATATTCATATCGAAAAGATGATTTTTGTGACAAATAATGCTTGTTGCAGTTGTATATCTAAAGCTAATATCATCAGAAATAGGGAGCAGGACAGTGGCTTAGTGGTTAGCACCAGGGACCCAGGTTTAATTCCACCCTCGGGCGACTGTCTGTGTGGAGTTTGCACATTTTTCCCATGTCTGCGTGGGTTTCCGCCAGTTCTCTCCCACACTCTAAAGATCTGCAGGTTAGGGTGGACTGGCCATGCTAAGTTGCCCATAGTGCCCAGGAATGTGCAGGATAGGTAGGTTAGCCACATGTAATGCAGGGCTACAGGGATTGAGTAGGCGGGTGGGTCTGGGTGGGATGATCTTCAGAGGGTCGGTATTGAATTGATGGGCCAAATGGCCTGATTTCACATTGTAAGGATTCTATAGAGAACTGGTCAGCTAAAACCTGAAAGGCACATGATATTTAAGGCTAAGATAGATTCTGGATGAGTAGGGGAATCAAGGGTTATGGAGAAATGCAAGAAAGTGGACATGAGGAATGGCAGTGTAGCCTCAAAAAGCCGACTCCTTTTCGAACTTCTTATGGTCTCAGGTAACTTTGACACAAAGTTGGGCTTAATAGTGCATTGTTTGAACACTGTAGAAGAGACTCTTATCTTAAGCAACAAGGTAAGTTTTATTTCATCGTAGTTACTATCTACAGGTTGGATTATCCTGATGGTGACATGAGAAGTAGATAACATGATTGCGTCCAACTGGAACTGCCCAGAACTCCCCAAGACCCCCCAAACACTCGCCATTGGATAGAGTTTCAAAATCACTTATAGATTAACCTTTGCATATCCATTACATAACACAACGCTAAATGGTGTCAGAAACGAGGGTGAGCACATCTGCTCTGAATTGGGCTGGATACCATTTCTGTGAAGGAGCAAGCATGTGAGCTGCTACTGGATGCTGGAGGTTTGCAGTTGTGAAAGACTGATTTGACTCCAGAGGTACCATTTTGAGCTTAATGTTCCAGACAACAACCACTGGGAAATTTTTACCCCATGTGCTCCCAACCTGAGAAACATGGCTTCACAATGTGCCACCTCAGCAAGACTGGCAGCAGCCTGGAATGCTAGGAAGCAGTGAGGATATTGTCAGCATGGCAAGGGTATGAAAAGGAATACTGGTTGCCCCTTGACTGGTATCTCTGTTAGCCCTGGTAATCTGTTGGGTGACAGGTTGTTGACCTGTGAAATGAAAGTTTACCATACTGATTCCTGGGATGGTAGGACTGACGTATGAAGAGAGGCTGGATCGGTTAGAAATATATTCACGGAAGTTTAGAAGAAATGGGGGAGTGGTCCTATAGAAACCTATAAAATTGTAACAGGACAAGACAGGGTAAACACAGGAAGGATGTTCCCGATGACTTGCAGTTCAGAACCAGGGTTCAATGTTTGAGGATATAGCATTGGTCATTTGGGACTGAGATGAGGAGAAATATCTTCAGTCAGAAAGTGGTGAGCCTTTGAATTCTCTGCCACAGAAAGTAGTTGAGGCCAAAACATTAAATGTTTTCAAGAAGAAGTCAGATATAGTTCTTAGGGCCAAAGGGTTCCGAGTGGGATACGCAGCCATGATCGTATCGAATGGATGGACAGGTTCAAAGGGCCTATTGCCGCTCCCATCTTTCATGTTTCTATGAACAGTATGGCACCTTGCAGTCCCACAGGCATACTGTGATTCACACTCACAATGCCCACAGACTGAGCTTGCATTCCAGGGGGTTTGAGTTTCTACGGAAACATCCAAACAAACATGACATTGGCTGTCAGATACAGTATCATTGTTGGGTCCACAAGTGACTTCATGTGGTTGACCAGAAATGCTGATCTCCAGTCTCTGGGTCAGTTTGGAGCTAGTTCCTCCATGATTTTTAACTATGGGCGTCCGAATGCACCAAACCTTTTCTTTTTATGGTGCGGCTAAACGAGATTTCCTCTGTAAAAGTTCTCATCGACGTCCTCAGCTGTAGCCAACCCTGTGTGCGACTCTACCCTCGGATAATCCAAACCCTGAGTGGTTACAGCCAACTCTATCTGTAATGCACTCATGCCTCAAGTAAATCTCGCCTCAAATTATCGTTCGAGCACAGCATCTGAGCTGGTGGCTGTGAGTGAAACCTAATATTATTTCTGAGTCTTCATCATCAATCACTTGATGGCCCTGCATGGTGAAGGCAACTCTTGGATGTCTAAAAGGAAAAGCCAAAGGGATGAGCAGGCAGGCAGGAGAGAGGGGCTGATGTAAGACATATTTACTTACCCCATCCACAGCTCGTCAATCAGAAGAGATTTTCTGATGAGCGAATGTGACATGTGAATAAATCTCTCAGGAGATAGGGTGAATAGCCAAGGTCTTTTCCGCAGCGTAGAGGAGTCTAAAACTAGAGGGCATAGGTTCAAGGCGAGAGGGGATAAATTTAAAAGGGACCTAAGGACAACTTTTGCACTCAGAGGGTGGTGTGTGTATGGAATAAGTTGACAGAGGAGGTGATGGAAGCTGGTACAAATACAATATTTAAAAGGCATCTGGATGGGTATGCGAATGGGAAGAACTTAGAGGGATATGGGCCTAATGCTGGCATTTGGATTTCATTAATTTAGGATATCTGGTTAGAACCAGATGAGTTGCACTGAAGGGTCTGTTTCTGTGCTATACATCTCTATGACTCTATGACTCACCTTCGATGGTTCAATTCTAACACTAAACACAGTTTAAGATTTTCACTGTATAACAACAACAACTGAGCATTATGTAAAGCCAGATTTCTGAACTGACAATGCAACAACGGGATTAATGTTATTGCTAACAGTTTTGCTTATTGTGGCCGTAGTTTTCAGACAAATAAATGAACGGAATTGTGATGTAGCTTCCTCCTGTGATGTCTTCCTGCTATCTCTAACGACAGTTTAAGCATAATAAATATTAATAATGGTCAACGGATTAATCTAATGCCATTAATCTTGCTTCTCTGTTGCAAAAAAGAAATACAATTCATTCACAATTGTGCTATTGGAGAAAAAGACCTTACCTCGTCAAAAGTTCTGAAGAAGGCTTATGGGAACCAAAACATTAACTCTGCTTTCTCTCCACAGATGCTGCCTGACCTGCTGAGCTTCTCCAGCAATTTCTGATTTTGTTTCTTATTAATCCTGGACTTCCAGCTGAGAGTGAGGAAGATGTTGCACCATGGAACCAAATTGTTAGTTGTTTGATGTTGGAGATTTTTTTTCGGTTCACACACAATGAATGATCAGCTGTGGGATTGTCCAGATCTCTGGCAAGATCTGACAGTCGCAGTGGAGAACTGGAGGAGATTGAGAGCAGAGCATTCCCCTAGCATCTAGCTAGCTTTCGACTATTTCACCTGCTCAGAAGGTAGGGCATTTTGTTGCTTGACTTCTGACACAATCCACTTAATTGTTGACTTTCTCTCAAATCTCATAGATGACGTGGGTATGAAAAGGGAACGATGGAGCTACGGGGATGCTTGTGGTGTAGTAGTAATGCTCCTACCTCTGGGCCAGGAGGCCTCACTTCAACTCCTATTTGCTTGAGAGCTTTGCAATAAATTTGCTGGACAAGTAGGTTTGAAAATAAAAATTAAGCAGCTAAGGTGTTCACAGTGGTGAAGATATATTTGCATTTATGTTGTGCTGTTCAACAGTTTGCATTTATGTAGGGCCTTATCTCAGAACATCCTAAAGCACTTGGCACATAATAAATTTCTTCAAAGCAAAAGGGAAGATGTAAATTCAGATAACAACTTTAACCAAAACTGAACACATTAGGAGGTATCATTGATAGCGAAGAAGGTTATCAAAAATTACAGAGGGATCTTGATCAGATGGGAAAGTGGGTTGAGGATAGACAAATGCAATTCAATACGGATAAGTGTGAGGTGTTACACCTTGGAAAGTCAAACCAAGGTAGGACTTATACAGTAAACAGTAAGGTCCTAAGAAGTGTTGTGGAACAGAGGGACCTAGGAGTACAAGTACATAGCTCATTGGAAGTGGCATCACAGATGCACAGGGTGGTGAAGAAGGTAGTTAGCATGTTGGCCTTCATCAGTCAGGGCATTGAGTATAGGAGTTGGGACATTATGTTATAGTTGCGTAAGTCATTGGTGAGGCCGCACTTGGAGTATTGTGTACAGTTTTGGTCACCCTGTTATAGGAAAGGCATAGTTAAACTGGAAAGTGTGCAAAGAAGATTTACGAGGATGTTGCCAGGACAAGTAGGCCTGAGTTATAGGCAGAGGTTGGCCAGGATAGGACTTTATTCCTTGGAATGTAGGTGAATGAGGAGTGACCTTTGTTAAGGTGTATAAAATCATGAGGGGCACAGATAAGATGAATGCAAATAGTTCTTTCATCGGGGTGGGGACTTGAAAACTAGAGAACATAGGTTTAAGGTGAGAGGGGAAAGATTTAAGAAGGACCTGAGGGGCAACTTCTTCATGCAGAGAGTGGTGTGTATATGGAATAGGCTGCCAGAGAAAGTGGTTGAGGCAGGTACAATAGCAACATTAAAAAAAAATTGGATAGGTACATGGATGGGAAGGGTTTAGAGGGATAAGGACCAAATGTAGACAATTGGAACTAGCTGAGAGGGCACCATGGTGAGCATAGACCAGTTTGGGCCAAAGGGCCTGTTTCCATGTTGTATTACTCTATGACTCTAAGACATCAAGGTTCTTTGCAGCCACTGTAGTGCTGTGACTTGTCGAAGATGCAGCAGACAATGTATGCACAGGAAGCTCCTACAGGCAGCTCTGCAATGGTGGCTGATTTCTTTTTGTGATGAGGATTGAAGATTAAATGTTAGCCTGTTTTTGTTCTGAACAGCAGCACCTCTCAGAGCACAGGATTGTTGTATCGTCACACTGATCTTCAAAAGGCTTTAGCCCTTTAAGACAGCTGGTAGGCATCATGACGTGACGCTCTAGTATAAGAAATCTCCTTCTCTACAATCACATCAAGGATCCCTCTGTAATGAAGTGGGACTTGGGCTCTCAACCTTCTGCCTCTGGGTCAAAAGTACCAGTTCCAGTGGCAAACAGCTGCCAATTTAAAACAAGGAGACATGCAACAGAGAAAAGAAACAGCTGGATTTTAGCTGATTATGGAATAAATTACAAGTGATAAATCATTGATCAAAGATTATAGTTGGATTTAACAGCAACTTGTATTTTTATAGCATCTTTCACGAGATAAAATGTATGTTGGAGTACTTCACTGGAGAATAATAAAACAGAAAAACAAAACACAAAGCCAAATTAGGACCAAAAGTGTGACTAAAGAGGTAGATATCTTAAAATGGAGAAAGTGAGCCAAAGAGGTTTACTGAGACAATTCCAGAACTTAGGGCCTTAGCAGCTGACAGTACATCAACTGATGGTTGAATGATTAAAATTGAGATTGCTCAAGAGGTCAGAATTAGACAAATTAACACTTAATGTTCTCTCCTGTTCTTCCTACCAAATTCACTACTCATTTCTCCTCATTGAATTTCTGTCACCCTTCCACCTTGGGATGCAACTTTTCTATGTCTTTTTGAAGTTCATCTTATCCTCTTCATATTTCACAATGTTTCCACATTTTGTATCATTAACAGTTTTTGAAATTGTGCCCTCTACTCCTGAGTCTGGGCCATTAATAGACATTATGAACAGCAAGGGTCCCAATACTGGTTTCTGGGAACCTCTACTATAAATCTTCCTCTAGTCCAGAAAACATCCATTAGCCACCCTAATCATTCAATTTTATATCCGTGTTTCTGATTTTTCATAAGCTGCAATTTTGCCCACAAATCTATTGTGGCACCATGTAGCTTTTGGAAGTTCCTGTACAAGACATCAATACCATAACCCTCTTCAAATTACTCTTTAGTTAATTCTGCACAATTTTCTTTAAAGGAGACAAAGGGTGATGGTGGAAGGTTGTTTTTTGGACTGGAAGCCTGTGACCAGCAGTGTGCCACAAGGATCAGTGCTGGGTCCACTGCTTTTTGTCATTTATATAAATGATTAGGAAGTGAATATAGGAGGCATGGTTTGTAAATTTGCAGATGACACCAAAATTGGAGGTGCAGTGTACAGTGAAAAAAGTTACCTCCAGAGTACAACAGAAACTTGATCAGATGGGCTGAGGAGTGGCAGATGGAGTTAAATTTCAGTAAGTGTGATATGTTGCATTTTGGTGAGGCAAATCAGGGCAGGACTTATACACTTAGTGGTTGGGTCCTGGGGAGTGTTACTGAACAAAGAGACCTTGGAGTGCAGGTTCATAGTTCCTTGAAAGTAGAGTCACAAGTAGACAGGGTAGAGGAGAAGGTGTTTAGTACTCTTGCCTTTATTGGTCAGTGCGTAGAATGTAAGAGTTGGGAGGTCATGTTGCAGCTGTACAGGACATTGGTTAGGCCACTTTTGAAATACTGCATTCAATTCTGGTCTCCCTGCTATAGGAAAAAAGACTTGTTAAACTTTAAAGGGTTCAGAAAAGATTTGCAAGGATGTTGTCGGGCTCAGAAGATTTGAGCAATGGGGGAGGCTGAATAGGCTGGGACTATTTTCCCTGGAGCTCGAAGGGTAAGGGGTGATCTTTGTAGACGTTTGTAAAATCATGAAGGGCATGAACAGGATGAATAGACAAGGTCTTTTCCCCAAGGTAGGGGAGTCCAAAATTAGATGGCATAGGTTTAAGGTGAGAGGGGAAAGACATAAAAGGGGCCAGAGGGGCAACTTTTTCACACAGATGGTGGAGCGTGTATGCAATGAGCTGCCAAAGGAAGTGGTGGAGGCTGGTACAATTACAACATTTAAAAGGCATCTGGATGGGCATATGAACGGTAAGAATTTAGAGGGATATGGACCAAATGCTGGCAAATGGGACTAGATTAAATTAGGATATCTGGTTGGCATGGACGAGTAGGACCAAAGGGTCTGTTTCCCTGCTGTACAGATCCATGACTCTATGACTCTAAATTGTGGGGCTGGAGGAGTTTACAGAGAAAAGAGGGACTAATCACATACACTAATCATATAGCCAGCTTCATTGTACCCAACTCACAGCTTTATACATTCTCTCCGGCCACCACCAACAATAACAACATCTACCTACAATGTCCACTGCAGCAACTCATCAAGGCTTCTTCAATAACACCTCACAATCCCCCCAAGTCCACTGTCACCTGGAAGAACAAGGGGAATCGGGTACATTGGAATACTACCACAGGTAATGTTCCTTCCAAGACACACACCAAATATATCATCCCTCCTTTATTGTCACTCAGTCAACATCCCAGAATTCCCAGCACTGCAGGGGCAGCTACACCACATGGACTACTGCAGTTCAAGAAGGGAGCTCTTGACCAAGTTCTCAAGGAACAATTAGGGATGGGCCTTGCTAGCAATACTCGCATCCCATGAAAATGGATGAAAAAGAAGGTTGAAAGACATCAGAAAGAGTTAAGTCTCCTTGGATTTTCCCATTTCAAAAGGTTTTGAAAATCCAAGGAGACTTAACGCTTTCTGATGTCTTTCAACCTTCCTTTTCATCCATTTTCATGGGATGTGAGTATTGCTAACAGTGAGAAAAAGTTAGTGAGCTAGCCAACTATAAAATTAAATATTAGTATGCTACTTTCAAGAAGGACCTTGGATTGTCAAAGCCTTTTGAAATGGGAAAATCCGAGGTCCTGCTGGAAGGTAGCACGCTCATATTTAATTTTACAGTGGGCTAGCTCACTAACTTTTTCCTCACTGTCATTTTTTTTGTATTCATCCATGGGATGAGGGCATCACTGGCTAGGCCAGCATTTATTGACCGTCCCTAACTTCACTAGAGAGCAGTTAAAGTGTCAACCACATTCCTGGGGGTCTGGAGTTATGTATAGGCCAGGCCAGGTATTGATGGCAGATCCTGACAATTGACAGTGGATTCATGGTCATCATTAGAATCTTAATTCCAGATTGTTTTTTATTGAATTCAGGGTTTGAACCCACATCCCCAGAACATTAACTGTTTGGTCGCTTAGTCTCTGGATTAACAGTTCAGCAAAAATACCACTAGGCGTTGCCTCCCCCATTTTACTTTGACTCTAGCTCCTTCTGCTAGGCCTGAAACCTGATCTGTCTGGTAGACTTCAGCTATTTTCACTCTAGTGAAATGTCTAGTGACATTGTTATTTCGTCACCAGCCCTTCTCTCCATTTTGTGTGTCCTGCTTTAAGATTGTCTTGACATCCAACACTCCATGACTTAAAATAACATAATATTCAGACAGACATGGAGGAAGTCTAACATGGAGAAATAAATGAAACCAAGTAATTACATAAGTATGTGCATTCAAGGCTGAGATCAACCTATATTGCTGCAATATGTTCTGTTGTATAAAAAGACGGAGGTTGAGGGGGGACCTGATTGAGGTCTACAAAATCATGAGAGATATAGACAGGGTGGATAGCAAGAAGCTTTTTCCCAGAGTTGGGGACTCAATTACTAGGGGTCACGATTTCAAAGTGAGAGGGGAAATGTTTAAGGGAGATATGCATGGAAAGTTCTTTATGCAGAGGGTGGTGGGTGCCTGGAACGCGTAGCCAGTGGAGGTGGTAGAAGCGGGCACGATAGCGTCATTTAAGATGTATCTAGACAGATACTTGAATGGGCAGGGAGCAGAGGGATACAGATCCTTCAAAAATAGGCGATATGTTTAGATAGAGGATTTGGATCGGCACAGGCATGGAGGGCCAAAGGGCCTGATCCTGTGCTGATATTTTCTTTGTTCTTTGTATGGTCTGACCATAACTAACTGAAAGGAGTGAAAAACATGATCCAAAAGAAAAGAAAAACACACATTTTAATTGGTAGCATGTTACCTTTGTCAATGTGGAATGTCTCGAGGTGCAGTTCGTGGAATTCCAGCCTCTAAAACAGATGTTCTAGGTGTCCCATCTCAGGATTTGATCAGAACTTGCTGAAACAAGTTGAGGAGCAGCCTGCAAATCCTTTCAATGCGCATCAACAGAAGGTGGTAAGAGTGGGAGAGATTCCTAGTAGGTCACACAGTGGAAAGGAAGTCGGACCCTCTCCTGCCACTACCATCACTCCAGGCAATAACGTGCAAGTCGCGGTGCATGACATTCCACAGCAACTTAGTTTCCCAGAGGGAACTGTAAAACTTCACCAGCACTTTAACTTGGGAAATAATTTCTTAATAACATTGCTATCTTTGTTGATAGCACAAAATGACGTTGGTCAATTACAACAGTTAACATCATTGTTCGGAGTACAGTTACAGATCTGACCATTTGGTCCATTTAAGATGTTCTATCATTTTAATCTCAATCCTCTATCCTTTCTACCTATCCTTTAATCCTTTTACTTCCTAAATAAATAACTATCTTGGCTGTAAATACTTTAATTGATTCTTTCTTTTCACTAGTGCATTCTGTATTCTCTTTCTGCAAAGACATTTTTTTCCCCCAGATTCTCTTTTAACTGGTTTAGATTTAATTTTAGATTATCTCCCCTTGTTCTTGACTCTCCTAGAAGTGGAAATAATCACTCCTTATCAGTCCTGTCAATTTCTTTCAGTATTTTAAACACTTCAATTAGATCAAGCCTTAACCCTTTCATCTCCAGAGCTTCTAACCTGGATTTACTCAGTCCCACATCAGGCTCAATCCACAACCGCAGCTATCATTAAGCTGAATTGTCCCTCCTCCAAGGTCTGTCTATATTTCTAATGTATCAGTTGAAGTGAGGTGTGACCAGCTCTCTGTGTAACTGCCCTATTTCCTCACTTTGAATTCCTTATTTTTTGCAATTTTCTTTTTGACGAAGAATCCAGGTCACTTGGGTTGGACAAATCAATGATTGACAAATAGGTTTTACGGTGGCTTCAGAAACTCTTGGCTAGAGATTCAGGGTTGGGTATTGGGAACGGGCAAGGGGAAGATATGATGAATCTGTGCCACAGGACTGAACAAAAAGAAACACAGTAAGGAGACGGCACAGGAAGCTGAGCTGAGGGTGTCCCGGGGTTGTGATTTGCAGAACAGAGTTTAGCAACTTCTGTCAGTAACACTTGACTCTGTGATCCCTGCTCACTGTAATGCAGTGCCAAAACCACTGAGTGCATTGGTTTAAAACCAGCAATGGAGACTCCCATGGATACAACACTTTGGAATATGCATTGCAAAACCATGGGACAGTCTACTTCAGCCATGAGATATGTTGTTGCATGTATTGCCTTGATATTGTCTCTCAGAAAGATCTTAAAGCAGGACACACACAACAGAGAGAGGGGTTGGTGACTGAATAGCAATGCCACTGGACGAATGAACTAGAAAACCAGGCGAATATTCTGACTGCATGTTGAAAATCCCGCCATGGTGAAATTTGAATCCAATTTTTTTTAACAATCTGGAATTACAAAGCTAGTCTAATGGCATCCCCATGTGATGACAGCCTGTTGTTGCAAAAAACCCATCTGGTTCACTAATGTCCTTCAGGGAAAGAAATCTGCCGTCCTCACCTGGTCTGGCCTACATGTGACTCCAGATCAACTGTAACATGGTTGAGTCTTAACTACCCTCTGAGAAAGCCTAGCACTCCACTCAATTCAAGGGCAATTAGAGATGGGGCAATAAATGCTGGCCTACTTAGTGACACCCACATTCTGTAAATGAATAGAAAAAGGTAAGTCTACTATATGTAATGCTCACAGCCACTTTGCTCACGACAAAAGGTGAACTGTGGTCAATAAGATGGCCAGCTGCTCTGTTTTTGTCAACATTGATTGAGGTATGAATGTGCTCAATGTCTGAAATGATAGGGATGGGGTGGGGGGATGATAGGAGAAGGGTGGTAATGCGGGGGAGGAGGTTTGTAATTGGTGTTAAGAGATCTTTAAGTATTCTAGCGAACCTAAAAAAGTAGCAAAAGCTCACGACTTTGAAGAAGCCATTTTTATCCTTATTAAAACACAGTCCTGATTCTTAGTCTCTGAACTCAACACTGCTTAATGGTGAGTGGACAAATTAAATTTTGAAATTAAGCCAGAACTTGTTTGAGAAACTCAGCAGGTTGGACAGCACCTGTGGAGAGAAAACAGGGTTAACATTTCGAGTCCAGAGACCCTTCTGTTCTGTTTTTATTGTTTTTTTTCTACGGGTTTCTAGGAGTTTTATTAGAGATCATATTTGGCAGGTTGAGGTTGTTTCTCTGTGAAAGCTTAACTTTTTTGCGTATTACTTGTAAAAACAATCAGTCTATTTGAAATGTGAGTACGATGGTTATATTCTTGAGATGGAAATCAAGAGATATAAATACATGCTCTGTTGATGTATGTTCAAATTCACTGTGGCAGAAAGGGAATTTAATCATAGAACCCCTACAGTGTGGAAGCAGATCATTCAGCCCATCAAGTCTACACTGCCCCTCTGAAGAGCATCCCACCCACCAACCCTATCCACATTTCCCATGGCTAGTCCACCTAACCTGCACATCCCTGGACACAATGGGCAGTTTAGCATGGCCAGTCCACCTAACATGCACATCTTTGCACTGGGGGAGGAAACTGGAGCACCCAAAGGAAACCCACACAGACACAGGGAGAATGTGTACAGAGAACACAGAGAGTCACCTGAGGGTGGAATTAAACCTGGCACTGTGAGGCAGCAGTGCTAATCACTGAGCTACCATTCAGTTAATCAAATGAGTTAGAAATTAAAAAGATGGTGTTGGATTGTCATAAAATCCCAACTGATTCACTACCTTTCAAGACTATAAAATATTAGGCCATTTGGCCCATCAAATCTAATCTGCCATTCTATCATGGCTGATATGCTTCCCAACCTCATTCTCCTGCCTTCTTCCATAACCTATGATCCCCTTCCTAATCAAGAACCTGTCTACCTGTGTCTTAAAGCCACTCAATGACCTGACCTCCACAGCCCTCTGTGTCAATGAGTTCCATAGATTCACCACCCTCTAAATGAAGAAATTTCTCGGAATCTCAATTCTTAAGGAAAGGAAATCTGTCATCTTGACCAAAGTCGAGCTTCATGTGACTCCAGGCCCACTGTTGTGTGGTTTACTTTGAACTACCCTCAGAAATGGTTGATTACAGCCATTCAGTTGTCAAATAGGCAGCTCACCATCACCTTCCCAAGGACACTTGGAAGTGGGCAATAAATTCTGATGTTACAAATGCCCAAATCTTGAACAAATACAGAAACAAAAAGTTTTACTCAATTAAGAACATAACAATGAAATATAGTCTGAGGATTCAGGATAGACGATTTAGAACAGAAATGAGGAGTGGTGAGCCTCTAGAATTCATTACTACTGGAAATAGTTGATGCCAAAACATTGAATGTATTCAAGAAGTGGCTAGATATAGTACTTGGGGTAATTGCGATCAAAGGTTATGGGTGCAGAGCAGGATTAGGCCATTGAGTTGGACGATCAGCCATGATCGTGATGAATGGTGGAGCAGGCTCAAAGGGCCGAATGGCCTCCTCCTGCTCCTATCTTCTTTGTTTTCGTGTAACTGCAGTATCACGTTTATTCTGTGTCAAAATAAAGTACACTTTGCATTAACGGATTTAAAAGCTGCTGGAACAGAATCTGAGCATGCAAGACCCAAGATCTATTTCCTAATAGAATAAGTGCTATGCTCATTTCCAAGAAAGTTTCATCATCTTGCAATTATTGGTGAAGTTGTCGTCTGCTGTATTTCTAGCTTTAAAGTTGAAAAGATCTGCAAAGGTTGCAGCTGTTGGAATATTCAAATAAAACAGGTAGATCACGTTATAACCAGCACTTAGTTTAGAACATACAACAGTACGGCACAGTGCAGGCCCTTCGGCCCACGATGTTGTGCCGACCTGTTATCCTACTCTAAGATCAAACTAACCTGCATACACTTCATTTTACTATCCTCCATGTGCCTACCCAAGAGTCGCTTAAAAGTTTCTAAAGTATCTGACTCCTCTACCACTGCCGGCAGCGCATTCCACACGCCCAACACTCACTGTGCAAAGAACCTACCTCTGACATCTCCCCTACACCTTCCTCCAATCACCTTAAAATTATGCCCCCTTGTGACAGCCATTTCCGCCCTGGGAAAAATGTCTCCGGCTAGCCACTCTACCTATACTTCTCATCACGTTGTACACCTCTATCAAGTCACCTCTCTCCTTCTTTGCCCCAATGAGAAAAGCCCTAACTCCCTCAAGCTTTCCTCATAAGACCTGCCCTCCAGTCCAGGCAGCGTCCTGGTAAATCTCCTCTGCACCGTCTCTAAAGCTTCCACATTCTTCCTGTATTGAAGCGACCAGAACTGAACACAATTTTCCAAGTGTGGTCTAACCAGTGTTTTATATACCTGCAGCATAACCTCATGGCTCTTAAACTCAATTCCCCTGCCAATGAAAGTCAACACACCATACACCTTCTTAACAACCCTATCAACTTGGGTGGCAACTTTGTGGGATCTAAGGACGTAGACCCCAAGATCCCTCTGTTCCTCCGCACTGCCAAGGATCCTGCCATTAACCCTGTATTCTGCATTCACATTCAACATTCCAAAATGATTCATTTCACACTTCTCTGGGTTGAATTCCACCTGCCATTTCTTTGCCCAGCTCTGCATCCTGTCAATGTCCTGCTGCAACCTGCAACAGCCCTCCACACTGTCTACAACTCCACCAACCTTCGTGTCTTCGGCAAACTTACTAACCCACCCTTCCACTTCCTCATCCAAGTCATTTATAAAGATCACAAAGAGCAGAGGTCCCAGAACAGATCCCTGCGGAACATCACAGGTCACCGAGCTCCAGGCTGAATACTTTCCATCTACTACCACCCTCTGTCTTCTATTTGACAGCTAATTCTGCATCCAGGCAGCTAAATTTCCCTGAATCCCATGCCTCCTTACTTTCTGTACGAGCCTACCATGGGGAACCTTATCAAACACCTTACTAAAATCCATATACACCACATCCACTGCTCTACCTTCATCAATGTGTTTGTCACGTCCTCAAAGAACTCAATAAAGCTTGTGAGGCATGACCTACTCCTCACAAATCCATGCTGACTATCTCTAGTCAAACTGTGCTTTTTCAAATAATCACAAATACTATCTCTCAGAATCCTTTCCAATAATTTGCCTAGCACAGAAGTAAGACTGACTGGTCTGTAATTCCCAGGGTTATCCTTATTCCCTTTCTTGAACAAGGGAATAACATTTGCCACCCTCCAATCATCAGTCAGCACTCCAGTGGACAGTGAGGATGCAAAAATCATTGCCAAAGGGATAGCAATCTCTTCCCTCATTACTTAGTTATTGTCATGTTGCTTTCTGTTGACAGGTTGTTGTGCGTAAATTGGCTCAAACATTTCCTATATCACAATAAAGCATCCACACGTCATGGAAGCTGCTACAGAATTGCAAGTCTTTCCTTTTTTTCCCTAAAGTCAAGTTTTGTGCATTTCAATTAACCTGAAGAAACTCACCTAGCTTCTTTGAGATAACTTTGAAAAATATATTCCTCTGCTACGGTCTTTCACCTGAGGGAGCTGAAACAATTTGTCCATAATACACTTTCCTTACTTGCCATTGAAATTCAGAGTGGATGATCCAAAAGATCTGAACTCCTCAGGCAATACTGTGTTCAATTCAGGTCTCCCTGCTATAGGAAAGATGTTGCTAAACTTGAAAGGGTGCAGAAAAGATTTACAAGAATATTGCGGGGGTTGGACAGTTTGAACTACAGAGAATGGTTGAATGGGCTGGGGCAATCCTCCTGGAACATCAGAGTTTGAGGGGTGGCTTTATAAAGGTTCATAAAATCATGACGGGCATGGATGGGGTGAATAGCCAAGATCTTTTTCCCAGGATAGGAGAGTCCAAAACTAGAGGGCATAGATTTAAGGTGAGAGAGGAAAGATATAAAGAAGATCTAGGGGGGATCTTTTTCACGCAGAGGGTTGTGCATGTATGTAATGAGCTGTCAGAGGAAGTGCTCAAGGTGGGTACAATTACACCATTTAAAAGGCATCTGAAAGGGTATGTGAATAGGTAGGGTTTAGAGGGATATGGGCCAAATGCTGGCAAGTAAGACTAGATTAATTTAGGATATCTGGTCAGCATGTATGAGTTTGACTTAAGGATCTGTTTCTGTGTTGTGCAGCTATGACTATGATAAGTCTAAGGGAAGAAATTGGAAATGTCTATGTATTTTATACTGATAAATCTAGCTTTTGAGTTCTTCCTGTTAAGACCAATGTGAGGCAGAGAGCGCTAAATCTTTTAGGAAAAATAAAAGTTGATAAATATTTGGGACTGGAAAAGTAGCAGTATGATGAATGATGGATATAAATATAAAAGATGTTTTGAGATTCGGATTTCAAAATAGAGACAAATGGATTTGGGTCAGTGCATTAGTTCATATGGCAGCAGTCAATTGCCTAGGAGAACCCCTGTGATTATAACATTAGAATGTTAATAAGTAGGCAGAATAAATACATTAATGAAATCCATTTAGCTTTCATTTCAATTAAGAGGGATCCAAGTTTTCAGTTCAGAGAAACCCAGAGTTCAGGGGGTAGAATATTCTCTCCTAGCATGAAAACCAAGTTTTATCCAGTTCCATTCAGGGGAACCAGTCACTTCAGTAGAAGTGATTTCTAGTCTGTATAGTTTCAAGCCAAGAAAGTTTGGATAGAAATCTTCAAATTGGTAGAACTGAGAAAGATTATGTCACCAGAATTATGAAACTTTCATACCATCAGACTTAGGGAAAATATTTGTTCAAAAAATGTTTTCAGGAATCCAAGGGAAGGAAAATGGGAAGTGTCATTAAGAAAAGATTGAAAACGTTGAGATAGGGATGATATTCCTGTGGGATTGATTCTCTCTGAGGGATAATATTGGGAAACAAGTTGAAACACTGTTTTGCTGTTTCTGTTGAGATATTTCTAACTATAATCTATATAAATAAGTATAGATTTGTGTGCATGATCTCTTTTGTGTAATAACTTTATGTTCTATTAGATTTATGATCATACAGCACAAAAACAGACACATTGCTCCGACCAGTTCTTGCCAATCATAATCCCAAACCAAACTAGTCCAACCTGCCTGCTCCTGGCCCATTCCCTTCCAAAACTTTCCTATTCGTGTTCAAGGACATCTGCAGATTTGTGTGAATATGTTTCACAGACTAGCTACAATGACAGAGAAAGGTGCAATGGTAAATATACGATATATCAAGCCAGGTTTCATTCAGGTGTCTGACTTGTCTGGTAGCAACATCAGCTGGGATTGTAACAATTATACTGGAAGAGTAATATTGGGCAGTGAAGTTGCACAGGGAGCCCAGAACAAATGGCCTCTTGTAATGGCACAAACGCCTAATGTTCGGTATTTGTAGAAAAATTTCACCAAGTTCAGAGACTAGAGTAATAGAGTCATAGAGGCATCCAGCATAGAAACAGACCCTTCAGCCCATCTTACCAATGTTGACCAGGCTTCCTAAACTGGACTAGTCCCATTTGCCTGCATTTGACCCATATTTGTCTTAACCTTTCTTATTTATTTACCCATCCAAGTGTCTTTTAAATGTTGTAATTGTACCTGCCTCTACCACCTCCTCTGGCAGCTTGTTCCTTAAGCACACCAACCTCTGTGTGAAAAAGTTGCCCCTCAGGTCCGTTTTAAATTTTTCCCCTCTCACCTTATACCTATGCCCTGTAGTTTTGGACACCCCCAGCCTGGGGAAAAAACCCTTGGCTATTCACCTTACCTATGCCTCTCACGATTTTATAAACATCTGTAAGGTCACCCCTCAGCCTCCTACCCCCAGGGGTAAAAGGTCCCAGCCTGTCCAGCCTCTCCTTATAACTCAAACCTCCCACTCTCAGTAACCTACCTGTCAATCTTTTTGCATCCTTTCCAGTTTAACAAAATCATTCCTATAGCAGAGAGACCAGAATTGTATGCAGTACTCCAAATGTGGCTTTACCAATGTCTTGATTTTTCAAAGAATTTCCTAATGGTCAAATAAAAAGTATGTAATAGAGAGTAAAAAGGGTGATCTCTCACATTAGCTAATTTATTATTTAACTAAAAGTCCGTACTATTATTTTGCCTGGTCCAGCTGGAAACTTTGGATAAATCACATCCAAAAATATTCTGGTACTTAAAAAGTTTATCATCTTTTGCAACAGAGATAAAAGGTACTGCAGATGCTGGAGAATCCGAGATAACAAGGTGTGGACCTGGATGAACACAGCAGGCCAAGCAGCATCATAGGAGCAGGGAAGCTTGATGTTTCGGGCCTAGACCCTTCATCAGAAATGGGGGAGGGGAAGAGGGTTCTGAAATAAATAGGGAGAGAGGGGGAGGCGGATAGAGGATGGGTAGAGGAGAGGATAGGTGGAGAGGAGGCAGACAAGTCAAAGAGGCGGGGATGGAGCCAGTAAAGGTGAGTGTAGGTGGGGAGGTAGGGAGGAGATAGGTCAGCCCGGGGAGGATGGACAGGTCAAGGGGGCGGGATGAGGTTAGTAAATAGGAGATGGGGGTGCGGCTTGAGGTGGGGAGGGGGGGAATAGGTGAGAGGAAGAACAGGTTAGGGAGGCGGGGACGAACTTGGCTGGTTTTGGGATGCGGCAAATCATATTCAGCCTGGGAACCCTGCAGCCCAATGGTATCAATGTGGATTTCACAAGCTTCAAAATCTCCCCTTCCCTAACCGCATCCCAAAACCAGCCCAGCTCGTACCCGCCTCCCTAACCTGCTCTTCCTCTCACCTATCCCCTCCTCCCACCTCAAGCCGCACCCCCATTTCCTATCTACTAACCTCATCCCGCCCCCTTGACCTGTCTGTCCTCCCTGGACTGACCTATCTCCTCCCTACCTCCCCACCTACACTCACCTTTACTGGCTCCATCCCCGCCTGTTCGACTTGTCTGTCTCCTCTCCACCTATCCTCTCCTCTATCCATCTTCTATCTGCCTCCCCCTCTCTCCCTATTTATTTCACAACCCTCTTCCCCTCCCCCCATTTCTAATGAAGGGTCTAGGCCCAAAACGTCAAGCTTTCCTGCTCCTATGATGCTGCTTGGCCTGCTGTGTTCATCCAGCTCCATACCTTGTTATCATCTTTTGCAATCCTACCTGATGTTATCATCAAGGTATTTTCATTGAGGTACTTGCATTTTGCTAAAACAAACAAGGGCAGGACTTATGCAAATAAAAGTAGGGCCTTGAATAGTGTAGTAGAACAGAGAGACCTCAGTGTTCAGATATATAATTCTTTGAAGTTTTCAACACATGTAGACAGGGTGGTTAAGGAAGTGTTTAGCAAGCTTGTCTTTATTGCTCAGCCCTTTGTGTGTAGGAGTTGGGACGTCATGTTGAGGTTGTATAGGTGAGGACTCTTTCTGGAGCACAGCGTCCAGTTCCATTCACCTTGCTATAAGAAGGATGTTAACAAGCTGGAGAGGGTTCAGAAGAGATGGTGCTGGGAATGGAAGGTTTGATTAATAAGGAGAGGCTAGATAGGCTGGGACCTTTTTCACTGGAGCATAGAAAGTTAAGGGATGACCTTAGAGAGGTTTATAAAATCACGAAGGGCATAGAGAATGAATAACAAGGGCTTTTTCCCTGGCATTAGCGGAGTTCAAAACTAGCGTGCATATTTTAAAGTGAGAGGAGAAGGATTTAAAAAAGACATGAGGGGCAACTTTTTCATACGGAGAATGGCTCATGTGTGGAATGAACTTTCAGAGGAAATGATTGATATGGGTACGGTAGCAACATTTAATAGACATTTGGATAGGGACATGAATGAGAAATGTTTGGAGGAATATAGGCCAAGCACAGGCAGGTGGGACCAGTTTAGTTTGGGATTGCGGTCGGCATGGACTGGTTGGACCGAAGGGTCTGTTTCTGTGCTGTATGATTCTATGACTCTATCAGAAGCTTACATATGTGCTGATGGGAAAATGAAAACACAATACATCCTGACAGATTAGAATGAATAACTGAGGCAAGGCAAATAAACTGCTGCAAGGGGACTAGGAAAACCTCTGTATTCTTTTAAAAAAAAAACTTAGATTAAAAACGTGTTAAACCTTCAGAGTCTCATTGTTCTCTGAAAGAAATGTTCTAAACTCTACTTAACCCAACTACACATGGCTAACATGTATGGTCATTTTCTTGTATTCAAATGAACAAAGACCTTTCAAGTATGACTTCCTGGATTTTAAAACTACAAGGCTTCCATTGAATTCCATACATTCAAATTACAAATGGATTACCTGGTGAGAAAATAAAAAATGCTGAAGCAGGTCAATTGTGATCTCCAGCACTTTTTGTTTTCAGTACAGAGTCCAACATCTGCATTAATTAGCTCCTTACCTGGTGGGAAGCTCTTGAAAAGCCATTTTCAAACACAGGACACAAAATGACACGTCAAAGGCACCAGTCTTTCTGTTTGTTCCAAGATCAAGCAACATTTCCTACAATCAATACTCCAAGCTGTACTAACCCAAAAGCAGAACGCTGCCTACACAGAAAAACGGAAATTAAAAAAAACTGAAATGCCAGAAATTCTGTGTGGGGCTCTCTCCATCTGTAAGAAACAGAGTTTGCATTTCAGTTCTGACAAAAAGTAATTGACCTGAAATGTTAACTCTGTTTTTTTTCTCTCTGCCTTTACTGCCAGACCGGCTGAGTATTTCAAGCACTTTTTGTTTCGATTTACCCCTCGTTAGAGGCTGAGATAGCGGTAAGTCAGAATGACATGGTAAATTTTAGGAATCTCTAGTGACCATGTGGATCCAGGGCACATTGGACTTTTGGAGCAAGGAGGACAGTGAGCTAATAGAAACTTTCTTCCTGTGATATGGATATCGCTGACAAGGCTAGATATATTCTTAGATGAAAATAAAACAGTAAAAGAAGTGTGATTTAGGAATGAATGTATTGATCACACTGAGGCTCCATTTCATGGTATGCAAGATGAGTTAAACCAGAATTTGTCATTCACAAGCTTTACTGGTTGTTCCTTCTTGGTTGTCTATCCTTGAGAAGGTACTGGGACTCCTGCATCTACACTGCAATACACTGGAGAGAGAATAAACATTTTCTTGCTGCTCTGCCATTTAACGTTGCCATTGCCTTCAGACAAATTTCCCTAGATTATATGGAAGAGCATTGAAAAGATACAGTGTAGTCTCGGTCAGAAACGCAAAGACACATTTCTGAATTTGGTTAAAAAGATGCAAAGTGAAATCTGAGCTTAAGTCAGTGGAAAGAGTTAAATCTAACTCAGCTCCCGCTAACAAATTTTCCGGTGTTTTCATTTTGAAGCATTGATTGCGAGAAGGCTTGGTTTATTGACAAAGAATAACGAAAGGATTACAAAGGTTGCATTTAGAGATTAAAGTATAATTAGAGTGTAATTTGAGACAACACTGTTCTATAAATATGGACTTTGTTCCAGTTCATGAATGAGTCCTATAAATAGATACCCATAGCAATTTTTTTGAAAGTTATACCAGATGAGTACAGCGTTAACTCAGATGAAAAAAAAAACTTAATAGCAACAAAATCCAAGGAGGCCAGCTATGAGTGGAATCATTTCCTGCATTTAGAAATTGTTAATATTTAGAAAGACAGAGGTTAGTTCATATGGGCACACAGCATGGCAGCAGAGTGGTTAGCACTACTACCTCACAGTGTCAGGGACCCAGGATCAATTCTGCCCTTGGGGTATCGTCTTGTGTGGAGTTTGCACATTTCCCTGTGTCTGTGTAGGTTTGCTTTGGGTGCTCTGGCTTTCTCCCATTGTCCAAAGATGTGCAGGCTAGGTGCAACTGGCCTTGCTAAATTGTCTGTAGGGTGCAGGCTGTGTGAATTAGCCATGGGAAATGCAGGGTTACAGGGATAGGATAGTAGGGTGGGTCTGGGTGGGAGGCTGTTTGGTGGATTGGTGTGGACTTGATGGGCTGAATAGTTTGCTTCCACACAGCAGGGATTCAATTCTAAAAATGAGAGGGTGCATTGACTTCAATAAAGTCATTCAGCTGGATGGCACTGAATTTCCCCATTCCATTCTTAATTATCGATTTGGGACTAGAGAATCTCCTACAACGGCTTTTAATAACCATCTGATTTTACAGTATAGTGTCAAATTTTACACCCATCAGGACAAATACAAGAATGCCACATTTCAAATGATTACAGCAATTTATTGTACAAAAGAAAAAGGTTGGAAGATTGACTCTGGTTGGTTAAGGTGTTATCATGGTGAAAGTAACATGGAGCAATAGACTGCTCAAGCTCCTGGACAATTTAGTGTATTATTTTTGTTTGCAGAAAACAGGCTTCTGCATTTGTATAGGTTCTGTGCCTGCCAAGTATAAATGAGTCAAAATGATTATCATAAAATCCCTGCAGTGTGGAAACAGGCCCCTCAGCACATCCCACCCAGACTGATCCCCTTATAACCCACATATCCCTGAACACTATGGACAATCTAGCACAGCCAATCCACCTAAACTGCATATCTTTGGACTGTGGGAGGAAACTGGAGTACCCAGAGGAAATCCATGCAGACACAGGGAGAACATACAAACTCCGTGCAGTCACCTTAGGGTGGAATTGAACCCAGGTCCCTAGCACTGTGAGGCAACATTGCTAACCACTGAGGCACTGTGCTGCCCCACGCTTAAAACCATTGCTAGATTAGCTATTGACACACTTGGGATTGATCAACAGGTGCTATTCAATTGCAGGATTTCATCTAACAGTAGACGTTTGGTTGAGTTCAGCCTGCGTTCTGCCTATTATAAACAACCAAAGGGACATGTTGTTTGATTCAATCAGTCAATATATTAGCCTGTTCCTGCAGTTGTTTGCAATAAGCTGACAGATTGCTTGCCCAACATACTAGACAAGCAGAAACCTTCTTCAACTAAGTGTTGGGAACTCCAGAGATATTATGTTGCATTCCCACAACAAATTGGTTCTGTAGCAAGGATATAGTTTGAAATTGCTGAACTCAGTGTTGAATCCTGAAGACTGCAAATGTGAAATTGACGGATGAGTTGCTGTTTCTGAAACATGCAACACAGTGCCTAATTGTTGGACCGGAGATTGATTCAGAGAATTGTTATGGATCATAAGCTAAGTGTCCATTTTGTTTCCTCTTTCTTTCAGTTTTGGTTTTTCTCTGTTTTACCTTCCAGACAGCAGGATGAATGACGAGAGAGAGCATAATTTTAAGGTAAAGGGCAAAAGGGTTTCAAGGGATTTGAAGAAAGCGTTTACTTGAAATGCACTGGCTGGGGGCTAGTTGATGCAGGAAACCTCACAATCCTAAAAAGGTATGTGGGTAATCACATGAACTGTCATATTATTAAAGGCTATGGGCCTAATGCTGGAAAGTGGGAATCATGTAGATAGGTCGATGCATTCTTGATGGGCTGAAAGGCCCCTTATCCGCTCTCTGGCTCTATGAGCAAGATACCTGCTCCAAGACTTACCTTTCTTCTTCCATTTTCTTTCCCTTTGGCTCTGGAAAACTAATTCTTCTCTTACTCAATCTCTATCATGAACCTTAAAAACTGAAACAACTGCAGCTGCTGGAAATCGGAAACAAAAACTGAAAATTGCTGGAAAAGCTCAGCAGGTCTGGCAGCAGCTGTGGGGAGAAGTCAGAGTTAACGTTTCAGGTTAAGTGGCCCTTCCTCAAAACTGATAGTAGCTGGGAAAATGTTGGCTTTTATGGAGGAGATAGGGTGGGGGGAGGGAGTAAGGAGTAAACGATAGGTTGGGATTGAGGCCAAAGAGAAAGAAAACTAGTTGAACAGGCAAAGGAGTGGATAATGATCAGCCTGGGAGAGTGAATTGCTACTAATTGGGGCTATTAATGGCTAACAATGGGATGTGTGTAATAGACCATGTGATAACCGAGGTCTGGTGTGTGGGGTTTGGGGTAAGGGCATAGGAGAAGGTGCCATAACCCCTAACACTGTTGAACTTGATATTGAGACCAGAAGGCTATAGAGTTCCCATGCAGAAAATGAGGTGCTGTTCTTCCACTGCTGACGTAAGGCTCACCGGTCTATAGTTCCCTGTCTTTTCCTTACCTTCTTTCTTAAATAATTCCACCACATTAGCTGCCCACCAGTCTACCGGTACCTCACCCACGTCTATCAGTGACACAAATATCTCAGCAAGGGGCCCAGCAATCAGTTCCCTAGCTTCCCACAAAGTTCTGGGATACACCTGATCAGGTCCAGGCGATTTAGCCATCTTTATGCATCTTAAGATGTCCAGCAGCCCCTCCTCTGTAATATAGACACTTTTCAAGATATCCAGTTCTCTAACTTTCATTTCTTTTTCTGCAGTAAATACTGACGTGAAATATTTGTTTAGTATCTCACCCATCTCCTGTAGCTCCACATATTGATGGCCTTGTCAATCTTTAAGGCGCCCTACTCTCTCCCTATTTACTCTTTTGTCCTTAATGTATTTGTAGACTCTCTTTGGATTCTCCCAAACCCTATTTGTCAAAGTTATCTCATGTCCCCTTTTTGCCCTCCTAATTCCCTTTTGAGTATGCTCCTATTGCCCTTATGCTTCTCTGGGGATTCACTCAATTCCTGCTGTCTATACCTGACATATGTGTCCTTCTTTTTCTTGACCAGAGCCCAGTTTTTCTGGTCATCCAGCATTCTCTACACCTACAAGCCTCATCCTTCACAATAATAAAAAAATACTGCCTCTGTACTCTCATTCTGAGGAAGGGTAACTCGACCCGAAACGTGAATTCAGATTTCTCTCCACAGATGCTGTCAGACTTCCTGAGCTTTTCCGGCAATTTCTGTTTTCATTTCTGATTTCCAGCAGTTCTTTTGGTGTTTAAGGTCTGTGTAAGATTGGTATGTTTAAGTCAAGGAGAAGAAGAATAGAACAAAAATTTGTTGGAGCTGTGAAGAGGAGCACTGTCTGGGCCTTGTTCTCAAGGATCTTGGAGGCACCAAGGGAAAGGAAGTACTAGGATCAAGATATGGTGCGAGACCTCTTGACGAGGAATGGTAAAAGGACATGAGGTCAGTCAGAACATCACAATCTGCTGCAGGCAAGAGAGAGCAGAGATTAAAGAGGATGAGGCAACAGAGCTATCTTGCAGTGCATTGCTGTGTAGCAACTACAGCACTCCACACTTTCAATGGAAGTAGATGCAAGAAATGTGCAAATGCACTGTTCCACACACATTAGTAGTTGAGTATTTAATTTGCAAGAGTCAGTGTACCCCTTCCAACTGAGTTCAAATCATTGTAATCAACAATTAGGATCAAAATGGTGTGCTGAATCCAGCACTTCAAACTGGCATATCTTACTGGTACTGCACCATTTACTATCTGGTTTTACCTTGGGGTCAAAGTAATCTCAGAGCGTCCGCACATCAGGCAAATCAATGTATCATAGGTGGGATAATATTATTTGTCTTTAAACTACAATGAGGAATGCAATATTACAGCACATTACATGCAATATTACATTACAGGGAATGAAATTTGTCATTATAGAGTATATTGATTGGCTTGGAGGGTGAGGAGAAGGAATAATAATGTGGGAGAGAAGCAGGGTTGGCAGGTGCCTGTCTTACAGAGGACCACCACATAGGAGTGTATTAACATAGTGATTACATTCTAAAACTCCAAATCCACAACAGTGTGGCTGCCTTTTAGCAGCCCGATGAAATGGCCCAGCAAGCCACACAGCTGGGTGAGGGTCAGCTCTAAATGCTACATATCAACAATGCCCACATCCCATGAGAGGATAGGTGGGGGAAGTAAATGTGACTGCCATCCCCCTCCCAATCTCAGAAGCACAGATTTTTGGACTCTGTTATGTGGGAATTATTCTCAATGCACATCTTCTGAATGCACATCAATGGGTCAATGAGATTTACAACAGCGAAGTTGACTTGCTGAACCATAGGCACAGATTAAACAGAGATAAAAGGTACTGCAGATGCTGGAGAATCCGAGATAACAAGCATGGGGCTAGATGAACACAGCAGGTCAAGCAGCATCATAGGAGCAGGAAAACTTGACGTTTCGGGCCTAAACCCTTCATCAGAAATCTAATTACAGATTAAATAGTTGCCTCGGTCATTGTTCCCATATAGCCTGATTACCTTTTCAAAGCTGCTCTTTTGGATAAAGAGGTAAATATATGGAGATTAGATCCTTCGCCCATTTTGGCAGTGGCTTCTCAGAAAGGTTCAGTAATGCTCTGGGTAGTACTTTGCAATGGTTGCTGCAGAGGTACTGGCCGTTTATTCTAACTGTAATGATGTAACATTGGGATCCATTTTACAAATCAGCCAAGTATGAATTATGAAGAGTTTTGTGGAAAGTTTCTCTTGCTCTCTGTGAGCCCTGATGAGGTTTCCAATGTTATTCTCCAAAGCTTACCCCATTAGCTACATACCACATCTCTATGGCCCCGGCTCATTCTACCTTCCCTCTCATAGAGGTAGAAATACTCGCTTCTATTGGGATCTACCGGGTTTCTGTCACCCCATGATTGTTAAAGTCCAGATGTATATCTGGTTAAGAGTTGGTGCCATGAATTGTCCTTCACCATGTATCTAGTGGCAGGAGAACTGAACAGAATGCACTTCATTGCAAATACATGTGCACATTTGTAAACATATTGCTATTTCCAAACCAAGCTACATAGGGGCCCTGTCTTTGGCCTCATCACACGTAGAACCCTGCCTAATGGAGTGCCAATCTTCCCCAGAGCCCAATGTAGCCCACAGCTTACTCACACCACCATCATGCTGCACTCTCCCACTGACAAAGCCAGGTTGCTTGTGTCTATCAATGACCTCTCTCCCATAGTTAGACCTGTCCTCCAATGCATTACCATAATTCACCCGCACTCGAGTGTTGAGACCTTCCCTTCGGCATTATTAGCCTTCCTGCTTTCAAGCATACTGCCTCCAATTCTCCCAACATCCATGTGACAGCCTTAGCCCCTGATAACCCTCGTTACCTTTCACTGAGATGACCCCCAGGGCTGACCGTAGCCCACGTCCCTAAATGAGTTGTACAGACAGACGTGGCTGATGACTGACTCGTCCCTTGATGGAGGTCTGATTGAATGGAAGATAGGATTACAAGTAGGCCATTCAGCCTTTTGATCCTGCTCTTCGAGTCATTATATTAATGGCTGATCAATCAAATGTTCCAGCTTTCTCCCATATGCTTCAATGCTTTAAGCCCCTAAGGACAATATCTAACTCCTTCATGAAAAGATTTAAATTGTTGGCCTCAACTAATTTCTGTCATAGAGAATACCACAGGCTCCCCCTTCTCCGAGTGTTGAAGTTTCTCCTCATAGAAACCCTACAATGTGGAAGCAGGTCCTTTAGCCCATTGACTCCACGACAACCCACCAAACAGCATCCACCCAGACTCACCCCATACCCAATCCCTGTAATTCCCATGGCTAACCCTTCTAATCTGCACATCCCTGGACACTAAGGGTAATTTAGCATGGCCCATCCAACTAACCTGCACATCTTTGGACTGTAGGAAGAAACTAGAGTACCCAGACAGACAATGTGCAAACTCCACACAGACAGTCATCCAAGAGTGGAATCGAACCCAGGTCCCTGGCATTGTGAGGCAGCTGTACTAGACACTAAGCCATCAAGCAAACCTAAGTGGTCTTATAGCATCCTGAAATGGCCTAACCCATATCCTTAAACTGTGATCCCTGGTTCTGGACTGCCCAGTCAATGGGAACATCCTACCTACCCTGTCTAGCCCTGTTAGAGTTTTATAGATTTCTGTGATTTCATCTGTCACTCTCCAGTGAATACAACTGTAACTGATCCAGTCTCTCTTCACACATCAGTCCTGCCATTCCAGGAATCAGAATGGTGAGGAGGCCTGAGACACATCCAGATCCAAACCAACAGTTAGGGATCCTGTTCCTACTCTCAAATGATTCCAGCAGCAGCTTTACAATGAAAGTCAAGGCTGTTCAAAGCACAGTGTCGAAATGCAGAACTGTATTGCAAGCGAATTGGAGATTGACCATGAGGCTGAGGGCATGGCAGTCTGATGTTGACATCCTAGGACAGAATTCACTGCCTGCAGAATGTGTCCTGAGATGCTGATGGCTACTGCTCAAGCTGAAGGGCTGGAGGAGCAAGCAGTAAACCAGAGTTAAATAAAAACAGAAATTGCTAGAGAAACTCAGCACGCCTGGCAGCATCTGTGGAGAAAGAAACAGAGTTAACATTTTGAGTCCAGTGACCCTTCTTCGGAACCAGACTACCGCTTTGACTATCACACTGGGAACAGTTAGGTCGTGATTCTATTGTGTGGGTAGGAGAATGGGAAACCATGTATCAATGAGGCAATGGTAGCTAATAATGAAGGGCTATTGCATGCAAATGGGTCTGACTCGCGAGAGTCTTGTCTTTCCTCATTGGGTTGGAGAATTGAACATTTTGCTCCCAAAGTCACTGCCAGAATTTTCCTCTATTTTACCAACTTTCTCATCAAATACCCTATAGGTTCAGAGGCTGGAAAGTATCCCCCCAGTCTCTGTAATTTGAGGTGTAATCTTAATGTTTTTGTCTGAAGGCAGTCAGGAGCAGACACCCTGATAAATCAGGTCCCATAATGTGTTTAGAGACAAAAAAAAACTGCAGATGCTGGAATCCAAGGTAGGCAAACAGGAGGCTGGAAGAACACAGCAAGCCAAGCAGCGTCTGGAGAAAGCATCCTTCAGATACTGCCTGGTTTGCTGTGTTCTTTCAGCCTCCTGTTTGTCCACTCATAATGTGTTTGTCCGAAATCCCTCTCCTCTACTTGCGCAGAGCTGCTGGCAACTCTGACCGACATAAAATTATGAGACAGAGCTTGAGCCAAACATTTCGAAGGCATTATCCCAGAATATTGTTTGAAGGGCTGAGTTATACCACCGTTAGCAGTGATACTGAGCTAACATTCTCAATTACCAGTCAGAAAAAAGCTGTGATTACATAGGGGTGTTGATCTCCACTTACTGACATTCAAAAGCTCATAAAATTTTAACATTATCAGAGTCATTTTTCTGCTAACATTAGACAGACTTTTCAATTTCATTTTAACAGGCCTGCAAACTCTATAAACATTACTTTGGACTGATTGCATTTATCCTGCGTGGCTATCTGCTCAAGGCAGTCTGACACTCGGAACTAAATTGGTTTAGGAAACTTCACAACCAATTATACTGGCAATCTTCATTTATATAGCATCTTTAACACGGAAAACATGTTCCAAAATGCTTCACAGAGATGTAATAAAAAAACACCAATAAAAATAACCCACAGCAGTTTCATATCAGCACAGACTGTGCAATGTGACTGGCTTGTGAATGATCCTGTATATTAAAAAGTGCTTCTCAATGTGTTTAAATCATTATAAATTGGATACAATTAGTTTGAGCCACAATTTTTTTAAACTGGCTTTTGGCACTTTTTGACAATGCCTTCACTTTAGCAGAATGTGACTTTATGGGAGAAGGAACAGAATTTTTCTTAATGCAGTATTGAACTCAGTTAAGTATAAGAACTGAATTAAAATGCATAGTTGAATTGACAATAACACATTGTACCCTGAGATAATGGTGTCCCAGCAGATATTAATCAGATCCCTTACGCAGACCTATGGGGTGATAAATATATTAAAAACCAGACCGGAGAAAACAAGCTGAAGTCAATCCCAGTTTTTGCATTGGGTTTCTGGCACCTCTGTATTTAATATATATTTTAATAATATTTTTACTTGCTGCAAAGAAACAGGACTCACATCAGTGACTGCTTATTACCTTTTGCCTATATCACGCTTCTCTGCATTCCAAAAATATTCAGCTTGCCTGCTGCATAACAATCAGCAAAAAAAAAAATTAGGCCGTGCTTTCTAAAATCAGCCATTCAATTTCCATTACACACAGAGATAAATAGCTGGCAACTAGTTGCAAGCTGTAATTCATCCCTGTTATTCTGTTGCATACAACATTCTGGCTCTGCTGTCATTGGTTTATGATCTCATCAGAAGTGCTCGATTGAGTTACAAAGTCGTAACTCACTACTGGCCATATATCATGGCGAATGCAAGCAATAACTGGTTTCAATTGGAGTCTGTAACAGGTTAAGGAATCATTTACCATAATGCATTGGTGAAGTAAAATGAAGAGACTGTGCAATGATTTAGGAACAGGTACTACAGTGAGCCGGGTTCTCTGATTGATAGTACTTACCAGCTTACAGAAAAATAAAGAGTAATGCGAATTAGACACTGTTCAGGATGAAGAGATGAGCGACAGAGCATGGCAGATGTTCGAAAATCTTTAATAACCTCTGGTTTATTACAAATTAACAGCATGTTATACAGTGCTACTGAGCATTTATGAACTGGCTGGAGATTTGTGTTTAGTTGGTGAACTTATTATGGCACAGCAATGTTGTTTATGTGCGAGAGGTCAGAACAGATGGGAATGCTGCATGTAGCCAGGCCTGTGTGCAACTGAATGAACAACATTGGTGCTGACTCTGTGAGCCTAACAATTTACACTTCACAAAATCTTGCCAGGAAGATGTTTATATGACGATTCTAAAGATGTGAAAAAAAACCTTGATGGTGGAAACTGGAAACAAAATGGAATATGCAGGGAATGCTCAATATCTGAAAGACCGAATCTTCTTTCTTGAAGGCTTGAATAGGAATCTTCATCAGAACTCTCAGGTATTCTTCCATTTTTCTGAAAAAGTATCATCTTCCTTCTGTCAGCTTCACTCCAGTGATTGCATTCCCACCTCTAAGTCACTAAAGCATTCAAGTCCTATCCCACAGCTACTTGTTGTTTGCTTCTGTCTGCTCAGGAGAGACTGAGGAATCTCAAGGTGTGAACTGAACAGTATGGTTGCCATGGCCGACCACGGACATATAAAATTGAACAGAAGTGGTCCACTCGACCCTCGAGTCTGCTTCACTATTCAAGAAGATCATGGCTGAGCTATTTGTGTTTTGAATTCCACATTCCCACATCTTCCTGATAGTCTTCGATTTCCCCTGTCTCAGAACAATTATCAGAACAATTAGTCGACCCTGCTTCGACTACTTTAACAGTCAGAGAGTTCCACAGTCACACAACTCTCCGACATAAAAATAAATTCTTTTTATTTCTGCCCTGACAGGATGACCTCTAATTTTAATACAGGACCACCTTGTTGTAGATTTATCCTCAAAGGGAAACATCATTTACATTCCTATCATAGAATAGAATCCCTGCAGTGTGAAAACAGGGCCTTCAGCCCAACAAGTCCACACTGAGCCTCAGGGCATCCCACTCAGACCCATCCACCTCCCTGAACACTACAGGCAATTTAGCATGGCCAATCCACCCTAACCTGCATATCTTCAGACTGTGGGAAGAAACCAGAGCACCTGGAAGAAACCCACACAGACTCAGGGAGAATGTACAAATTCCACACAGATAGTTGCCTGAGGATAGAACTGAACCCAGGTCCCTTAAGCTGTGAGGCAGCAGTGCTAGCCACTGAGCCACCATGCCACCCATTTCCTACTTTGTCAAAACCATTTAGTTTCTTAAACACATCAATCCAGTCACCCTTCCGTCTTTTAAACTCTCAATGGCAAGAAGCTCAGCCTGTCCCAGTTTTTATTTTAAAAATACCCATTCATTTCAGGTACCAAACTTCCTCTAAACTACCTCCAATCCAGCCTTATCAACCAAGGAACGATGTTATATATTGCCATTTGTGAGATCTATATAAAATTGTCATTTTATTTCCTTCCAGGTCACAACTGCGCCATTCCACAGAGCCACAAAAATTAAAATTGACATAGAAACAATAAGTTCTAATTTGGGACCAATGCACATTTTACAAAGGGGAGAGGGGACTTGATGATGTTGGATTGGGTAGAAGCACTTGAAGAAAAATCAATGAGACATTATTGGGAAGCATTCAAATGTAGGATTCTACAGGTACAATGTAGACTTGTCCCTGCAAAGATTAAGGGTGGTACTGCCAAGTCTAGGGCTGTAGTCTCTGACTAGGGCGAGTCAGCATGACCTTATTATGGAAAAGATGTATCGTATAACTTAATTGGTTTTTGAGGAATTAAAAAGGAGGATAGATAAGGGTAGGGCAGTGAATATTGTCTGCATGGTATTTGGTATATGACTAGGTTCTACATGGTGGACTGGTCAGAAAGTTAAAGGCCCCTGAGATACAGAGAACAGTGGTCCATTGAGTTCAAAGTTGGCACAGTGACAGGAAACAATGGTCAGCAGAAGATTTTTGCAAAAAGTAAACTATTTCCTTGGCATTTCACAGAGCTCACAGTGGGCTCCCTTCTGCCTGTTGTATATACAGCAAACATTTAATTTGACAACACCTACGGGAGTGTACCTGTTGATCAAATATTTTGGATAATCAAGAGGTCCACATAATCAATGTAAAACACACACCAAGTAATAGAAACAGAATGCAGGGATATACACATCACTGTTGTACTTTATTTTAAATAATAATGCAACTTCACATTAAATAAAACTTACTAGCAGAGACCCTTCTCATTTGGAGCCTCAGACTACTCAGACCCTGCAATAGATCACGGTATTCGAGGAGAAATTGACTCGAGAATGAATCAACTTTTGATATTTTATGTGGCAATTTGATGGAACAACAAGTATATTTACACTGAGGCAAGTGAGTTAATAAACGAAGATAACTGGACTGAATAATACAGTAAACTTCAGTAAAATACGGTAAACTGCATGCATATAATTTTGGCCGGTTTGTCGAGAAATTTGGTTCTTAAGGTACCTGTTACTAATGTATTAATGATTTGGATTTAAATGCGATAGGCATAATAGGTGAGACAATTATTGGCAGGCAGTTAACGGTGAACAGGATGGCAGGTTGAGCAGGTGAAAAAAATGGTAAATGTAATTCAATTCAGAGAAATGTATTTGGAGGGAGCAAAAAAAATGCAAGGATTCGGCAATAAGTGAGGGGATGTTGAGGGGAGTACAGGAAGTGAGTGTATGCCCCACAAGTTCCTGAAGGTTTCGGTTCAGGGACAGGTGGATAAGGTGGTAAAGAGAGCACATGAAACGCTTCCCTTCATTGGATGACTTTGATTTGATTTGATTCATTGTAGTCACATGTATCCAAGTCCAGAGAAAAGCTTCGTTTTGCTAGCAGTGCAGACAGATCATGGCAAACAATGCCATACCAAGCATGGGACGGTTGGACAGAGCGAGGCATATAGGTTACAACCGGAGAGGAGGTGCACAAAGCAAGATCCACATTAGCAAGATGAACATTATTTGAAGTTAGAGAGGCCCATTCAGCAGTTTAGCAATGGCCGGGAAGAAACTGTTCCTGAACCTGCTGGTGCGTGTGTTCAAGTTTTTGTATCTTCTGCCTGATGGAAGAGGTTGTAGGAGAGCATTACTGGGGTGGGAAGGGTCTTTGATGACGTTGGCCGCCTTTCTGCAATAATGAGCCGAGTAAATGGAGCCCATGGATGGAAGGTTGGCTTCCGTGATGGTTTGGGCTGTGCCACCTTCTGTAGTTTCTTCCAGTCCATTCACCTGGATAGTATGCTTTCTGAGGTATGGAATACAAAAACGGGGATGTAATGCTGGAATTGTATATAACACCTTTTTTTGGAAACAGTCCCAAATTTATTAGAAAACATGTTACAATAATCTTTAATTCTAAATGTACTCTCTCGTCCTATTCAGCCCCTTAAGTTTACAATACTTCTTGAGTATCTTGTAGATTTGTACGGCCACTCTCTCTCTGTCTCTGTCTCTGTCTGTCTCTGTAGGACTGCAAAGCTGCTTTATCTGTTCCTCTCCCTCTCTCTCTCCCTCTCTCTCTGTCTCTGTAGGACTGCGAAGCTGCTTTGTCTGTTCCTCTTTCTCTCTGTCCCTCTCTCTTTCTCTGTCTGTCTCTCTCTCTCTGTCTGTCTCTCTGTGTGTCTCTGTAGGACTGCGAAGCTGCTTTCTCTGTTCCTCTCTCTCTCTCTCTCTCTGGACAGTCTGTGGGTCTTTGGCCATGCTTTTTTAGGGAAATAGCTAGAATTTTGTGTACAGTTCCGGTCACAGGAAGGACATAATTGCTATGGAGAGAGTACAAGAATGTTGGAAATTGCAGCAATGAGAAAAAATAGTCTATGGTTTTTAATCTTAGAACAGAGGACGCTGAGGGTTGATTTAATTGAAGTGTAAAATATCATGTGGGATCTAGATAGAGTAGACAGGAAAGACCTGTTTTACCTAGTGGAGAGCTCAGTTACCAAGGGCTGCAGATTTAAGGCAATTGGCAGAAGGGTTAGAGGGAGTGTGAGGAAATATTGTTTCCCCCAGAAGGTAGTAGGTTTCTCAAATTCGCTACCCGGTCTGGTGATTCAGGCAGAAACCTTGAATTCATTTAAAGACATCTGGATCTGAATCCCAACGACCTTCAAGGCTATATACCAGACGCTGGAAAGTGGGATTAGAACAGGCAGCTAGTTTATCCAACGGGCACAGGCACAATGGGCTGAATGACCTCTTCCTATGCTGTAACATCTGTCTAGTTCTGAAGAACTGGAAGTACGCAACAGGTCTGGCAGTATTTCTGGAAAGAGAAACAGCATTTGTGTTTTGAGGTGAATATGGCTGTTCTTCAGAACATTTCAGCACATCACCTTGATGGGTGACACAGCTGGAACTGTTGTTTCTTGAATGTGATGCTCAATTGATGGCAGTTTAAAATCACAGGTGGATATAAGAGGCTGTTTTGGGGTTATGGTTAGATTTAGGTTCAGGGTACTCTTCACTAGACCATAAATCTTTTTCAGAGAGTGAGTAGTTAGAGTATGGAATACACTGCCTGGAAATGTGGTACAGGCAGTTTCAATTGACGTTTAAACATAGAAACAGGAGTAAACCATTCAACCCCTCAGACCTGCTCTACTGTCCAATGAAATCATGGCTGATACGTGGCCTAACTCTATATATCTGTCTTTGGCCCATATCCATTCATATTTCCGCTTGACCAAAATTTATCTCTGTTTTAAAATTAACAACTGATCCCGCATCCACTGCCATTTGTGGGAGAGAGTTTCAAACCTTTACCACCCTTTGTGCTTCCTAACATCTGTTCTGATCAGAGATACTAGGAACTGCCGATGCTGGAGTCAGAGATAACACAGTGTGGAGCTGGAGGAGCACAGCAGGCAAGGCAGCATCAGAGGGGCAGGAAAGCTGAAGTTTCGGGTCTGGACACTTCTTCAGAAATGGGGGAGGGGAAGGGGGTTCTGAAATAAATAGAGAGAGGGGGAGGCGATGATAGAAAGTGGAAGGTCCCCCTCTCTCTTTTTATTTCAGAGACACCTATCCCTTCCCCGTTTCTGAAGAAGGGTCCAGACCCGGAACGTCAGCTTTCCTGCCCTTCTGATGCTGCCTGGCCTGCTGTGTTCCTCCAGCTCCACACCTTGTTATCTATTCTGATCTGTCTGGCCCTAATTCTCAGACTATGTCCCTAGTTCTGGAATCCCCAAACAGTGGAAATCATTTATCTTTATTTACGCTGTCTGTTACCATTAATATCTTTAATATTTCAATCAGATCACCCCTTAATCTTATAAATTGTAGAGAAAACAGACCTAATTTGTATAATCTCTCCTCATCACTTAACCCCTGAAGTACAGGTAAATCATTCTTGTAAATCTATGCTGTACCCCCTTCAAGGCCAGTATATCGTTCCGAAGGTGTGGTGCCCTGATCTGCTCACAGTCACCACGTAGGGTTTAACTAGGGTTTGTACAGTTTCTATATAGCTTCTGCATTCTGTACTTCACTCCTCCAGATTTAAAGGCCAGCATTCCATTAGCCTTCTTAATTATTCACTGCACCTGTTTATGGCATTTTAAAGAACAATGCACCTGAAACCCCAAGACTATTGGGACATTTGCTGTATTTAATTTCATACCATCTAGAAAGTCCCCTGATCTATCCTTTCTCAGTCCAAAATGGATAACCTCATACTTGTCCATCTGCCATGGTTTATGCCCATTCACTTAGTCTATCAATATTCCTTTGTAATTTTATTCTGTCATGTACGCTGTCTACAATGTTTATAACTGAGGCAGTCAGGAGGGAATTGAGTGATTATTTAGAAAAGAATACTGTGTAGGGATATGGAGAAAAGGTAGGAGATTAGCACTGGGTAGCAATGATTATTTAAAGAGCTGAAACATAGAAACATAGAAGATAGGAGCATGAGGAGGCAGTTTGGCCCTTCAGGCCTGTTCCACCATTCTTCACAATCATGGCTGATCATCCAACTCAATAGCCTAATTCTGCTTCCTCCCCATAACCTTTGACCCCATTTTCCCCAAGAGCTATATTCAATGTCTTGGCATCAACTACTTGCTGTGGTAATGAATTCCACAGACTCACCACTCTTTGGGTGAAGAAATGTCTTCTCATCTCCGTCCTAAACGATCTACCCCGAATCCTCAGTGCTGGTGCAGGCATGATAGGCTGAATGGTTTCCTTTTGCTCCATAACAATTGTATGATTCAGTGAAATTTTCTTCCTATTGCCCCCACTTCAGGGTGTCTCAATGGTTAGTGCTGCTGCCTCAAGGTGCCAGAGATCTGGGTCTGATTCCACCAATCGGTTGGAGTGTCTGTGAGGAGTTTGAACATTCTCCCTGTGCCTGGGTGGGCTTCGTCCCAGTGCTCTGGTTCCCTCCCACAGTGCAAAGATGTGCAGGATGGGTGGATTGACCATGCTAAATTGGTCATGGTGTCTAGGGATGTGTAGCTTAGGTGGGTTAGCCTTGGGAAATGTGGGGTTATGGGATAGAGGCCTGAATCTGGTTGGGATGCTCTTCGGGGTTCAATGCAGACTTGATGGGGCAAGCAGCATCTTTTCACACTGTAGGGATTCTATTTAATGATATTTATCCCTCAATCAATAGCTCAACTGTGGCCACTCTTCAAAACGGCTACATTAGCTGTGGGACGTCATGTGATCTCAGAAGGCACTATATAATTGTAAGTATTTCTTTTTCACTTCAATAAAAATCATTGTCTGTAAAGTGCTTTGGGATTCCTGAGAGTGAAAGTTTTATATAAATACCAGTTCTCTCTTTGTTTAAAAAAAAAATCCTGTTCAAATTCAAATTAAACAAAATTATGGCCAGATTTAATACCTTTCAGTTGATCTACTTACTGTTGTACTTAAACAATGATCAGTGACAGTCTCATGAGGAACTTGTTGAAATCAGTCTCTGAACCCCACTGTGGCAAAGATTAACATTAGCAGTTCCAAGCGTTTATATAGAGAGCACTTCAGTGATTTCAGCTGTGAGGTTTACACAATTGTTTCACATGCCTTAACAATATCATCAGCAATCACGATCAACATAAATGAAACTCTTAAAAGATGATGTTAATTATTGTTTAAGAGCAAATTTTGGATGGAATAGCAGCGATGAGAATCTTACAATTTAGATGCGTATTGCAAATAGCACTGTGACAAAAGCAACTCTTTGAGTGCTCCAATGGAAGATTCACAGTCCCTATAAACAGATGGCCCTTTGGTTTGACATCGCATTGGACTGTACAACGCGCCTTCACTGTTACAGCAGAGAGTAAGTTCACCATAAATATTGTGGGAACTAACCATCATGGGATCACCCTGTTATGGGTTATTATGGATTGAACATAAACACCAGCGCAGAATGGTTGAGCTGAATAGCCTGGATCTTTGCTGCAAACATTTTGTGTGGAACAATCATGTATACAGCAAACATGTTATTAACGGGCACCTATAGAACTGGGGATGTGCTGTTTGATCAAATATCCTGGATAATACACAAGCCCAGATATCCACAGTAAACTCTGACCAAGTGAAGCTCATTCCTCAAAAAATCTATGTGAAAACCTCCTAAAATCAACATAAAGACACAGTAAGTAATATAAACATAATGCAGGGAACATACACGTCACTATTTTACCTCTACTTATCAGCATTAATAGATATCGTGTATTTTGAGATTTTTTTTGTTGATTCATCAAGACAGCCTGTGATGGAAGGTATCGATTTAAACAAAGTTTGCGGGAGATACAATTATTTTGCACACAATAGCAAAAAAGTGAATCAAATATTAGTGTTTCTGACTAGAGTCCCTGAATAGAGAGGAAAAGATGTGGTGCAACAGTTATATCATAGATAACAAGCATGGGGCTGGATGAACACAGCAGGTCAAGCAGCATCATAGGAGCAGGAAAACTTGACGTTTCGGGCCTAAACCCTTCATCAGAAATCATGTCTTGTTTCAAACATATCTGGAATAGAGTTGTGAATACTGGGCTTCAGAGCAGATATCATATCCTTGGATAAAGTGATTGACTCAAATGTTCCTAGTTCTCTGAGGTTTAGAACTATGAGGAGAGATGATGTAACTTTTTTTTCTTTATTCATTCACAGGATGAGGGCATCGCTGGCTAAGCAGCATTTATTGCCCATCTGGCAGTTAAGAGTCAACCACATTGCTGTGGGACTGGAGTCACATGTAGGCCAGACCAGGTAAGGATGGTAGGTCTGGTCTGGTCAGATCAGTCTGGTCTGATCCATAACAGTTATCATTAAAAACACATCTGGTTCACCAACAGCCCTGTCGGGAGTTAAATCTGCCATCCTTATTCAGTCTGGCGTACATGTGACTCCACACCCACAGCAGTGTGGTTGGCTGTGAAATGCCCCCATCAAAACCCTAAGTTTAAGGGCAATCAGGGATGGATAATGAATGCTGGTCTTGCCAGTGACACTGAAGTCCCACGAAAGAAGAAAAAGCTAATTAAAGTATAGCTGTTGATTAAGCAGTTCATTCGCACACCCGACAGAGCTTTTGTTCAGGAGAGAAAGAGACTGGATCTTGTTTCAATACAGCCAGTCCACAGGAGTCAATTACATTCACTTTATATTAACTCTTGATTTTCCTAAGTTATTCGGTCCAGGCTTTGACTCTGACTACACTGTAAATCCATCCCACAGAATTCCTGTTGAGGCTGGGTGATTTATTCCAAGCCAGGATTTAGTAATAACATGTGTTATGAGCTACCTAATGAAAGCGTTATTTAAAGTAGACACTTGTACACAGGAAACGATGATCAGTGAAATGAAGTTGGACTCATCTATTAGGGGCTTTGCTTTGGAATCTGAATTAATTCATAAGATGCTTAATTATCCTTAGCAGGTGCTGATTAATCTGATAACTAATGAAGCTTTTATGAGCATATGATGGAGATCATCCCGGAAACCAATTATAGTCATAAAATGTATCTCGATTCAAATTAGTGTAATGATTGCAGATTACAGGTGTTTATGATTATCAGTCATAATTACTTCCTGTATAAGTAATTGGTAACATCCTCATCTAACTTCCAATTGTTTTCATATGGTAAATTAGCGATATGCATGACTAGAGCTGTAAAATCACTGCCTTTGTAAATGCCAGGCATGATTCTTATCCAAGGAGCATCTCTTTGAGACTGATAGATTGATTGTGTTGGACAGTATTTAGCTCAACTAATGATTTTTTTCCTTTTCTCCTCACAAGCATTCAGCCTGGAGATCATAATATCCATGTCCAAGTGATTAAAACATTTTTATTGCTGCTATTTTAAAAGTGCCATTAAATGCATTTAAAAAATAATTTAATGCCTCTCTTAAAATAGCAGATAAAGCCGCATAAATATTTTAAGTGCTCCGCTACTCTTATTGCTAAAAGTCATTTCTCAATTTAAATATTTACCATTTCCTGTTTGGTTAGTGTATTTTCTTAGCTCTTTTACAATTTGGACGTTTTTCCTTTTTTCTTATCTCCCCTTCCTAATTTTTCTGAGAGTTACTCCTGCAGGAGTCAGCTTCACTCTGTTATTTCCCTACTGACTGTTCCTTGTGCCTGCCCACAGTATAGACTGTCTGCAGGCTATTTGTGCAATTGCTCGACTGAATTATTCATCTTTCTCCTTGTCCTCATCTCAAAATGAACGTTTGAAGATGACGCGTTGGAGAAAGCCATCTGCCCCTCTCAGTCCTGAAGCTTAAATTATTATAAATGGGCACACTGCACCAATCAGCTGACTGTGTGTAATCCTCTGGGAGAGAAAAAAAATAAACAGATCAAAATTTCATGCCAATTAGTGAGAACGAATCTGAAAAAAAGGGTCCTCTCCTGACCTCTTTAGGTGATTGAGACAAAGGCAGAAGGTCGCTGTTATGTTACCTGTTGTTTCATTTGGCTCTTATAAGACTCTGGTCCAGCTAAGGATTTTTGTCCAGCTCCATATTGGAGATTTGTAAAGCCAGCACTCAGCCAGAATCATGTTCTATCAGCAATTAGGGATGAACAATAAATATTGGCCTAGCCTGTGATGCCCACATCCTACGAATGAATTTTAAAAGATTCTACAAGGGACAGAAATCTGTCATCCTCACCTGGTCTATATGTGACTCCAGACCTATAAGGCAGTGGAGTGGAAGTCAGCCCTTCCAAGCAACTCTCAACTACCCTCTGGGCAATTAGGGATGGGCTATAGTGATGAACAAATAAAGAAAAACCTAATTTAATCAGTGGTGTGCCATGTCCTCAGGGACAATGATGAAATGCTGGAAGATGGGTTTAAGCTGATAGCACAAGCACAATGGGCTAAATGGCCTGCTTCCCCAGGCAGCCCTCCCACTTATCCCCAACCTGTCCATAAATGGATGTGGGGAGGGTGAGGTCTGGTGTTACTCACCTGCCCTCATCCCAAATAGAGACCCTTTCAGCCAAATCTGATCACTGAAAAACTTCTGTCTCATGGTCTTCAATACTGAGGCTGGCAGGAGGAATTCAGGGAAAGGGGCAGGAGATGGGGTGGAGGTGGGGGAAGGGGATGCCTGACAGGTAGTCTTGCATGAACCTTGGATGGGAAGGAAACTGGAGCACCTCCCTCAATGGCCCGCTTACTGTATCAGTTGTCCCCTCCCCTGGGGTGCTGCTGGTTCCTGACCCCTACCCCACTGGGTCTCTGTCAAGATCCTCCAACCGTTGGCCTCAGCTACAAGGCCACCTCCCCTTCCCCCCAGTGCCCTTGATTTGATTTAATTGGATTTGATTTGATCTATTAATGCTACACGTACCGAGATGTGGAAGGTGTTGTCCTTCATGCTTTACAGGCAGATCGTACTATACAAATACATCAGGGTAACAGAACAGAGTACATTATACAGTATTACAGCTACTGAGAAGATGCAGAGAGAGATCAACATTAAAGAGGTCCATTCAAAAGCCTGATAACAGTGGGGAAGAAGGTGTTCTTGAATCTGTTCATAAGTGTATTTGAACTTTTGTATCTTCTGCCCCACAGAAGAGGGTGGGAGAGTATAACCCAGGTGGGAGGGGTCTTTGATAATGTCGGTTATTTTCCTGAGGCAGTGAGAAGTATAGATGGAGTCAATGGATGGAAGGCTGGTTTGCATGATAGACTGGGCTGTGTAAATCTGTGACATGGAATGCGGACACTGCTTCCAGTTGCTGTCCTGACGATGCTGCCTGCACCCAGCACACTGTTGGGTGAACAGAGCTTGTAAGATCATAGCGATATAGAGGTGTACAACATTGAAATAGGCCCTTCAGCCCATCGCGTCCACACCGATCAATAAAGAAACCACCTGACTCCCAATTTATCAGAGTGGCTGACCACTCTGGGGGCTGGTGCTTCCACTTGAGTGAGAGACTGAAATGCCAATTCCCCCAACCCAGTAACACGTATTTGGGTGCTAAATGGCTGAGGGGGTGCTGTGACTGGCAGGCATGCATTACCCTTCTCAATACTTTCAGTGGCTGGGCAAGGAACGCTGCCATACAAAATATCCAACCTCGGTTTTACACAAAGTGATTAATTTTATAATGCACTGCACAATTATTGAGAATAACCATCTTTGATACTTGGTTTTATTTGTTCATGGGAAACAAATATCACCAGCAAGCATTGTCCTTCAATACACGCCCCTTCAGGAGATGGTGGTCGGCCGCCTACATGAACTGTTGCAGGGGCACCCATCACTCTGTTTCAGAGGCAATCCCAGAATTTTGACGCATGGTGTAAGAAGGGCGATGTAATTCCAAATCTGGAAGCTGTGTGGCTTGGGGCAGGGTGTACACATAAGAACATAGGAACGGGCGTAGGCCATTCAGGCCCTCAAGTTTAGAGCTGGTCTGCTCCAGGCATCAGATCCTCTTTAGTGCCAACTCATCAGAGCTCTGTACTCCCTGATATTTCAAAAGTACACCTCCTCTTTAAGGAATTTCAATGATCTAGTGATGGTTTTCCCATGTATTTGCTGCCCTTGACCTTTTAGATGGTAAAAGTTGTGCATTTGGAGGGTGCTGTTGTAGGAGCCAAGAAGGGTAGCATATACTGTAGAGTAATTACCTGGCTCAAAGATGAAGGGAAGGATAAAGAACTGATTAATAATTGTCTAATAACCAGATTTAAATTGTTTCATTGGATTAAGATAATGATCAGCATACATCTGCTGCTGTATTTCTTCGGTACTTAAATCCCATTTAAAACCACTCCGCAGTTATGGGATATTAATTATTGCCATTTTCTAGGTGTCATTTAGAAGCAGCTATTATTACGTGCTATTCAAAATTGTTCCAGACCTTCTAAATCAACATGTAGAAACGATGAAGATATCAGAGTCATTACAACACGAAAGCACCTTGCAGTACTTGGAATAAAAGGCAATGTGTCCAGAGACTGTGCGAATTAGAAAGCGGAGACAAATGGAGTAGTTATTTTGCTGGAGTGGTATTCAGAGGCCTGGATGATAGAGACACAAGTTCAAATGACACCTGGGGAATTTCAATTTGGTTAATTTAATATATCTGGAATTAAAAACTACTATGAATTACAGTTATTATGAACTGTCTAACAGTTTATCCAGCACATTGTAAATGTTTGTTTCTGTTAGAACTGTTTGGGATTTCTTGGGTAGATTCACTATCACCAATACTTGTTGCTGGTATTAGTCAAGGTAGGGATACTGGATGGGGATGGATGTCCACATGGTGCCTTTGGCCGGAGGTAGCCCCTGTCTTGATTAAAGCAAAGGTTTATTGCATAGTACCTCGTTAAGTTACTTCTCAGTTACAACATTCTCTCTGTGAGACATCAGGCCCAATTTAAGAGTAAATATACACCCCATAACAGGTTTTTAACCCTGAAATATCACTTAGGAGCTTTCTGCAACTCTAGTGGACACATGGAGAATTCATAGGGCATACACACACAAACTCACACACACACACACACTCAAGCACACACACACACACACTCAAGCACACACACACACACACACACTCAAGCAGACATACACACACACACACACACACACACTCAAGCAGACATACACACACACACTCAAACACACACACACACAAACACACTCTCTCTGTCTCACACACCCACACACACACACACAATCTCTCTATCTCACACACACACACGCATGCAAACACACACACACGCACACACAAGCACACACATACACATATACTCTCTCTCACCACATACTCACATAAGCATGCACACAAACACACACAAAAACTCTCTCTCACACACACAAACACACTCTCAGTCACACACACACACACTCTCTCACATACACATACTCACAGATGCACACACACTCACACACTCTCACATGCACCACACACACTTACATACACAAACTCACTCTCTCACACGCACACACACTCAGACACACACA
>JAHRHZ010000046.1:6215032-6253379 GCA_024137785.1 Ginglymostoma cirratum
GGGGTGGTGGCAGGGGTGGAGGCAGAATGGTGGTGACAGGTGGACAGTGGGGGTAGGTACGACCTGGTTGGTCAATTGGGGAGATGAATCCGGTTGGTGGCTGGAAAGGAAGGTCGGAAGGTGGAATGGAAGGGAGGAGGTGGAGCTGAAAGGGGATGCAGGGGATGGGTGGGAAGGTTATTTGAAATTGGAGAACTCAATGTTGAGTCCTCCGGGCTGTAGGGTGCCCAGGCAGAAGATAAGGTGTTGTTCCACAAATTTGCGTTCCAAGTCACTGTGACACTGGAGGAGGCCGAGGACGGACGTGTTGGAGGGGGAGTGGGGCGGGGAGTTGAAATGGGCGGTTACCAGGAGGTTAGTTGGCCATTACAGGCCAGGCGGAGAGTCTCGACTGAAGTTTCAATAACATTGATTGAGAGATAAATATTGACTGGTTCACTGGGGACTGGGGAGTATAACGCAGAGGGACAGGACCTGACGAGGCAGATGAGCCCCTTCACTGAGGTTTATCCTTAGTCACATGGCCAGACATAACTCAATTTCCTGAAGCCATGTGTTAGATCCAGAGGCAGCCAATATAAGTCAGCTCAAAGGCCGACTGGACAGCAGCAGTGAAATTCTGATGAGGAGGATGGAGTCTCACTCCCTCAGAGGGGAGTCATTGAGAGGGGCTGGCGAGCTGAGTTCTTTTCCTCCTGCACCTAAAACATTAACCCATCCTCTCTTTGAATATCAGGTGCTGATTCTCCAAAAACAAACCCTATCCCTCATGGAAACTCTCACTGCATTGGAAATTGAATGTCCGTATGAGTTCAACATTGGCAGCCCATCAGTTGCAGTTCACAGTTAGTCCCCTGCTGTAAGCCTGTGTGTGGAAAAAAAAACCAAATTGATATGCATTGACACAGAAAGAGACTGAAAGCCTAAACTGTAATTAATCTAGACGCTGAGGTGCCAGTGTTGGACTGGGGTGGAAGAAGTCAGAAGTCAAATGACACCAAGTTATACTCCAACAGGTTTATTAGAAATTGCACAAGCTTTCAAAACGCTGCTCCTTTGTTACATGAAGTCACTTCGCCTGACAAAGGAGCAGCGTTTTGAAAACTTGTGATTTCAAACAAATCTGTTGGACTATAACCTGATGCCATGTGACTTCTGAGTGACTTTTTTATTACCCTACAATCTTCATTTATTTTTCTTCTGAATTGTAAAGTCATTCTTATTAACGTCACTTTACTTGCAAATATTAACCGAAGACGTGAGGTTAGAAGTGCACTATAGATCGCAATAGGAACAATCCATTTACTTAAGAATTACTGTGGAAGTATTGAGCCGTATTTTGTTAGTGTCATATTGTGGTAAATTGGGTTTATGCCACAGCACTGCCACCAAACTAATTAACAATATGCTAACCACAGTCGATTCTTATGCTCCTCCCTTTGGCTGTCGGGCAAGAATTACGCCATTGGTTTACATCAATGTGTCGTTGGCATTTATTGATTTGGGAAAGGCACCCACATTGACTATTTCCAGATGTGTCGTCACACAATATGCCAGGACATTGAGTGATCTCGATTGTAAAATAAAATTGACGCACACTTCGGCCAGAGTGAGGTTTGGCAAAAGTGTTTCCCTGGGATTGATCACATTAGGGGTGGCATAGTGGCACAGTGGCACAGTGGTTTGCACTGCTGCCTCACGGCACTGGGGATCCAGGTTCAATTCCAACCTCAGGTGACTGTCTGTGTGGAGTTTGCACGTTTTCCCTATATCTGCATGGGTTTCCTCCCACAGTCCAAAGATGTGCAGGTTAGGTGGATTGGCCATGCTAAATTGCCTGTAGTGTTTGGGTGGGATGGTCCGGTCCAATGTTCAGTGTGGACTTGTTGGGCTGAAGGACCTGTTTCCATGCTGTCGGGATTCTATGATTCTATTTTGATTTATCATGCAGACAGAAATAAAATGATCATGCTTTTTTGAAATTAATTGATAGAATGTGGGTGTCAGCGGCTGGCCGAGTTATTTATTGCTCTTGAGAAGGTGGGTGTGAGCTGCTTTCTTGAACCACTGCATTCCATGTACTGTAGGCCGACCCACAATGCCCTTAGGGAGAGAATTCAGGGTTTTGACCCAGCGACAGTGAAGGAACAGTGATATATTTTTAGGATGGCTTGGAGGGGCACTTGCTTATTCCCATGTATCAGCTGCCCTTTTCTTTCCAGACGGAAGTGGTTCTGGATTCGGAAGCTGCTGTCTGATGAACTTTTGCAGTGCATCTTGTAGATGGGACACACTACTGCTGCGGAGTAGTGGAAGGGTATATGCTTGTGGAAGCGGGTTTGATTCAAAATTGTAAACCTGGCTGCCAAGAGGAACTAGGAATTGCTTGGCATTTTGTCCAAAGTAAGGGCCTAATTGAAGGGGGGTAGAGGTTGGTGGGGGTGAGACAACAGAAGTGATACCAGAGAAATTAAGTTTTGTTCTGGCCTGTTCTTGCAGCCATTACTACAGTTGCCATCTGTGAATTATTTCAAAAAATGATCTGCACCTTCAAATCGGACAGGGCAGATGAAGAGCTCAAAACTTGGACGAGTGGAAAAATGCTACCATTATTAGAGTTTCATTCCATGTGATAGATTTTTCATCGTGCACTTCTTAAAGTAGCACGCAAGAACTTTCTCAATGCTGCCATTCGTGTTGCTGATTGGTTGAAGCTGTTTCGTTTAACTTGGTTCCCAACATCCAATCACCTGCAAAGACTGGGAAACGATAGAAGGCAAACTGTTGGCAAGCTCCTTAACTACACAAGTCAACCCAATTAATGATGAGCAACTCTTGGCTTCACTATCCTCTTGAATGTCAGCAGAGTCAGGATAGGAGGTGATAGACTGCCATGCCATGTTTGCCCACCTCTGTGCCAACCCAGAAAAAAGGCACACTGAACTCTGGGATTGCTTTCCCACAAAGAAGTATGGGCACTTGCTTAAGTCCCCTGTTGCTGTGGAGATGGATTTCAACGAAAGGTCTCATCTGTTAGAGGAGTAAAGACAGAAAATCAGGGATAAAGCAACTGAAGTGTGAGATATGTGTGAATTTACCATTCACATCTCCCATGTGGAAAATTCACGCAAAAGGAGCCAGGGTTGGAGATGTAATTTGTATCATGAGAATCCAATTGGCCATCCTAGCCTGAATTTGACTGATGGAAAGGTGAAATTCATGCAATTTCCTCATAAAGATCTCTTCTAATCCCCTGACAGTGTTTTGACAATGTGCATCAAAAGGTTCTATATGAATTACCTTTAATAACCATCAGAATTCTCAACAAAACATCAGAACTGAGGAAGGGTCACCAGACCTGAAACGTTAACTTTGATTTGTTCTTCACAGATGCTGCCAGGCCTGCTAAGCTTTTCCAGCAATTTCTGTTTTTGTTCCTGATTTATCGCATCCACAGTTCTTTCGGTTTTTATTTAGGTTTGGAGGGATATGGGCCAAATGCAGGCAGGTGGGACTAGTTTAGTTTGGGATTATGTTCGGCATGGACTGGTTGGACCGAAGGGTCTGCTTCCGCGCTGTATGACTCTATGACTCTATTACCCGGTACTGAATAGTCAAAATCAGACTGGTAATCATTTTTAAAAGTTGAAAGTAATCATTCATATTTCAATATTTTAAAATTATTATTTTCTGGTGTATATTACTCACTCAATAGTAGTTCGCTCTGATGGTAATTAAATCGTCAGCATCTTTCAGAGGAATAGCTCTTGTGAAAATAGGGAAACAAAAATCGTTTTTGATGACAGAATTTAATATGTGGGCTCAGGGCTTTGAAATTCTCTAGGATTGCATTTAGAAGGAAGTATGTTTTGGGGAAATCTTTGTACAGAGACATAACGCACTGATTAAAATCTCACAGTGTAGCATGCCACAGGATCTCCACAGAGCAATGAAGCATTCACTATATCAAGATCATAAGACCATAAAACATAGGAGTGGAAGTAAGGCCATTCAGCCCATCGAGTCCACTCTGCCATTTAATCATGGCTGATGGGCATTTCAACTCCACTTACCCGCACTCTCCCCGTAGCCCTTGATTCCTTGCGAGATCAAGAATTTATCAATCTCTGCCTTGAAGACATTTAACGTCCCGGCCTCCACTGCGCTCCGTGGCAATGAATTCCACAGGTCCACCACTCTCTGGCTGAAGAAATGTCTCCTCATTTCCGTTCTAAATTGATCCCTTCTAATTCTAAGTCTGTGCCCACGGGTCCTAGTCTCCTCGCCTAACGGAAACAACTTCCCAGCGTCCACCCTTTCTAAGCCATGCATTATCTTGTAAGTTTCTGTTAGATCTCCCCATAACCTTCTAAACTCTAATGAATACAATCCCAGGATCCTCAGCCGTTCATCGTATGTTAGGCCTACCATTCCAGGGATCATCTGTGTGAATATCCGCTGGACAGTCTCCAGTGCCAGTATGTCCTTCCTGAGGTGTAGGGCCCAAAATTGGACACACTATTCGAAATGGGGCCTAACTAGAGCTTTATAATGTCTCAGAAGCACATTGCTGCTTTTATATTCCAACCCTCTTGAGATAAACAACAACATTACATTCGCTTTCTTAATCACAGACTCAACCTGCAAGTTAACCTTTAGTGAATCCTGGACTAGCACTCTCAGATCCCTTTGTACTTTGGCTTTATGAATTTTCTCACCGTTCAGAAAATAGTCCATGCCTGTATTCTTTTTTCCAAAGCGCAAGACCTCGCATTTGCTCACGTTGAATTTCATCAGCCATTTCCTGGACCACTCTCCTAAACTGTCCAAATCATTCTGCAGCCTCCCCACCTCCTCCGTACTACCTGCCTGTCCACCTAACTTCGTATCATCAGCAAACTTCACCAGAATGCCCCTGGTCCCTTCATCCAGATCATTAATATATAAAGTGAGCAGCTGCGGCCCCAACACTGAACCCTGCGGGACACCACTTGTCACTGGTTGCCATTCTGAAAAAGAGCCTTTTTTCCCAAATTTCTGCCTTCTGTCAGACAGCCAATCCTCAATCCATGCCAGTAACTCACCTCGAACACCATGGGCCCTCACCTTACTCAGCAGCCTCCCGTGAGGCACCTTACCAAAGGCCTTTTGGAAGTCTAGATAGATAACATCCACTGGGTTTCCCTGGTCTAACCTACCTGTTACCTCTTCAAAGAATTCTAACAGGTTTGTCAGACATGACCTCCCCTTACTAAATCCATGCTGACTTGTTCTAATCCGACCCTGCACTTCCAAGAATTTAGAAATCTCATCCTTAACGATAGATTCTAGAATTTTACCAACAACCGAGGTTAGGCTAATTGGGCTATAATTTTCCATCTTTTGTCTTGATCCTTTCTTAAAAAAGGGGGCTACAACAGTGATTTTCCAATCATCTGGGACTTCCCCTGACTCCAATGACTTTTGAAAGATCACAACCAACGCCTCCGCTATTTCCTCAGCCACCTCCCTCAGAACTCTAGGATGTAGCCCATCGGGGCCAGGAGATTTATCAATTTTTAGACCTTTTAGCTTTTCAAGCACTTTCTCTTTTGTAATGCCTACCATACTCAACTCTGCCCCCTGACTCTCCTTAATTGTTGGAATATTACTCATGTCTTCCACTGTGAAGACTGACGCAAAATACTTAAGTTCTTCAGCTATTTCCTTATCTCCCATCACTAGCCTTCCAGCATCAATTTGGAGTGGCCCAATGTCTACTTTTGCCTCTCGTTTTTTTCTTATGTATTGAAAGAAACTTTTACTATCATTTCTAATATTACTGGCTAGCCTACCCTCATATTTGATCCTCTCCTTCCTTATTTCTCTCTTTGTTATCCTCTGTTTGTTCTTGTACCCTTCCCAATCTTCTGATTTCCCAGTGCTCTTGGCCACTATATAGGCTGTCTCTTTTTCTTTGATACATTTCCTGACTTCCTTTGTCAGCCATGGCTGTCTAATCCTCCCCTGGATAATCTTTCTTTTCTTTGGGATGAACCTCTGTATTGTGTCCTCAATTACACCCAGAAACTCCTGCCTTTGTTGCTCTACTGTCTTCCCCGCGAGGCTCTGCTTCCAGTCGATTTTCGTCAGTTCCTCTCTCATGCCCCTGTAATTACCTTTATTTAGCTGTAACACCATTACATCCGATTTTGCCTTCTCTCTTTCAAACCGCAGACTGAACTCTACCATATTATGATCGCTGCCTCCTAAGTGTTCCCTTACTTTAAGATCTTAGAACATAGAACATAGAACAATACAGCGCAGAACAGGCCCTTCGGCCCTCAATGTTGCGCCGATCTGTGAACTAATCTAAGCCCACCCCCCTACACTATCCCATCATCATCCATATGCTTATCCAAGGACTGTTTAAATGCCCCTAATGTGGCTGAGTTAACTACATTGGCAGGCAGGGCATTCCACGCCCCTACCACTCTCTGAGTAAAGAACCTGCCTCTGACATCTGTCTTAAATCTATCACCCCTCAATTTGCAGCTATGCCCCCTATTACTAGCTGACGTCATCATCCTAGGAAAAAGACTCTCACTGTCCTCCCTATCTAATCCTCTGATCATTTTGTATGACTCTATTAAATCCCCTCTTAGCCTTCTTCTCTCCAATGAGAACAGACCCAAGTCCCTCAGCCTTTTCTCATAAGACCTTCAGATCTTTTATAAAGTCTGTCTCATTACATAGCACTAAATCCAGAATAGCCTGCTCCCTTGTGGGCTCCATCACAAGCTGTTCCAAAAAGCCATCCTGTAAGCATTCCATGAATTCCCTTTCTTTGGATCCACCGGCAATATTATACACCCAGTCCACCTGCATATTGAAGTCCCCCATGATCACCGTGACCTTGCCTTTCTGACATGCCCTATCTATTTCCAGGTGCATCTTGCACCCCTGGTCCTGACCACTGTTAGGACTTCTGTACATAACTTCCATTATGGTTTTTTTGCCTTTGTGGCTCCTCAACTCCACCCACACAAGCTCCAAATCATCTGACTTTATGTCATTCACATTAAAGGCTGAGTCAGACAGCCATTGATTGTCAGTTAGAGATTCAGAGGTTATGGGGGGCAGGTAGGAAAGCAAAGCTGGCCACAATTAGGTCAGCAACAATCTTACTGAATGGCTGAGTATTCTTGAAGGGCTGAATGGCCTTCTCCTGTTCCTAATCTGTGTAATCTCGTGAGGTTATTTCCATCGGGGAATTGTTTGTAACATAATGATCCTCTTTCCTCACCACAGAAGTGTTTGGCAATTACCTTACTGAATTAATTTTATTAAGGAAAATATTGAATTGAAATGAAATCAGTGCAGATTGTCACAACCATAAAAGCAACATGCGAGGATGAAATTGCTATTCTTCAGACTCAAGATGTAAGCATTGCTGTCTAAGTCATAAAACCATTAAATATAGGAGCAGAATTGGGCCATTCGGCTCTTTGAGTCTGCTCCATCATTCGATCATGCCTTGATTCCCTTACGAATCAAGAATCTATCTGTCTCTCTCTTAAATACACTCAATGACTTGAGCTCCTTAGCCTTCTACATAATGAAAAAGCCAAAAGAACTGCAGATGCTGCAAATCAGCAACAAAAACAGAAGGTGCTGGAAAAGCTCAGCAGGTCTGTGAAGAAAAAAATCAGGGTTAAAGTTTCAGGTCACCAGACGGAAATGTTAACTCTGATTTTTTTCTTCACAGATGCTGCCAGACCTACTGACCTTCTACGTAATGAGTTGCATAGATTCAGCCTGAGGCTTTGTCCTTGGATCCTAGTCTCTTCTACTGATGGAAACATCTTCCCCCACGTCCACTCTACCCAGGGTTTTCAGTATTCTGTAAGTTTCAGTCAGATGGCCCCTCATCCCTCTAAACTCCATCGAGTACAGATCCAGAGTCCTCAAACGCTACTCATATCACCAGCCCTTCATCCCCGACGTCATTAATGTCTAATATGAATAGTTTCCGTTCCAACACGGACCACTGCGGAACTTCAATAGTCACAGGCTGCCATCCTGAAAAAAGCTTCTTTATTCCTACCCTCTGCCTTCTGTCAGTCAGCCAGTCCTCCTAACCGTGCCAATACCTCGCCCTGAACAGCGTGAGCTCACTTTATTTAGCAGCCTCCTGCATGGCAAATTGTCAAAGACGTTGAGGAATGGAAGTGACAATTTATAACAAGTGACAACATTGTATTAAAATGTACTGCCCACCATTTCAACAAAGATCTCACTCTGCACTGTTAAAATGTATGAATCAAGACAAAGTTAATGTAACAGCCCCAAAGGCACTGTAACTAATATCAAAGTGTCAAGGCAAACTTATCGTATTTAAACTTCAACATTGTTTTGCTAATGGTGATGCACCTCAGTCCCCATCATGCTCACCTCTTGCAGATGACCTGAAGCATACGCATGCTCTCCATCCAAGGGTCGACACCACCTCTGAAACAGAATTAGCATTTCAAATTAGGTATGACTCTTCTTCAGAACTGAAGTCGTAGTGGGCTTGAACTGTTAATTCTGTTTCTCTCTTCAGAGATGCTGCCAGACCTGGTGAATTTCTCCAGCACTCTCTGTTGTGTGCAACTGCCCCTCTGCAGCCCTCTTACTGGCCTGGCTTATATCCACCGTGGCCTGGCCCAGGAACAGGCACACCAAGGAGGTCCTCCAATTCACCTGCCCCTTTCCACGCCAAGTGCCCAAAGATTTGGAGAAGATCTCACTCCAACAGGATGGATGACTCACTGACCTGCAAGCCAACCAACTGGGGGTTGATGAAGCTGCTGTAACCATGAGAATAAGGAGCATTTGGGAGAAATGAAAATCCTTCTGGATTTGTATTAACAGAATCTGCAACAGGATTAACGACTGAGGATGTTAGGGGAAGATAGGTCAACACTTCATGAGGAATGGGGGATGGGAGTTAAACTACAGCTTTTCATTGTTCTGAGAAATTAAAAATCCTTCGATGTTTAAAACATTTTGAGGATCTGAAAGGCTAGCAAGAACTTTCTCACAATGATACACATCCCTGTTGCTTGCGTTTTGCACTCAGTGGGAGCTTTGTTTTGCAATGCTGTTGAGAAAGTGGATGGTTTACTGCTATCCTGAGACCTTGGAGTCCTTAAATCAAACCACTATTATCCACATTGCATCTAGCAACTAATCTGCAACTACAGAAATTGAAATCAATATGTAATAAACATCAAATTATTAGATGTATGTATTCAAAAAGCAACTTTATGTTCACTGTACTAAGAAGCACTTAAACCTAGTGATGCTCTGTGATATTATTTTATGAATCCTTAACGCATTCATTTCATGATCCTCAATTTGATATTTTAAGAGCAGCTAATCCACTTAAAATAAGTGAGGTTTTTCAATTGAATTAATTGTTAATCTCTCTCCTAACAAACAATTGTGGAGCTTCTGGTAGACACACTGTGTATCAAAACCTTGTAAAAAATGCTCGTTCCTCGAATATCACTTCAACCCGAATGGAGTGAATGCCACTATACAATTGCCATGACCATCGAAGATGAATCAGCTGCTAAGTAATAGCAAAGCTTCAGCCTGGCTGCATGGTTCACTATTCTAGGAGGAAGGACAATAAATGCAGAGTAAACAGTATTGAAATCCTTTCAGTGATCCAATCCACCCTCAAGGGAGTCAATGAGAAAACGTAAAAGAACACGATTGTAATGAATCCCACAATAGTTTAAGAAGTTCTGTTTGAACGGGGTCAATGTGGATGATTTGTTTGAATTACATCCTAATACTTACTGAGAAATTTCTCTTTAATGTGAAATGGGAAAATGCCGTTTGTGCTTAATGATGCACAAGCTGAATTATATTCACAGAAATTAAATATGCACTTTTTAAACAAAATAGCAAGATCTTACGGATCTCCAAATGTCTCAGTCATTAAGGGGGTTTGGGAATGGGGATGTGTGATGGTGGGTGAGTTCTGGCATTCTCCTGCTTCTCGTGAGGGAAGAAATTTCACCCCATGATATACAACAAAACAAAACTGAAAATCAACTGAAGCTGATTGCAATTGCTGCTATTAATTCTTCCTTAATTAGTTCCCTGTCCATGATATCATAGCATAATCACACATTTTAATCTCGTTTACTGCAATAAAATAAATAATCATTGTAACTATGGGACATCTTAAGCATTTAAAAAATAATTGCAGATTTGGAATCCTTTATTCGTCTATGGGACTGAGATCTTCATACAAGTAATTGATGTTCTTTGCTGCTTAAGTGGAAAATCCCTGAGGATCCAATTCCCTTCAGGACTGCAGTTGAGCTGCTGCTGAAATAAGCCACATATTGTGAATAAAGAAGCTACGGTAATCATGAAGTTTCCCAAGATCTCTACAGACTTGCCCAACTCTGCAGAATCACAGCTTAAACATGAGGATGGGAGAGAGCTGAGAAATGGACAGGGACAATGTATTCCATGGAGCAACCTGTAATGATCCAAGTTAGTGACAATTTCTTTAATCTTTAGGGTCTTTCTGTGAATACCTGTCTCCTGTTCTTGTAAACCCAAATGATCCCTGTCTCCACCACCTTCATTGAAGGCAGCAATCATGTTTGCAATATCATTTGCTTTTAGTTGACAGTCCATGCAGTCATTCTTCAGGCATGGATTTGGTCACCGAGTCCTGGCACAAGAAAAAAATTGCATCCAAAAGAAAGAAAGAAACAAATTATTGAATCATACAATCTCTACAGGGTGCAAGCAGGCCATTCGGCCCATCAAGGCCACACCACCCCTCTGAACAGCATCCCACCCAGATACCACCCAATACTTATAACCCTGATTTCCCCATGGCTAATCCACGTAGCCTGCACAATTCTGGACAATATGGGCAATTTAGCACGGCCGATCCAATCCACCTACCCTACACATCAATGGACACTATGGGCAATTTAGCATGGCCAACCCCCCTAGCCTGAACATCTTTGGACTGTGGGAGGAAACCAGAGCACCCGGAAGAAACCCACGCAGACATAGGGAGAATGTGAAAACTCTAAACAGTCACCTGGGGGTGGAATTGAACCCAGATCCCTGGCGCCATGAGGTAGCAGTGCTAACCGTTAAGATTGTGTTACATTATGTTTCTGGAGTTTTTCTCGTGCTAATTTTTAAGCCAATCAGAATTTAGTAATTGTGGATAAACTCAGCAGGTCTGGCAGCATTTCACTAGAAAGATCAGGGGACGTCTTTCTCAACATTGAAAGAAACCCATTCATTTTCAGTCAGAGTCCCTGAAATTGAGGCTAGGTTCTCACTGGGATGTATTGATCTGGGGAATTGTTGCTTGCTGACAATTGCTTTTTAACTACAAATCACAACTAGTTAATATGCAGCTTGCTATCCCGCCACTAGCTGCCAGGAAATTAGTTTCTGTGCTGTACAACCCTATGCCTATGTCTATGCCCGCTCACTTTGCGTCTTGTTGGATGCTTGCAGCTTCCTTGCTTTTGCTTTTCCTAGTAGTTCCTTTCAGCCGGAGCTATCAGGCTCAAAGTCCTGCTGTACTGCCATGCTGTTTAGCACAGACACACATTCAGGAGGTTTGTCATAGTTGTCAAAATTGCTCAGTCAAGTCCAGGGAGATATCTGTTGCTGAGTAGGTCCTGCTACAGGAAATCAAAAGCTGCCTCATGATATCAGTTCAGGGATAGGAGTGGGCTAGTGTGCCCTCCAGGGTGGCCAGGATCAGGATCCTCTGCTCGTAGTGGGCACGGAACCCAATGTCGAGGCACCCTGGCTCTTTCTGATCCGTTCTGGGCTGTTTTCCCCTGGAATAAGAGAAAGTGAGAGATTGACCGAGGTGAAAGTTGCTAGCACAGCTACAGCTGCTGTAGGTAGATGAAAGGTGTTCCAAACAAGTGTGGGATGCAGTGCAGAGGGCATATAATGTTAGTGATGTGGGGTATTGGGTGAATGAAAGTGGGTGAGGGAGGATGATACATACAATAATGAGAGTGATGGAGTATGAGTCTTGATGGTAAGTGGGTGATATCGGGGAGACGTCAGAGGTAGGTTCTTTACTCAGAGAGTGGTCGGGGCGTGGAATGCGTTGCCGGAGAGGGTAGTGGAGTCAGCCTCATTAGGGGCATTTAAGCGGCTATTAGATAGGCACATGGATGATAGTATAAGGTTGCGGTGGAGGTTAGATAGATCTTAGGTTTCGGGTAAAAGTTCGGCACAACGCCATGAGCTGAAGGGCCTGTACTGTGCTGTACTGTTCTATGTTCTATGGGTGCAGAGATAAAGTGAGTGTGGGGTGGGAAAGAGCAGATGTTGACACTAATGCTGGTGGTGCAGAAGGTCACTGAATGTCTTCCTACATCAGTGGGCAATCTTCCAGATGAGTGAGATTGCATTGTCTTTACTGACAACCTTGCATCAGGTTGGAAGGGTCTGATGGTGTCATGTTCTCTAACTGGGTGATGTGGATATCCCTCCTCTGCACCACTTGTCCATCAGGACCTCTAGATGCTTGTCGACAAATCATAAGCCAATCTCCCCTCATCCAGGACAGATGTCAGGAACCGCACAGGGCAGTCCTGGACTGACAGTGACTGTCTGGGTGCACCATGGCCTTCTAAACATGGTACCTGTGCCAGGATGCCTGTCAATTCCAGGATATCTAATTTCTGGCAGTCCTGATTTCTTCTGGGTACAGCAAATGGCAGAATCTAGCTAAGATCAGATGACAGGATGCCCGAGTGGCAAGGTTGGTAGTTCATGATTGGTATTTGCTGATAGCATGAGAAAACCCACTGGGTCTCACAGAGAGAAGCCCCCGTGAAACTCAATGAAACTGATGCACTACCCAAATATGACAAGATTAGTCCTATTTTTTAGCTTCAACTTGATAATAGTTTTGTTTATGTTTACTAAACTACAGGAAAAGGAAAGCATTTGTGCTTGAATTTACTACTCTTTTCAGCATTATGGTTGATCACCATAGGCTTTACCCATCAGCTGAGATGCCAAGTCTTTAATGTTATACACCTGGAGATAACCGTATTTAAACAAAGTCCATGTCCACACTTATAGTGAGAGTTTATTTTTGTTAGTCAAAGTCCATAAAATTCATACCCCACTGATTACTAATTTACCATATTTATACAGCCAATTCACACTTAATTAATTGTTCATTAATAGCTCCATCATCTGTTCTCTCATTCTATTAGATCTCAGGCCTCATTTCAGGACATTTTAGATGATATTACACCTCTTCCAACAAGACAGGTCCAGAGCCAATGTCTTCTCAAAACAATGTACCCTCCCCACGACAACTATTTGTTTCTGTAAGTCAAAATATCCATAGTTGGTCTTGATCATGCTAAATTGTTATCTTAATTGCAGATGGCTAATAGATAACGGCTCATGGAAATTATGTCAACAAACTAAAAAAGTAGGTAATGGATGTTAATTATATTGTTAAGATGCGTAAGTGAAATGCATTAGTTAACTAAGTACATGGTGTACTTATTAAGAGAGACTTCTATGACAGTGACTTAGTAAATATAACATTGCACTCAGAAAAAGAACTAGTATCTAGTTTCACAGTTCAACATCCAGTTTAGAATTAGATTCATAATTGCATAGCTAAGTGGGGTAGAAAATATCCTTTGATAAAAGGTACTGCAGATGCTGGAGAATCTGAGATGCTGTGTTCATCCAGCCCCATGCTTGTTATCTAGAAAATATCCTTTCGTCTTTTAACCGGTGTATGTGTAATCAAATGTGTAAACCTGCATTCACTAACTGATTGGATAAGTTTCAGACAATGCAGAAAGAACAGGCCCAAGACAAAGAAAACAATTGAAACTAGATAAAGGCTTTCAAAAGAAGCCTAAGCCAAAAGACGCTTAGGTCATCCAGTTCATGACCTTGTCCTCACATTGACCATTCTGTCCTGAAGCCACACTCTTGGATTTGGGCAACAAAGCACAGGATAGAAGAGGAAGGCATGATGATATAGTGATGCCTAAGCACATGGATCAGGAGCCAGAGTCAGTGTGGTCCTATAAGATACAAAATCCGAAGTTGCTGGAAAAGCTCAGCAGCTCTGGCAGAATTTGTGAAGAAAAATCAGAGTTAACCGTTTGGGTCCGGTGACCCTTCCTCAGAACGGAGGAAGTTCTGAGTAAGGGTTGTCGGGCCTGAAACGTTAACTCTGATTTTTCTACGCAGGTGCTGCCAGCCCTGCTGAGCTTTTCCAGCAACTTCTGTTTTTGTTCCTGATTTACAGCATCCGCAGTTCTTTTGGTTTTTATCTGGTCCGATAAGGTGTCCTCTCCTACTGTTCCACATTATGTTTAATAAGCCCTGTGACCGGGTGGCTCATAAGGAGATGACTGTGGTTGGATAATGTGAAAGAGTGAAAGGGAGGGATGGATTGTGGAATAGGGTGATTCTTAGTCTGTTTCCTCGACAAACTTCATTCTCATTAACCAGTGACAGACAAATGTTCAAATAAAGCTTCATCAGAGAAAATGCCGTGATGGGAAAGGGGCTCCACCAGACCAATTTGTTTTGTTTACACATTAAATTAAAAACCAAAGAACTACGGATGTTGGAAATTGCTGGAAAAATTCAACAGGTCTGGCAGCACCTAGGAGAGAAAGCAGAGTTAGGATTTCGAATCCAGTGACCCTTCTTCATAACTGTGTGAATGTTCTGAAGAAGTATCACAGGACCCAGAATGGTAACTCTGCTTTCTCTCCACAGATGCTGTTGAGTTTTCCCAGCAATTTCTTTTTATGTTTTTGTTTTTTCTTAACATGTTTGTACGTGATGTGGGCATCTCTAGCAAAGCTAGCATATATTTCCCAAACTCAGTTGCCCTTTAACTATAGGCCATTTCAGAGGACAATTAAGAGCCTACCACATTGCTGTAGGCTTTAGACATAAATGTCAAACCAGATCATAGAGTCTTAAAGCTCTAAACACGGTAACAGATCCTTCAGTTCGACTTGTCCGTACTGACTGGATATCCTAAATTGGTCTAGTCTCATTTGCCAGCATTTGGCATATCCCTCTGAACCCTTCCTTTCATGTCCTCATCTATGTTGTTGTTAAAATGTTGTAATTGTACCAGCCTCCACGAATTCCTCTGGCAGCTCATTTCATACACACACCACCATGAAAAAATTGTCTTTTAGGTCCCTTTTAAATTTTTCCCCTCTCACCTTAAACCTACGCCCTCTTGTTTTGGATTGGTTGATTAATTTTATTGTCAGGTGTACCGAAACATGATGAAAAGCTTTGTTTACGAGCAGTAGAGTCAGATGACAGCAAGCAAAGGATACACAAATCAAAAAGGCTTAGAGGCATACAGGGTACATTGCAGGCTACATAATTTGAGGCTAGAGTTCATTCAACAGTCTGATAATGGCCAGAAAGAAACTGTTCCTGAACCTGCTGGTGTGTGTGTGTTCAGGTTTCTGTACCTTCTGCCTGAGGGAAGAGGTTGTAGGAGGTCATTACCAGGGTGCGACGGATCTTTGATGATGTTGGCCGTCTTTCTGTGGCAGCGAGCCATGTAATTAGAGTCCATGGGTGGAAGGTTGGCTTCCGTGATAGTCTGGGCTGTGCTCACCACCTTCTGTAGTTTCTTACGGTCCTGGGCAGAGCAGTTGCCGTACCAGGCCTTTATGTACCTGGAAAGTATGCTTTCAGTGGTGCATCTGTAGAAGTTGGTGAGGGACCTTATGGACATGCCAAATTTCCTGAGCCACCTGACGAAGAAAAGATATTGTTGTGCCTTCTTGACTGTTTAATTTAAGTGGGAAATCCAGGACAGGTTGTTGGTTATCAACACTCCAAGGAACTTGATGCTCTTCAGTCTCTCAACCTCAGTTCACCAATGTAGATGGGGGCGTGTTCTCCAGCTTTTTTTTGAAGTCAATGATCATTTCTTCAGTTTTGCCGACATTGAGAGACAAACTGTTTTCATTGCACCACTTCACCAAGCCCTCTATCTCCCTTCTGTATTTTGACTCGTCATTGTTAGATATCCGTCCCACTATGGTGGTGTCGTCAGCAAACTTGCAGATAGTGTTCATTCGGAATTTGGCAACACAGTCGTAGGTATACATGGAGTACAGTAAGGGGACTGAGGACACATCCTTGGGGTCTCCAGTGTTGAGTGCTATTATAGAGGAGGTGCAGTTACCTACCCTCACTGATTGGGGTCTGTGGGTCAGAAAGCTAAGGATCCAGTTGCAGAGCGCGGGGCAGAGACCAAGGTCACGGAGTTTTGAGATCATTCTGGAGGGGATAATGGTGTTGAAGGTGGAGCTGTAGTGAACGAGCAGGAGTCTGACATAGTTGTCTTTGTTGTCCAGATGTTTCACTACCCTGGAAAAAAGACCTTGACTATTCACCCTATCGTTACCCCTCATGATTTTATAACCTCTGTAAGATCATCCCTCAACCTCCGATGTTGCAGGGAAACCAGCCCCAATCTATCTGGCCTCTCCCTATAGCTCAAAAACTACAACCTTGGCAACAAGCTTGTAAATATTTTCTGCACCCTTTCAAGTTTAACAACTTCCTTCCTAGAGTACAGAGACCAAAATTGAACGTTGTAATCCAAAAAATGACCTAACCAATGTCCCGTAAAGCTCCAACATGAACTCCTAACTCCTATATCCAATGCAAGGCGGATTTCCTTTTCCAACGGACAGTGGAGAAACAGAATTTTTTTAAAATGACAATCACATTTTCACTATTAGGACAGCTTTTAATTCCAATTTTTTTAATTGAATTAAAATTTCAGCATTTGCCACTGTGGGACTCAAACACATGCCCCCAGAACATTACCCTTGAGCTCTGGATTATCACGGCCAGTGACATTACAGCTATGCCACTGCCTCACCGTGCACAAATATTTAGTCAAACATATTTTAGTTCATATCATACTGTAAAAGATTTTAATATAATATTGTATAATAAATGCAAAATCCATATTTTCTTCTTTTAGCCAGAGGACTGAAAATTGGAAAAATGGGCACTGTTTTAGAAAAAAGGAAGAAAAAGGGTACAATGAGCTTGTTTGTGAATTGAAGAACGATTGAAGCTAAGCAGTGCATGTAAGACAATGTTATATTTTGGCAAAAGTGTGTCCAAAAAAGATTGCACATCTGTTGTGGGTTCAGGAGAGCTGAGCGCAGTAACAGCCTTCTGATTGGCTTAGCTGCATGTGAACACAGAACCTGTGAGTGAAATGCAGATAGAAACCTCCAGGTTAACACAGTGTGGAGCTGGAGGAGCACAGCTGACCAAGCAGCAGCTCCATACTGTGTTACCTCTGACTCCACCATCTACAGCTCTTGCTACTCCTAGAAACCTCCAGGATTTGGTTACACCAACATTTCTGTCCCCTTCCTCTGTAATGTGTCCTCTCCCACTCATAACGGATCGGGGAAAACAATATTCAGAGACACTGAAAGAAAGAATTCCACAAAATAAAGAGAAAGAAAATCCTCCAGGTGCAACAGATCTGCCAGTGAAGTAAAGACTGACCACTTTGTAGACAACATTGTATCAGCATTGATAAGAATGAGGACAATTGGGAGAACAACATATTCTACTTTGTGATCTGAACTTGTGACACAGGGCTGTGTTTCACTAGTTATGTTGTTTTCCCCACCCATGGTATTTTGTCAAACAGACTGACTCCTGTGTTATTTGTGTGTTATCGCATAATTGGGGAAATAGCGGTGAAACTTAAGTTTAATAATGGTGGTTCAGGAATTAATTACCCACCATTTTGTTAAAGTCGAGGTATTTATAATAAATATACTCTTCCTGTTCATGACGAAACCAGGTGTGTATTACTTTTACGTTCTGAGTTGTAGTCAGTGCGTGAGGTGAAGTGAATTCTGTGGTTTAATTAAATTCAGGCATATTTGTCACAGCTTGTGAAATAGTTGGGTTTGAAAGTCAGTGCACTCTTCCCAAATGAGTCTTGACATTGTCTCATTCGCGTCTCTATTAAGAATCGATTTAGATTGAACAAAGAAGCCATTGGAGTTTAATATTTCCTCCGTTCACTAATCTTAATTTAAAAATAAAGCATGGGAGTTCAAGGGTGAGGAGAGTCAGAAAATGCACTAACCAAACATTTATCTCCACTTAGATCTATTCAGAGCATGTTACTCCCTACAAAGTGCAATAAAATGCATTTGTGACCCAACTTCCAATCACCCATCTGAACATGGTTTGGTATCAAATTTTGTTTGGCAACTAATCTTATAAAGTGCCTGGGACCCAAGGGCACAGCCTCAGAGAGTAGGGATGATCAGTTAGAACTGAGATGAACAGGAATACCAGGCTGGCACGGTGGCTCAGTGGTTAGCACCGCTGCCTCACAGGGCCAGGGACCTGGGTTTGAATCCACCCTCGAGCGACGGTCTGTGTGGTGTCTGCATGGTGTGCGTGTGTGAGTGTATATGTGTCCGTGTGCGAGTGTGTGTTTGTTTCTCCTCCGGGTGCTCCAGGTTCCTTTCACAGTCCGACGATGTGCACTTTAGGTGCATTGGCCATGTTTAACGGGGATAGGTTGGGGTCTGGGTTTGATGTCCTTTAGAAGGTTGGTATAAACTTGATGGGCCAAATAGCCTCTTACCACACTGTAGGGATTCTATAAGGACTTTGCATTACATTGCAGGTGCTCTATAAGAGATAGCAAGAACTGCAGATGCTGGAGTCAGAGACGACACTGTGTGGAGCTGGAGGAACATAGCAGGCCAGGCAGCATCAGAGGAGCAGGAAAGTTGACGTTTTGGGTTGGGATCCTTCTTCAGAATGGATAGGGGGAGGGAGCCTGGAAATAAATAGAGAGAAGAGGGATGGGGCTGGGGAAGGTAGTTGGGATAGTGATAGGTAGGGAGTGGTGGGGATTAGTCAGTGAGGTGGGAGGGGTGGATAGGTGGGAGAGAAGATGGACAGGCTGTGTCAGGTCAAGGAGGCAGAAATGAGAGGGGGTGTTGAACATGGTATGAGGCTGGGGGTGGGGAGATTTTAAAATTGGTGAATTCCATGTTTAGGCCATTGGGCTCTAGGCTCACAAGGCAGAATGAGGTGTAGTTGCTCCAGTTTGTGGATGGTGTCATTGTGACACTGGAGGAGGCCCAGGATGGACATGTCACCCAGGGAATAGGAGGTGGAGTTAAAATAGTTTGCGACCAGAAGCTGTTGTCGTTTGTCGAGAACAGAGCGTAGATGGTCTACAAAGCGGTCTGTGAGTCTACGCTTGGTCTCACTGATGTAGAGGAGGCCGCATCGGGAGCAGCGGATGCAGTATACCAAGTTGGCGGATGTGCAAGTGAACCCCTGTCTGATGTGAAAGGTTTGTTTGGTGCCTTGAATGGAGGTGGGGGAGGAGGTGTATGGGCAGGTGTAGCACTTCCTGCAGTTGCAGGGAAAGGTGCCGTGGGTGGTGCAGCTAGTGGGGAGTGTGGAGCAGACGAGGGAGTCATGGACAGAGCAGTCCCTACAGAAGGCAGATAAGGGTGGGGAGGGAAATATCCCTTTGAGGGTGGGGTCGGATTGGCGGAAGCGGCGGAGAATGATACATTGGATGCAGAAGTTGGTGGTGTGTTATGTGAGGACAAGAGGGATTCTGCCTTTATTTTTATTGGGGGGAAGGGTTTTGAGGGCAGAAGTGCAGGAAATGCAAAAGATGTGGTTGAGAGCGTTTTTGATCACTGAGTGGAGATGTTACAGTCCTATCAGTGTTTGTTATTGCTGTAATAAAAAAGGCAAAATTACATGAAAGCCTATAAAAGGTCACTAAGGATGGGCTACAGAGAAATGCTCAAAGTAAATCTTACACTCCAACTCAAACTTGATTTTATTGAAAATAATGAAGGGAAAGATTCTGCAATAGTGCTGAGAAAACTGAACAACACGAAGGAAAATGGTGTCCAAGTGAATGTTTAAAGTGTCCACTTATAGGAATATTGCAGGCAGCAAATAAAGACATCATTTGGAGATAATGAAAGAAAGAATTCTAAATGATAAAGAGAAAGGAAAGCCCCCATGTCCAACTGATTAGTCAGTGATGTAAAGATGAACCATCACTCATAGAATCTCTATGGTGTGGAAACAGGCCCTTTGGCCTAACAACTGCAGACTGACCATTGGAGCATCCCACCCTGGCCTGCCTAATCTACATAATCCCTGGAGACTATGGACAATTTAGTACAGCCAATCCACCTAACCTGTGCATCTTTAGACTGTGGGTGGAAACCCATGCAGACATGGGGATAATGTGCCAGCTCCACACAGTTGGCTGAGGGTGGAATTGAACTTGGGTCCCAGGCACTGTAAGGTAGCAGTGCTAGCCACTGAGCCACTCTGCCACCCCTCTCCAGAGACAACATTGTACCATCATTGATGAGAATGAGGAGGATTGTGAAAACAACGTTACAGTTTGGAGACTCTGTCTCCAAAAAAATTGGTACCATCTGTTGTGGGTCCTGGAGAGCTGAGCACAGTAACAGCCTTCTGATTGGAACAACCTATTCCAACTTGTGGTCTGAACTTGCGACACAAGTTGTCAGTGCGAAGCTGAAAAGTCATCACGGCTCTGAATTCAGACAGTCAGCAGCAACTCATCAGTCATTGTTAGAAAAATGGTTAATTTAAACATTGAAGGTTATTTTCCAAATAGAAGTGATGCAAGATCTCTTCCAACCAGCCTGCTCAGAAATGCTATTATTCAGCTCTGGAATAGGTGGCCCTCCTGGTTCAGAACCAGCAACCCTGCATCACAACAACCCTGTTTATTATTGAATCTCTAAAGCATTTGAACTTGCTACAGCCTCACATTTGCAAATAGGTCTTATTCTCAGATCACCTTTAGCTGAAGGGAGGGTTTGTTGAAGAAGCTGTGACTGAGACATGCCAAAAGCAGTCACTTTCATGACACGAAGGTTAACTCTATTCTTAATCTTTGCAGTGACAGGGACCCTTCCTAGCACTCAGATCAGATATTGTGCATCAGACGTTTTACACTAATCCACTGTATTAAGGAGGTTCTAGAAATACGCTATAGCAGGGTTCCCCTTCACACAATCCTCAGCAAAATATCAAGCAGCCCAGCCACTCCAGGCACGGAGACAGAACATGCATGTAACTGTAAATTGGTGCCTGTCCTTTGTTCTGAGGACAAGCGGCAACTTTTTGACACAGAGGATGGTGCGTGCATGGAATGAGCTGCCAGAGAATGTGTTGGAGGTATAATTACAACATTTAAAAGGCATCTGGATGCGGACATGAATAGGAAGGGTTTAGATGGATATGGGCCAAAATTCTGGCAAATGGGCCTAGATTAATTTAGAATATCTGGTCTGCGTGGACAAGTTGGACTGAAGGGTCTGTTTCTGTGCTAGACAGATTTGTGACTCTATAAACTCTCCTCACGTTCATGAATTCCTATTGTAGGTCTTCATGTAAATCCGATTGTTTAGTCTTTGGGCTCAATCAGCAGGGCATCTCACAAGGTAGTGAAGGGCTTGCTTCCTTTTCTATCTTCCTCTGTGATGATCTGATTTACCAATAAAATGTTTGGACTCAAAGTGGTTGGAATACGAGATAACAAGCATGGGGCTGGATGAACACAGCAGGTCAAGCAGCATCATAGGAGCAGGAAAACTTGACGTTTCGGGCCTAAACCCTTTTGGAATACATTATTTTTCACTGGACATATTAGCATCATGGATCAGCAATCTTTTATTTATTATTGTGCATTGTTTGCATTTAAAATAATATTGAATAACTGATTCCTTATTTTCTGCACAATACAATAATGGTGTCACAACATATTGAAAGGAAATTAATTCTGAATTTCACTGCTCTCTTTGTCCTTCTGTTTCTTAATGCTGGTTATGGGCGTACCTTATTACTGAGTGGCCTTATTGTTCAAAGAATTGTGCTGGCAGATGGCTGCACAAGCAACTGGAGCTGCAGGGGATATAGAGGCTTTCTGTATCACACATGATGCAGCAGCACATAAATAACAGTACCATATTCTGAGGTGAGTTCTAGCAAATGGGCTCAGTCATGAATTACACAGTTACTTACACCATTTCCTCAATCCTGCAGCTGTTATCTCAGAACCAAAGGCTAACTTTATTGCTCTTCTATTGCAATCCATTTGCAATTTGGAGTAACACTTCCTTTCTCATTAATGATACTCTCTGATGGAAGAATTCTCTTGGCATCAAAGTGAAGCTTAATGTACAAATGTTTCATTAGAATGCAGTTTAAACGATTGTGTTCTGTCCTGACTGTAGGCTACATGGAACAATAACATTAATATTTTAAGACAAGGATCTTCCTCAGTTTTTAGCGCTACATTTAGTGCCAGTAATTGTCAGTAATGTTACAAATATTGTTTGTGCAGTTACAGTCAGTGATATTACATTGTCAGTGTTATTACAGTCAATAATGTTACAGACATTGTTAATATGGTTAACAGGCAGTAATGTTACACTGTCAGTGTTCTTACAGGCAATAATGTTATTGACATTGTCGGTGCAGTCAACAGTCTGTAATGTTACAGACATTGTTAATGCAGATACAGTTAGTAATGTTACACTGTCAGTGCAATTTTAGTCATGTTAAAAATACGTTGCTGAAGTAGTGCCTTTACAGTTAGAGGCAATACCGACATATTTAATCATGATGCAGTCAATGGTGAGTTTTTCCCTCCTGTGAATTATAGATACAGTCCATGCTATATCAGTTGGTTATGTTATATGCACAAAGCTAATATGATTCTTTGTCCTGGAGAAGCAACAAAAATCATACTGTGCCACCTTAATAAAAATAAACACATTGCATTGGTCACATATCTCATTAACAAATTATACACCATCAATGTAAAAACATCTCAGTGCTTTGATCAAGAATTGATCATTTTTGCAGTGGCTTTTTGTGTAGGAAAATGTTGCATTGATGCCTGTTACAGCAATATAAATAGTATTCTTATACCATTTAACTTGGCTCAGATTTTGTTGCAAAGTTTGCTGTTCTGTTTCTCACTGTTAGAATTTTATTTTTTAAAATCAGTTTATTCAGTAATGTTAGTAAACACTGCCATAATAAATAGGACTTCAACCAGAGCTTCCTGGCTCAAAGGCAGGGACAGTACCATTGACCACAAAATCCCAAATGCTGGAAACTTAATGCTACTGGTTCAAAATGCTAACTGATTGAGTTTAATGTTGGTTACTGCCTAAAGCACATCCATGATTGGTGATCTGAGAATAGAACCTATTTGCAAATGTGAGGCTGTAGCAAGTTCAGATGGGTTAGAAGAGATTGTACAAAGGGTTAACACAGTGTGGAGCTGGAGGAACACAGCAGGCCAGGCAGCATCAGAGGAGCAGGAAAGCTGACGTTTCGGGTCAGGACCCTAAAGAAGACCCTGCTGTGTTCCTTCAGCTCCACCCTGTATTATCACTGACTCCAGCATCGGCAGTTCTTACTATCTCTTTGTACAAAGGGTTGTTGTCTTGTTGTTTCTGAACCAGATTCAAATCCAACCTACTCCAGAGCAGGATAATAGCATTTCTGAGCAGACTGAGGAAGAGATGATAAATCACTTCTGTTTAGAAAATAACCTTCAATGTTTGACTTAACCACATATCTAATAGTGACTGTCATCTTAATGATGTTGGTCTAATAATCAATTGCTTGTCAGGGATTCATTAATTCTATGGGTTTGTCCATTTAAAACACACAATAATTTATGAAGCCGACATTTGTAACAGGAAGTAGTGAGGGTAGAGACATATTTCAGCAGTGGTGGCAGATGTCAGGACTTGGACAACTAAAATGGAAGTTGAAGATGTGACTCTTACATTGATATGCATGAGTTGTTCTAACTGGAATAATGTAATGAGATAACTGCACAGAGGCTGGTATCCCATCACCAAGTCACCCTTTGTTTACTTGTGCACAGTACACTGGGTGTGACCAGCCAGCTTGGAGTCAGTCCCCTCAACTGAGGAGATTCTAATCTCCTGGTTATCGTTTTCAGCCAGGGCTGTCTGATTAGTCCAGGTTAACAACCCAAATCAAGAACCTCATTGTCAATAAGGTCCACCTGTTCCTAATCACCACAGATTATTTTTGAAATAATGCACAACATGACAGGTTCAGAAGTTAAGATGGAGAGGCTTATCTGGCAGAAGGAATTGTCCTGTTATAAGAAGCTTCAGCCCAATAATAATTGTTCCAGTCAAAATAAACATTAGAGATTCCTACAGTCCCATGCACTATAGGGTCAATCCTATTGACAACCTTGTGAATAAGGGCCTAATCATCTGACTGTGTAAGCTTGATGTTGGACAGGGCATTGAGAAACCATCCTGCATGATAACAGAGACCCTGATCAAATCTTCATGTATAGGGCAAAAACTCATGAAAAAGCATACATCCATCACCTGTTGGCCACAACTGGTGCCCATTCTACCTCAGATTACCCTGGAAGAGGTAGGTTTCACAAACTTTTGCACAAGTTGAAGCGAATTGACGTTTGCTGTTATTGTTCAGTAAAATCCACGAGTGGTTTTCTTCACTAACAAGACGTTGCTGTCAAGGCAAAAAATGTAGTGCCTTCCACACAAATGAGTAATATGACATATGAATTTCAGTGCCAGGCCTCAAAAGGCAGTAGGTGCAGAATTTTCAAATATTTTTAAGGTTGAGCTAGATAGATTCTTGATTGCCGAGGGGATGAAAGAAATTACCAAGGATATAAAAAAGGGAGAGTTGAAGTTAAAATCAAATCAGCCATGAACTAATTGAAAGGTGGAACAAGCTGGTAGGGCTGAGTGGTCTTACTCGTGTTTTGTGTTTGCACGGGGGTCACTCCTAACGACTGGAAGAATGCTTCAAAAATAACACACCCCATTGACTATGCACAGTGGACAACATGCTGATCATACTAAATCAAGGCCGTGTTCACAAGTCTCAGATAGGTATATTCCCCCATCACATGTGATTCTGCTGTTGGGAATCACTTGGCAAATAATCCAGGGTGTACTGAGCGTTAAACTGGAAACCAATTTAAGATCATCAGTTGACATCACAGTGTGACGTATTCACACGTGCCTGAAGCTGCATTTATAATTATGTAGGCAAAAGGAATTTTTACGTACAATGCACCTTTCTAAAAAAAAAGAGGGTCATTGAGACAGCCAATCTGTATTACCATAGAAACAGCCTGAACAATCAGAATCTATCTACCTGGTCTCAGAATTAAGAGTGACGGATAGCTGTTCTTGCTGCATCTCCACACCTATGATGGTCCAACTAATCAGAACCATCCTCTCCCGCTGCATTAAACGGGGTCCTTTTCTTCGAGTCATAGTTTTGATGAGTGTAAGATAATAAGCTTCAACACCTTTTCTCCTGTTAGAGATGTTTAAAGTTCCAATTTCAAAATAATTTTAATTGCACTGTGGGCACACATCCACAGCATGTGGAGTGGATAGTTTAAAACATTACCTAGATTCTCTCAGTGATAAAGACCTAAGTAAAGTTAAGGAGTTTGAGAATTCTCCAAACTCCAGGCTTTGGGGATGACCCTACAATACAATTATTGCTGTCTCAAGGGGAGCTAGGGATGGGCAAGAATTGCCGCCCAGCTAGTGACACCCGAATGAGTGAAAAATGACAAGGTTCTCAACGCTCGTAAATCGTTGAAGAAATTAATTTCAGAAAAAAAACTTGCGTTTACACTTCCAGGCTCGGGTGATCCCCAAGACAAGAAGTTAATCACTTTTAGCAAAACTTTTGCAATCCAATCTTCCTGTTTGATATCCTAAAACAACAGCTTGTCATATTTTTTGGCAAAAAAGAATGGGGTGGTGGGGTGGCACAGTGGTTAGCACTGCTGCCTCACAGCACCAGGGACCTGGGTTCAATTCCAGCCTTGGGCATCTGTCTGTGTGGAGTTTGCACATTGTCCCTGTCCCTGTGTCTGTGTGGATTTCCTCCAGGTGCTCCAGTTTCCTCCCACAGTCCAAAGATGGGTGGGCTGGGTGGATTGGCCATGCTAAATTGCCCATGGTGTTTAGGGATGTATAGATTAGGGGGACAGGTCTGAGTGGGACCCTCTGAAGGTCAGTGTGGACTTGTTGGGCTGAAGGCCCTGTCCCCACACTGTAGGGATTCTATGTTGCCTGCTATGCTGGGAGGCAAAGAAAATAAAAGGGTGGTTCAAAGTCCTTTAGCTGCTGAATCACTAACACTAGTCCAAGCAAAAGGAAAGAGGTGTATGTTTGTTTGATAGTGCAAAGGAAATCCTATACAAGGACAATCTAAGCAAAAAAAAACCCTTAGAATGTTATATAGAGAATTGTTCACTGTGGGACAATGTTCATTCTCCAAAGGGTACCCCAGAGAAAAGTTTGACAGCTGATCTTACAAGTATAAAGGAAATATTGTCAAGAAAAGAGATTGCTCAATAAAATCATTGGACATGGAAAATTTTTTGGATTTTTTTCTCTTTCAAGAAAGAAGCAGAATATGGACATTTGCTTACACTATTCTGCAAGCTATAAGATGAGAAAAAGATTGTTTCTTTTCATTAGTTCTTTTTTTAAAAGAACTGTTTGTATTTATTTTTCACCAATTTGTTCAGACACACCTTTGGGGCAACTTGAGCCTAGACCTTCTAGGCCAGAGATAGGGACACTGCCACTGCCCTCAAATGTCTAAGAACATTACATTAAAACAAAAATTAAGAGAAGGGAATCTTTTAATATAACAAGTGATATAGGTGAGAAGAGAAACGGCTATTGATTGAGTCATTGATGTTGAGGGATATGAAGGAAGAACAATATGGGATTTGTGTCATGCTGTGGTAGTGTCCCTACCTCCGAGCCAGGAGATCTGGATTCAAGCCCCACCCACACTGAAGGTGTGGAATGACATCTCTGAAGAGGTTGATGAGGAAAATATCTAAAGAGGAGCGGTGGAGAGTCTGGTATCGCAGTGGCACTTCTCCCTAACTCTGGGCCTGACAGTCTGGGCCCTGCTCTGGTGGTGTGCCCAAATGTGCTGGAGCAGGATCATTTAGAAAAACAGAAAGAAAATGTCATGGAGCCATGTTCAGAGTTCAGAAAACATAATCATGTTTTGAAAGGGTCTTGTGGCACAGTCACTTTGTCCCTATCTCCAGGTTTCTCCCACTGCCAGGGAAATATGCTATAACGTATTTGAAGAGGCTGACCAAAACACCTTTGGAGATGTTCCTGCTGATAATAGCCAGCGTTAGTGGATGCAATTGGATCACTTGTTCTGGTCGTTTATTAATTTTGCCAACCACAAATTCCTATTTCAATGGCTCATTCAGTAATGAAAGATAACATGAATGGTTATTGATCTGATTTGATTTATTTTTGTCACATGTACCAAGATACAGTGAAGACTATTGTGCTGCATGATAACCAGAGAAACCATAGCCCATATAATTACATCAGAGTAATAGAACAGAATGCAGAATATAGTGATACAGCTACAGAGAAGGTGCAAAGAAAGATCAACTCTAAATATGAGAGGTCCGTACATAAGTCTGATAACAGCGGGGAAGAAGCTGTTCTTCAATCTGTTGATCAATGCCGGTCCTAATGTGCACAAGGGATGAAAAGGGGAATTCAAAAGATAACAGTATTGTCAGGATGGTTTCTAGAAAACATAAAGCTGCAAATTAAAGTTTATGAAAGTTTACCATGACATTCCACATTTGTCTGATGTCTTTTATTACTTTAATAGATGGGCGGCCATTAAAAATAAAAATGGCCAATGTCTGCATTGGAGCTAGTGTGGCACAATGGGTAGTGTGACCCAGAACTCCTGGTTTAAGTCCCACTCCAGAGCCTGATGGCCATGGAAGATGGGTTCAAAATGTATTTAAACTGGTGGAGTATCAGCTTATAAATCTTCTCAAGACATACTAACAGCAGGCAGTGAGGACAGGAGAGACTCCTTGTCAGCTGTATGATAGGAAAAGATTGGATATGGGTATAATTGTTATTGTGGTTTATTCTAGAAAATTACTGATATATGTGGAAAAAGGCATTGTGTTTCTCCTCCCCTTTCTCTCACATTCCTGCAAGATGAAATTTATGTGGTAGAATGCTCATATTTCCCTGAAAAATGAAGTGAAATTGCTTGTATGAATATTCATTTATAGTCATAGTTTCTACATTCACTATCCATCACTCCAGACTACAACACGCATGTAAAAGTGGTTTTAGCAACTCAGGCTTAGGTGGTGGTGCATTTGCCTAGTGTGGATCAGATTGAAGCCAACAGAGCATGGCTCGATCCCTATTCTGGCAGGGGTGGCCTTGGCACCTACCTACATTCCCTAGCTGTGATGGAGATCTTGGTCGAGTGGGTCAGCCCTTAACTTGGGCAGAGAGCTCAAGAAGAGCAATGTCCAGATTAAAATAACCATAAAAATGACTCTTGCTAAGATTTGAAAATAGTTATTTCTAGATTTGAAGCTCCAAACCAACCAAACTTAAGAACATAAGTGTGTAAGAATCAGGAGCAGGAGTAGGCCATCTGGCCCTTCGAGCCTGCTCTGCCAATAAATAAGATCATGGTTGATCTTTTCATGGACTGACCTCCATTTACCTGCCCACTCCCCATAACCCTTAATTTCTTTATTGTTCAAAAATGTATCTATCTTTGTCTTAAAAACATTCAACGAGGTAGCCTCAACTGCTTCACTGGCCAGGGAATTCCACAGATTCACATTCTTTTCCTCAACTCAGTCCTAAATCTGCTTCACCTTAATTTGAGGCTGCGCTCCACTCGTTCTAGTTTCGCCCGCCAGTGGAAACAACCTCCCTGCTTCTATCTTATCTATCCCCGTCATAATTTTATATGTTTCTATAAGATCCACCGCCCCTCATTTATCCACTTGCAACTCACTCGTGACCATCAGTTCTTTGTACACGTATACATCTTTCCTCATTTACATCATGTTGTATTAGGTAATCTTTCTGAATGGGTTAGTGTTTGCATTCTGAAGAAGTGTCCTGAAACATTAAGTGTGCTTTCTCTCCACAGATACTGCCAGACTTGCTGACGTTCTCCAGCAATTTTTGTTTTTATTAATGTTCAGGTTACATTATCTTTGCCCATTCCATAACGTGCATTGTGGATGGGAATGAGGAATTCTCCGGTAGCTTTTGGAGGGAGTAGATGTATCTGGACTAACTGCGCTAGGTCCGAATAACTATACCTGACCAAATATAGTTGTAGTTATTGCTGTTATCCAAATAACATTTTTGTTATCTATGCTGGTTCTTCTTTAAAGTTGATGTATCATCAACCACTAATCACTCATAAACCCAAGACAGAGAAAAGACAAAGGAGGATTGTTGGCAGTGAACTATCTCAAACAATCCTTACCAAGTTCCACAAACTGGTGGCAGTGGTGAATATAGCAACGTACCAAGAGTGATAAAATGCCACACGTTAGAGTGTTGGAGAAATGTAGTGATATTACAGAGTATAGAGCAAACAATGATTGTATCAGGCTACCTGATTGTATCAGATTTTAAAATAAACAAGATTTACAGACTATTAAACTCATTAAATGTCTTTCCTATTGGAACTTTAAATCTTTCATAATTGTTCTCTCCGCTCGTCAATTTCATTAATCGTACAAATGGCTTTCCCCTTGTTGTGAAAGGTCTCACCCAGTACACTTGCCTATTTTTGCTCTTAACAGATCTCCAGGGCACTATAAGCATTTTCTCTTTGTTTTTCAGGGAAATCTGTGCATTCTGCTGAATAAATGCTGTTTCCAGGAACGTGAGAGAAACTGGAGGAGAAATACATTACCTTTTCCCATATAGATCAGTCATTTTCTATAATAAATAGCAATGACATTTATATTCAAGTGTTAAATGTGATAAAATGATCACAAGCCAAATAAAGCTGTTTTCAAAAGTAGCCAAGCCTATCAAATTTATTTCAAAACTAAACTTATTCTTTTATAGGGGAGAGATAACAAGGTGTAGAGCTGGATGAACACAGCAGGCCAAGCAGCATCAGAGGAGCAGGAAAGCTAATGTTTCGGGTCTGGACCCTTCTTCAGAAAATTTTTTTTATCACGTTGTTCATAGCATGCAAGTACGTCCACTTCACTAAACTTACAATAAAGTAGAAAATGAGCTTTTCCAGTGTTATTGGCAGGTTGTTTTTGTGCGTCTAAGCAAGACAGATTGAGACTGGTGCATGATTAAAATGTGCCACACAGACCTGCAAATATTACCATTAGTCCCTGTATTTGTAAGGTGGAATTGCAAGTGAAGAAAAGTGTATCTGAATTGTGCAAAATATCTTTTTGAGTATAAATTGTGTGGCTTTTGGTGCTGCTCAATTACACGTCCTTTGTTATGGTGGAGTGTCACTTTAAGAGCAAGGAGCTCATCCGTTCCCATGTTTGATCTACACCTTAATTATATATTCAAGTCTAATTAGCCTTGTTAACAGCTGAGGTTGTTGTGTAAAAGCCAACCGTTAGTACAAGAGGTTGTCTTTTACAAGGCGTTCTGAATGTTATGTGAGTATCGTAATAGGTTTTATTAGTGCGTTATGGAGATTGTAATTTTTTAAAGACTTAAAATGCTGTCCATGAGAAGAATGCCCAGATAATCAAAACTGTACAAAATAAAAATATTGTTGTCATTTGACTCACTTTTAATTTCATAGTCTGCTTTGTATCGTGCTGGGTTTCAGCGTGCCTGTCTTCCACAGACACCAGCAATGCCAAGAAGAGGAGATAACTCAAGAAGGAATCATTTGGTGATGTTGGATTTGGTGCAGGCACAATGAGCAAAATGGCCTCCCTCTGTGCTGTAAGAATTCTGGGATCCTGTGTTTACAGGAAACGAAGGCTGAAGAACTTAATTTAAATCCAACGCAAATGAAAACTTGAGTAGTTTCTATTGCAAGCACCTAGTTTTACCTTCACCACTCTTGTTTGGAAGACTGGGAAGAAGTAGGGTTATTGTATGTGGGTTGGAAAAGTTCTGAAAGGGTTAAGACTTGGAGGAATGGTGCAGACACCACCCACTGTGATGATGTTCAGAGTAAAGAAGAAGCTTGTAGGAGTGAGACCTCAGGCTAGTGTGCTGTGAACAGTCTCTCTGTTAATGTAGGTTATATCTGTAACCTGACATGCTCACACATTAAAACATATGCACACTCTAAAGCTCTGTAAACCAATACAGTATTTACACTTGTATTAATCATTTTACATCATGTAACTGTGCATCTATTTGTTTCAATTTATGAAAGTAAGCTGGTTGTGATAAAATTCTGGGCACTGAGTGTGCTTCATATCGGTGGAATGGCCTTTGAAGAAGCAACTGCTACCTTAACTGAAGAACTAAACTATTGGCATGAAGAATTGGCAGGAAAGGAAGATGTTGGTGAAGGCACAAATTTTGGCTACTCATTTGAATGCATGTTGGAGCAGTGGAGGACCATCTTTTGCAATCCATCATGAGATGCGTTCTGGTAAAGTCCACATTGAGACCATTGGGTTGTAGGCTCCCGACGAGGACAATGAGGTGCTGTTCCTCCATTTTCCGGGTGGCATCATTGTGACACTGGAGGATGCCCAGGATGGACATGTCGTCCAGGGAGTGGGAGGGGGAGTTCATGACTGGGAGGTGTTGTCGTTTGTCGTGAACAGAGTGCAGGTGCTCTACAAAGCGGCGTCCGGCCTCTGCTTGGTCTCCCCGATGTAGGGGAGGCCAAATCGAGAACAGCTGATACAATAGACAACGTTACCAGATGTGCAGCTGAACCTCTGTCTGATGTGAAAGGTTTTTTTGGTTCCTTGAATGTAGGTGAGGGGGGAGGTGTAGGGGCAGGTGTAGCACTTCCTGCGGTTTCAGGGAAAGGTGCCAGGTGTGGTGGGGCTAGTGGGGAGTGTGGAGGGAGTCACGGAGAGAGTGGTCCCTCCAGAAGACAGATAGGGGTGGGGAGGGAAATATATCTTTGGTTGTGGGGTCAGATTGCAGGTGGTGGAAGTGGCGGAGAATGATGCATTGAATACAGAAGTTAGTGGGATGATATGTGAGGACAAGGAGGATTCCGTCTTTGTTTTTTTGGTGGGGGGTTGTGGATGTGAGAGCAGAGGTGCAGGAAATGCAAGAGATGCAGTCAAGGGCATTTTCAACCACTGAAGGGGGGAAGTTGCCGTCCTTGAAATACGAGGACATCTGGGATCTTGGGAGCAGACGCGGTGGAGGTGGAGGGATTGGAAATAGGGGATCGCAGTCTTCCAGGAAGGTGGGTGAGAGGAGGTGTAGTCTAGGTAGCTGTGTGAGTCGGTGGGCTTGAAATAGATGTCGGTTTCGAGGTGATCACTAGAGATGGAGACAGAGAGGTCCAGAAAGGAGAGGGAGGTATCAGAGATAATCCAGGTGAATTTGAGTCTGGGGTAAAGGTGTTAGTAAAGTTGATGAACTGTTCAAGCTCCTCGTGGGAGCACGAGGCAGCACCAATACAGTCATCGATATAACGGAGGAAGAGATGGGGGATCGGGCCAGTGTAGCTGCAGAAGAGGGATTGTTCCACGTATCCTACAGAGAGGCAGGCATAGCTTGGCCCATGCGGGTTCCCATGGCCATTCCCTTAGTCTGTAGGAAGTGGGAGGAGTTGAAGGAGATGGGTAAGGGCGAGTTTGGTTAAGCGGATGAGGGTGTCGGAGGAGGAGGGGGCCTGGTTGGGCCTGCAAGAGATGAAGAAGCGGAGGGTTTTTAGTCATGTGCCTGAGGGAAGCAAATCTATAATCGTTTCTTGGTCTGGCCAAATGTGACTCCAGACCCACACTAATCCGATTGAGTCTTAATTGGTGTCTGCAATGGTCTAGCAAGACTCTCAATTGAAGTGCAATTATGGACTGATGACAAACAGTGACCTTCCCTATGACGCCCACATCCTGTGAAAGAGTTTTAAAAGGCATCAGATTATGTGGAAACAACTACTGTAGTGCAATAACTTTCATATTATTTTAGCTAGACCATAAGTTTGGATACCCTAATCCTTGTTTGATCACATTGGGCTTGACAGAATCCACTGAAATAACTGCACAGAGGCCGATATCCCATCACCAAGCCACTCCTAATTTGCAGGTGCACAGTACCCTGACTGCAGCCAGGCAGCTTGGAGCCAGCCCTTTCAACTGAGGAGATTCTAAATCTCCTGGTTATATATCTTTTTCTTCTTACAGTGGCTGTGGTCAGCCAACTCAGAGTCAGTCCCCTAAATGGCGGAGATTCAAATCCCCTGGTTATATTTTCTTTTCCCATGTCTGCGTGTGAGACACAGTAAAAACACTAGGTGTGTAAATCACTTTGTTGATAGTCCAACACCAGGAAAAACACCCATGTGACCAAAGAACCAGAGCCCCCTGGGGGTAATGTCTATATGAACAAAAAATGTGAAGGGGATCAGAATGGAATTGGAGGGTGAGATAAAGCACTTTATGCCCCGCAGTGCCCACCTCTTCCAAAAGGCATTCAGAGTGCCAGTGCTCACTGTGAGCTCCTTCGCCAGGGACGCCCGGGCACGCACATAGCCACAGAAAAGGGGTATGCAGTCGGACATAAAGACCCCATCCACGGCCCGCTGCCAGAACCTATTAATGGCCAGCTTGGCCAGGCCCGGGAGCAGACCCACCAGGAGATCCTCTGACCTGCCTTCTCCCCTCCACCCAAAGATCAGGGGCGTGGGGCTGATGTGCAGCCAGAAACACAAAAGGAGGTCTTTGAGATAACTGGAAAGGGAGTGCAGGTGTCCACACCCAATATCCACATGGTCCACGGACTCCACAGTGCCACAAAACAGACAGGTGGGCTGGGAGTCTGTGAACCACCACAATCTGTGGTTACATGGGACTGCTGTGTGCAACACCCACCCCCCAGACCCCCGAGGGATAGGGCGAGGACTCCCGCGTAGAGAGGCCTCCAATGGGGATCCCTGCCGCCCGGTGGTAAATGGGCACGGCAAGGTGTGCCTGGGCGGTGGTGAAGGAGATGAGGTGGATGGTGTGCAGCAACAGTCTGCACAGGGCTCACCATTTTACATCTTTACAAGACTCAAAGCTAAAATTCCAGAGACAGCTCAGGTTGCGGGGCACAGGCTCCGGGAGGAGGTGTGATCTCCTGGTTATATTGGTCAGCCAGGGCTTTCTGAATTGGTCCAGGTTAACAACCCTTATCAAGGATCTCATAGTCAACAAGATCCAGCTGATTCCAACCACTATGCCACACACAACAGGGAGGAGGAATAGAAACCAAAAACAGTGCAGATGCTGGAAATCAGAAACAAAAACAGAATTTGCTGAAAAATCTCAGCACGGTGGGTCAGTGGTTAACACTGCAGCCTCACAGTACCAGGGACCCAGGTTCGATTCCACTCTCGGGCGACCGTCTGTGTGGAGTTTGCACATTCTCCCCATGTTGTGTGGGTTTCCTCTGGGTGCTTCGGTTTCCTCCCACAGTCCAAAGATGTGCTGGCTAGGTGAATTGGCCATGCTAAATTGCCCATAGTTCCCAGGGATGTTTAGGTTAGGTGGGTTAGACATGGGGAATGGGTGTGGGTGGGATGCTGTTTGGAGGGGCAGTGTGGACTGGTTGGACCAAATGGCCTGTTTCCACACTGTAGGGGTTCTATAAAGTTCTGGCAGCATCTGTGGAGAGAAATCAGAATTAACATTTCGGGTCCCATGACCCTTCTTCAGAATTGAGAAGGAACAGGATGTACAATGACGTGTTGAGTGTTCAGAGGCACATACAACAAAATTGTGCAAGTGTTCTGAGGGACAGAGATGGGTTGGAGGCTAAACTAGACCAAAGAATAAGAAAAATTGCTCTTATTTAACTCCTGTCAAAACCACAGGATGTCCCAGAATGCTTTACCCTCAATCTGGCCTTTTTATAGCATAGTCATTATTATCATACTGGAAACAGAACAATGACAGTAACTACAAACAGAGCTGCCAAAATGACCAGACAATTGGTTTATGGTGGTAAAAGGAACACTCATCAGGTGACGAGCATTTTTCTGTTCCAGAGTCAGTGAGACAGATGTTCTGCGACACACAAAAGGAATAGTTACGATTTGAACAGACCTTAGTCTTCATAAAGAGTTGGTTAAAAGATGCATTCAGCATGAATGAATGGATGTACTTCAAATTTCTCAGCAGAAAAAATAGTTTTCAAATAGTTAATCAATTTTAGGTTTGAGAGATATAACTCACTTTGGGAAAATATGGCTACCCTGAGACCAAAGATGGGAAACAATCACTTTTCCAATTAAATTCTACCTGTCCCAGTGCAACTGAGATGATGTAAGCAGCTGAAATATGCTGCACACGTCTACAGCAATTCAAGTTATTACATTTGGAAGTCACAATGGAGCTCACCATTACCATTTTAGCAGAACTCAAAACGTATATTGTTTTAATTGATCAGCAAAATTGCTGTAGAATTTTCTGAACTGCTTTTCAGTTGATGGGTTTTAATTAGCAATTTTTCAATATTCCATTAACCAGTTTCAGGCAGATGTTACAGATCACATGGCACGCTGCTAATTCAACCTTAAAGACTGCATTGCAATGTGACAGTTTTGAGAAGCAAAATTGCTTATGCATCACCAATTATTTCATGCCTTGTTTAGTCTTGATTATCATCTGTGTGGAATGATCTTAAGCTGAGCAAAGCAGAGCTGCTGTGACATGATGAATCTGTATGTTTATTTTCTGAGATATTCCTTGGGTAGTATAAGGGCAATTCTGAAGGTTGCTTGTAAGACACAGTTTGGAACCAACTTTGGAATCAACTAATTTGAGCCACTGGCCAAATGTATCTCTTCCAAGAAAGTTTGGAGGAAGGGAGATTGGTTAGCTTAATTAACTGGAGAGATAGATTGCAATGCTGAGTAGTGCTAACTGTAAGAGTTTAATTCCTGCCCCAGCTGACATCACTATGAAGAAGTGGTGGCACAGTGGCTCAGTGGTTAGCATAGCTGCCTCACAGCGCCAGAGACCTGGGTTTGATTCCACCCTCGGGTGACTGTCTGTGTGGAGTTTCACATTCTCCACGTATCTGCATGGGTTTCCTCCAGGTGCTCTGGTTTCCTCCCACAGTCCAAAGATGTGCAGGCTCGGGTGGATTGGCCGTACTAAATTGACCATAGTGTTCAGGGATGTGTAGATTAGGTGGATGGGATGCTCTGAGGGTCAGTATGGACTTGTTGGGCCTTTTTCCACACTGTAGGGATTCTACAACTCTCCTTCTTGACCTCATTTGAGTTGTTGTGAGCCTCAGGTTAAACCACCATCAGTCATCTCTCTCGAACAAAAGACTAGACCTATGGGCTGGTAGGACTATGGCAACATTTCCTTTACCTATTACTTTTATAAAGCCAAAAATTAATTGCATGGTGTCACTGGATTTGGCGCTAAGGTGGAAGCCTCCGGAGCAAAGTACTGGTGGGGTGTGGTGATGGGTTCCGGTATGTCCAGCATTAATTGCCAATGAGAGTTTGAAGTATGCAGAACAGGTAGACTGTGATGTGAGTTACTGTCCAGCGGTGATTTCATCCCTGTCCTCAACAATCCTGTTATTACCATCTCTTGAATATGCACAGCTGAACACGAGTTACATCACCCCTGGGTGAAGTCATAGTTGGTCACCACATTCCTACTGGAAAGGATGGTCTCCAAACTTTTCACAAATTGGAGTCAGACTCCCCCATTTTTCTCCATAACGAGCCCTGGGCCATTGCCTGCCAACATGCCAATCCTGGTTCTGAAGTCATCATACTGGATTTGAAATGTTAACTCTGCTTCTCTCCCCACAGATGCTGCCAGACATGCTGAGTTTCTCCAGCGTTCTCTGTGTTTCTATCAGGTTGCCATTATCTGCAGTATTTTGCTTTTAATTCAGCCCTTATGGTGAGCGTGTCCATCAGCCTCCTCCTGTCTGACCTCCGTGGGAAGTCTTCACTGGAGTCCTCTGCAGCGGAGCTTGGCACAAGTTCTGGGCAGCCAGAAAATTCTCCTTTTGCCTCCGTCCAACCTTGCTGAAGTTTCTTCATGCCCAGCCATCCCCCAGATCCAAACTCTGCCCTCTCCTACCTTTTCGGGCACCATTCTAACATCAAAGTTCTGGCCATCAGGGTGACACGGCCAATCGTGGGTGTCTGAATGCACAGATTGGCAAGGAGAGTTGGGTGGATGGGTCTGGTGTGCTGAGTAGGTAGCAAAAGATGTATGGTCTCTGCATGTGCAGCAGTCATGGTAAATACCAGATTGTGGGCTGAGAGTGCAACATGATTTGAGAAAGGGCTTAAAGCAGGATTAGAAGTTAATTGAAATACAAAGGCCTGGGCGATGACTTCTCCAGGTACTAAGGAGCAACAGGAGTATTGTGCCCACTTTTACACACCATACTTTAGGAAGGATTTTGACGCATTTGAGCAGGTTTATTTTTAAATTCATTAATAGGATGAGGGCATTGCTGGCTAGGCAGCATTTATTGCCCATCCCTAATTACCCAGAGGGCAGTTCAGAGTCAACCACATTGCTGCAGGTCTGGAGTCACATATAGGCCAGACCAGGTAAGGATGGCAGTTTCCTTCCCTAAAGGACATTAGTGAACCAGATGGGTTTTTCCTGACAATGGATTCATGGTCATCATTAGATTCTTAATTCTAGATATTTTATTGAATTCAAATTTCACCATCTGTTGTGGTGGGATTCAAACCCAGGTCCCCAGAATGTTATCTGGGTCTCTGCATTAACAGTCCAGTGATAATGCCACTAGGCCATTGCCTCCCCTATGGTGCCGGTGCCAAAAGGATTCATGGCAATATTTCCAGGGAGGAGGGGTTTCAGTTGAGTAGATAGCATGGAGAAACTGGAACTGTTCACCTTGGTGAGAGAAAGGTGAGTGCAAATTTGATTGGAATATTAAAATTCATGAGGATTTCAGGGAAGACTAGGTCAGAAAAATCAGTTTTCACTGATAGAAGGATGAAGAATGTGTGAGCAGAGATTTAAGGTAATAGGCAAAAGAAGCAACGGTAATGTGAGGAAAAACATTTTGTTAAGTGTAGCGAGATAACAAGGTGTGGGGCTGGATGAACACAGCAGGCCAAGCAGCATCATAGGAGCAGGAAAGCTTGACGTTTC
>JAHRHZ010000046.1:6267948-6301129 GCA_024137785.1 Ginglymostoma cirratum
GCTGACGTTTCAGGTCGGGACCCTTCTTCAGAAAGGTCCCAACCTGAAACTTCAGCTTTCCTGCTCCTCTGATGCTGCCTGGCCTGCTGTGTTCCTCCAGCTCCACACTGTGTTGTCTCAGACTCCAGCATCAACAGTTCTTACTATCTTTGATACAAGTAATTAGTTTATTTCCTCTCTTTTCTTCATAATCCAGAAAATAGACAATACAGGAAACCTATTTGATCTTCAGCCATTCAAAGCAGGACTCTTAAACTTTGACCTATTGCATAAAGACAGTGGGTAAGATGGGACTATCAAATTTCAATGAAAGCCAAGTACTGTTGATACTGGAGGCCAGAAAAAGAAATAGAAAGTGCTGGAGAAACTCAACAGTCTTGGCAGGACCTTGCGGAGAAAGAAACATCCTCTCCCTGTAGCTCAAACCCTCCAACCCTGGCAACATCCTTGTAAATCTTCCTGAACCCTTTCAAGTTTAACTACATCTTTCTTGCAGGGAGACCAGAACTGTACGCTATATTCTAAAAGTGGCCTAACTAATGTCCTATCCAGCTGCAACATGACCTCCCAACTCCTGCACTCAATGCACTGACCAACGAAGGCAAGCATGTCAAATGCCTTCTTCACTACCCTTTCTACCTGTGACTCCACTTTCAAGGAACTACGCACCTGCACCTGTAGGTCTCTTTGTTCGGCAATACTCCACAGGGCCCTACCATTAATTGTATATGTCCTGCCATGATTTGTCTTACCAAAATGCAATACCTCACATTTATCTAAATTAAACTCCATCTGACACTCCTTGGTCCATTGACCCAGCTGATCAAGGTCCTGTTGTACTCTGAGATAATCTTCTTCTTTGTCCACTCCACTTCTTTGTCAACTGCAAATTTACTAACATTAACTCCTATATTCGCGTTGAAATAATATTTATAAATGACAAAAAGCAATGGACCCAGCACCAATTGTCGCAGTGCACCGCTGGTCACAGGCCTCTAGTCTGAAAAACAAGGCTCCACCACTACCCTCAGTCTCCTACCTTCAAGCCAATTTTGTATTCAATTGGCTAGCTCTCCCTGGATCCCATGTGATCTAACTTTGCTAACCAGTTCACCATAGTCAACTACCGTGCTGAAGCGCATACAGACAACATCCACTCTTTTGCCTTCATCAACTTCCTTTGTCACTTCTTCAAAAAACTCGATCAAGTTAGTGAGACGCTAACTTGAGACATCTGCTGGATGAGTCAGGAATACACACTGAACTAAAATTCAAACCATTCCTTGGTACGTCAGCAGAGAGAAAAATATGGATTGGCAACAGCAAGGAAAGACTCTGTTTCGCCCTAGTTCCTCTGTAGCATCTCAAAGACAGCGCCCAGATAAGTGTAAATAGGGGAAACAGTTTTTCACAGGGAACTCAAAATTATCAACAAACCTTGGCTCTGCTGAGGATACAGATCAACAATTAAACAATAGGTTTCTCAGGTTAAAAAATTAACACCTCAATGACTTGAAAGACCTTCTAAACTGTGCAGCCTTCATCCATGTGTTCTGCACCAGACATTCTCACTCTTAAATGTATTACCTATGTTTACGTCTGTGTGTGTGTGCGCGCGTGCGCGTGCGCCTTTTATGCTGCTTTTGAAATATTTTTTCATCAGGATTATTAAATTAGAAAAATCCTCTATCTTTTGAGTAATAATCCTTGTAATTAGCTCCTTCATTTTGATCTGGTTAATTACATCTTCGATTAAAGTGTGATATAACTGCAACCTGAGAAAGAACATAAATATTTGTTGTGACCAACGAGACGGGGTTAAAAAAAGAGAGAGCTTACTCCTCTGTTTTACCTACTTGCAACAAGTAAGAGACACGCTTAAACCTTGTACATAGCTGTAAGTCGGCGAATGCCAAACATTTTTCAACTGGGTAAAAATTGAAAGAACTGCAAGTGGTATAAATCAGGAACAAAAACAGAAGTTGCTGGAAAAGCTCAGCAGGTCTGGCAGCATCTGTGAAGAAAAAAATCAGAGTTAACGTTTCAGGTCTGATGTCTCTTCCTCAGAACTGGGAATGGCTCAGTACTATCCCATAGTATCTACATTAAATGGGCACAAAAGCTGAGCTACTCTGACTCAACATCAAAAAGAGTTAAAACAATTCAGTCTATTTTTGCAGCCTATGGTTTGGAAGTGTGTTTGACTAGCAATTACTGGCTCTCAAATATTTTTTGAAATATTTGAAATATAACAAAGAGTTTGATCATTTGATAATTAATGCTGCAGATAAAACAGATGATACCCATTCATATGAGCAAGATCAATTTGAGCCTTCAGACATATTTGGACAAAGTTTAATCTGAAAGGCTTCAAATTGAACTAAAAGACACTGCTATATAGAATAGAATACAGCACTGGAGATGTATATTGATGAGGAGGTGCCGATGTTGGACTGGGCCGGACAAAGTCAGAAGACACACGACACCAGGTTATAGTCTGACAGGTTTATTTGAAATCACAAGCTTTCAAACGAAGGAGCAGCATTGCGAAAGCTTGTGATTTCAAATAAACCTGTTGGATTATAACCTGGTGTTGTGTGTCTTCTGACTTTGGAGAAATATTGGTTGAGAGTAGGAAACAGATTAATCACCAAAGCTGTAACATCAGACCACATACAATAGTGAAGAAAGAGAATGTGGTAAAATTTGGGAGAAAGATTCAGTCTATTTCAGAAATTGGCTGTAGATGTCCGAGGCTATGTTTTACATTCCAAAATCTCAAGTATAAAACCTATTTCTCTACATCAATTTCAATTCTCAGAATTGTTTAGAAAAGTGTGAGTAAGGTTGAGATATACACTCATGAAAGTTTTACAATGCACTGGTCAGACTCCCACTGAGAACACTGTGTTCACTTTAGGTTTTTATTCATTCATCTCGTTTCATGTGAAAGGTGTTAGCCAACTGCACGTTAACAACTGTACCTCAATCAAGAAAAGGATAAACAAATTCTACTGATCTCAACTATCATGGTATATTCTTGGGGGTCTGTATAAAAACATGGATCTGAAAGGTAATGAAGTTATGCAGCTCCTTAAGGGACAGATATTCTCATAAAACAGATTGTTATCAGAATTTGATTAGGGAGGAGATCAAGGCAGCAAATTTCTTTGCATTAGGGAATCTTTGGGTGAATCATGAGTGCGTGTTCATTCTTCTCCATTCAATCCACAAAGTTATTCAATTATTCGAAAGACCTTGGTGCTCCCCAAAAACTATTAACTGCAGACTATTAAAATTCTCAAGCAATGAGTATCATTTTCTATTCATGCTCCATTTGACATTGTTTCATTAAACATAATGTTTGTTGAAGGAGCAGCTTGAATTATCTTCCATACTAGGGTTCTATACGGGTGCTTCTAATGAAATAATGATAGCTAACCATATTCTATAACGTACATCATATTTTGTGCTACTGCTGGATCATGTTAGTGTTATTATGTATTTCAAACAATGTTAGCTCCAATGTCAAAGAAGTTGTTCTGTGCTCAAGGTTAAGTTGACGAAATATGTAGCTCCCTTCTATTAAATTAAAATGGGAAAATTGAATAATGTTACCACAAAATTCTTCTCACTATCATTCATGTACATCGTGAGTACAAGATTGAAACAAATTAACGGGAACTTTTGTTTTGTCTCAAGTATGTCTAGTTTGTTCGCTTTTTATAACTGAGCTTCACAATTCCGCTTTTTGTCTCTTCTTCAAAAGCACGCCACAGCCACAGCTGGATGGAAAGATTAAAACAAAGGTTAAAACTGTGGAGAAAAGAGCAGTTATTTGGGGTTTTTCTTTTGAAAATGAGATGGTGGTGTAGGAAGGAAAGACTTTGTTAGTGAGGTCACTGTTCTGAAAGTGGTGGGAGGGGGAAGTGGAAAGATTTGGCCCCTGATTTTTCCATGTCAGCCTATGACAGCAGACATCACTGTTCGTAGCACCGAAAATCTTAGCTAACGCATTTCATTTTAAAAACTTCCAAAATTTAAAACAGAAATAAAAATGTTTGAAATAGAATTAAATCAAATTATATCAAAGCAAATGCCAATCAATTAAGAAGGAGAGGTGGATGCTTTTGGTTTCAAGACAGAGGCATTTAATATTGACCTTTCAGAAAATCTTGTGGTAGCAGTTAGTGAAACAATGAAAATTGCATCCAAAACTGTGTGTGTTTCTAAAAGAGCCTGTTTTCTTGAGTTGTCAATCAAACTTATTTTGCTGAGTGCAAAATCTACCTTGTATCAGCGCATTTGGGCACCGCTTTAAAATGTAATTATTTTAAAAGATAAACTTTGCTGTAAAAAAGACACGACATAAAGAAGAGTAAGATCGTGCTGTGATTTGATTAATACCGCTGAAAATGGTTTCATTTCAAAGCGAAATCTTTTTATAAACAGTGTGAAGTCCCACCACTGAGGGTTCGCTGATTGCCAACTATTGAAAAAAAATTGTGAAAAAAATTACAGAATCAGTTGTCAGTTACAATGAGATACAACATTGTACAGCTTTTAAATATGCGTTTTGGTGACTCTGTATTCAAAAGATAAAACAATTTGTTTTAGGGCAACTATCAAATTTTTTTTTTATTTTTTTTATTTTTTTTTTTCTGATGAAGGGTTTAGGCCCGAAACGTCAAGTTTTCCTGCTCCTATGATGCTGCTTGACCTGCTGTGTTCATCCAGCCCCATGCTTGTTATCTCGGATTCTCCAGCATCTGCAGTACCTTTTATCTCTATCAAATACCTGGATACAAGCACTATTTGCAGAATTTCCCAATGCGATTTATTCACCCTGGGGTGCATGGCTAGTGTTTGTTTTTAATTCATTCACAAGATGAGGCCATTGCTGTCTAGGCCAGCATTTATTGTCCATCCCTAATTGCCCAGAGGGCAGTTAAGAGTCAACTACATTACTGTGGGTCTGGAGCCACTTGTAGGCCAGACCAGGTAAGGATGGCAGTTTCCTTCCCTAAAGGACATTAGTGAACCAGATGGGTTTTTCCCAACAAATGACAATGGATTCATGATCATCACTAGACTCAAGATTCCAGATTTTGCTTAATTGAATTCGCATTCCACCATCTGCAATGGTGGGATTTAAATCCAGCTCCCCAGAACATTCTGGATCTGAGGAAGGGTCACCTGACCTGAAACATTAACTCTGATTTCTCTCTACAGATACATAATACAAGTGAATTGGGCCTCCAGTCCTGTCTCAGACTGAAATCTATATTTTGTGATTCTCTAGAGAAAGGAAAATGAAAGAAATACTTGTCTTTTGTTAGTCTATCAAAATGATGCATTTGCCATTCCTTGACCATCTTTAATCTTGACTATTAAGTCTTCCACTCTGCCTCAAGAAACCCTTTGGTTCACGTTTGAATCTCAAGTGGGGTAATCAACACTGGATTTGTACCTTGGGTCAGTGTGAATTGAGCCATTAGGCCCTGATAGGGAAACTCCTCTGAAGTATTTGAGTCATCTTAGAATATTAAGAGGACTTCTAAAAATAGGGTGTTGGGCCTGGTGAAAATTGGGGTGAGAAACATGTAACTGAAATTTCTCTTTTCTGCTCTCAAGCCTTATACACCTTACGGTCTGGTTACGACTGTTTCTTTTAACATTATCTGTTATTTTAACTTCGAAGCATAAAGAAGGGATTGCTGTTTCACATTATCTATGGTTAATTGTGTTCGAAATCCCCTAATAATCCCCTCTATCAAAGCAAGAACCGACATTTCCTGTGTACCTTAGCTTGCACAAACACGACCTCGGTTTTACTTTCTGTTAACAAAGAAATCATTGCAAGCTTGCTAACCACAAGGTGGCGCACTATCTGCATGGAATGTGCTGCTTTGTCTCAACCATTTCTATCATCTGGTTCACATTTACATGTGGTTTCAGGGGTAGGTTTAACTATCTTCAGTGCTAATTTACTGTGGAGCACAAAATAAAAGCTACAGAAATACATGCAAGCTGAAATCTTGCTGTCCTGGCATCATTTCAAACAAAGATCAGATGCCCTTAGACAACATGCTAGCCCTGTTCAAAGCAGATCACGTGTGGTAATGTTCTTTATTCTGACACATGCACCAGTGGGGTTCGTTATTAATGCAGATATTTTTAAGTTTACAACACGGCTTACGATAAATGTGGACTCCTGTCATCCACCAAAACCTATTGTGAATAGTAACTAAGCTTAAATATTTACAGTCCACAAACACAAATACTTTGATGATAACACCCACCCATTCAATTGCACATATCAAATAGAATAGGTCATAGAATCCCTACAGTGTGGAAACAGGCCCTTCAGCCCAACAAGTCCACACCCAGACCCATTCCCCCTATAACCCCCCTAATCTACATATCCCTGATCACTACAGGCAATTTAGCATGGCCAATCCACCTAGCCTGCACATCTTTGGACTGTGGGAGGAAACTGGAACACCCGGAGGAAACCCACACAGACATAGGGACAGATTGCAAACTCCTCACAGACACAGAGGGAGGAGTCGAATTCAGGCTCCTGGCATTGTGAGGCAGCAGCGCTAACTGGAGTTGTTAATAACTAGCTGCACAGATAAGGCAATTGCCCTGTAAAAAGATTATCAGCCTACAGGCTTAAAATTTCTTAGAATTTAGAGAAATAAAAGAGATATGCATGAAAATAAAATTCCTAAGGGCCTTAGGGTAGCCAGAGAGGTTTATTTGCATTTGTTGGAGATTTGAGACTGTAGGGTATCAGTCTCAGAATAGGCAGTTGACAATATAAGACTAAGATGAGGAGAAATTTCTTCATTGAAAGGGCTGTGAATCTTTAGAATTCTCTATAAAAGTACTGGTTGTTGGGTTTATCAATAGAGGTTTATAAATTTGTGGGTGGTAAGGAAGTAAATGGATGTAGGGATTGTACCATGAAGGTGGAATTGTGGAAGGCTAGCCATGGTCTCGTTGAATGACAGAACAATCTCAAAGAGCCAAATTGTTTCTTCCATTTCTTATGTTCGTATGCTCTTCTGTAAATTAATTCTATTTTATCACTATAACACAATCAACAGCACATCGGTAGGAGGATTGATATTTGATACTTAGTCAGATTTTATTAAACATTGGAAAGAAACATTTGGCGCTGTGTAAATCAGAAAAATCATGTCCCTGATGTGTAGAGTACAGATCAAAGTGAACCTCCTAAATAAAAACCGAAAAAGCTGTGGATGTTATAAATCCTGGAAACAAAACTAGAAATTGCTGAAAAGCTCAGCAGGTCTTTCTACATCTGCGGAGAGCAATCAGAGTTAACAATTTTGGATTGAGTGACCCTTCCTTGGAACTGGAATCAGTGAACCTCCTGATAGTTTCGTAAACTCAGTTTGGACTTTGGAGAAAGATCAGTACAGTGAATGCTGAATTGTTGATCTACATTGACAGTAGCACTCAATGAGGACATCAAATAAAAAGAAGATGTGACTTGATTTGATATTTGATCTGTTCAATGTTGAGTGTTGCCAACATATAGTGTATGACAGTGGGTAAAAGCAGGGGCATAGAAGAATTTTGTCAATGGATTAATCATTATCGGGATATTTAAAATCACATGACTGCAAAACACTTGCAATGTTTCAGAATGCAATGATTCTAGTCAAAACTATTCAATTGCAACCAGCAAATTATTAACATATTTAGCACAAGCGAAAAATGATCACCAAAGGTGTAAAACAAATCAATTTACATCAGCTGAGGGCTATCCTCTATTCAATATATCTGTTGTCACATACAGTTAAAACACCATTAAGTAAAATAAAACCTAATTAATCAGAAAGATATCTTAAACTGGTATCTAAAGACGAACAATGACTGTGATATGTTTGTTATGAGACTATTTATTTGAAACAAAAACAAAAATTTCTGGAGGACTTCAGCAGGTCTCATCTGTGGAGAGAGAAACAGTTAACATTTCAAGACTAGAAGGATCACTGGGCTTGAAACATTAACTCTCTTTTCTCTCCACAGCTGCCACCAGACCTGCTGAGTTTCTCCAGCAATTTCTGTTTTTGTTTCAGTTTTCTAGCATCTGCAGCTCTTTGTTTTATTGGCAGCATCCTAGGAGACAGAGACACAGAGTTAACGTTTCATGTCCAGCAACTGTTTGAATGGTACAAAAGTAAAGGCCAATCTTAGTAATAGTAAATTTTTTTTTTTGCAAGCTGTAAGTTAAACAGCGAAGACAAAGGTTAAACAACCCTTCTATCCTCTTCAATATGGAAGAAACTCTACTATTATCCTTTACAGCATCAAGTTATTTTTTACAAATTGCATTTTAACACAGGCTCCCCAAAATTTTTAAGTTCAGTCCATCATTCCCTGTAATTCCACTCCAGGTGTTGGAAATTATAGTAAAGACAGAGTGCAGCTAAAATGCTTATGAGAATTGTATTGGCATCAGTTCATGACATCAGAAACCCATTGTTATTTTTCTGAATTAGCATGAAGAATTCACCGATGTGATAATGGGTAATGTTGGAACAAGCTAAAGCAAAGGAATGAGATTGATTTAGGATTGAGAAATTGTGAAACTTCCAGCGCACAGCCATGTAAACTGGCATTACCCAGCACTTACACCTCAGGCAAAACACCCAAAAAAAAATTGCTGTTCACAATTAAACATGAATAAATTGATGTGCAACAACCTTTTTTCTTAATTAAATAACATAAGTGAATCATGCCAGCAACAGAAGTGTAGGCATTTTCACGTCATAAACATCAATATGATAGTAAAGCATGTTTATTTGAAACATTCTAAAATGTCTTATAAAATCCCCACCATAAATAATCTGAGAGAATTACGCTTATCTAGCATCTATATTGATCAAACTAAAGCAACAGTAAGCTAATAAAGCTACATTGTTGGCACATGTGCTTCTGACCATGCAATGCACAAGAGAGGTGAGGTATTTTTGTGCCTCCATATGAGTAGTGGGGATGATGTTTCTGGCGTATTCTCTCCCATAGCCTTGGCAGTGGCCTTGTTCTTCAGTGTCATGCCCGTTAAAACAGCCTGCAGAGCACCTGGAACACCCTTGCAGACCATACCTATTGAATCACTGTGCTGGATTGCTCAGTAACAGATGTCTAAATGTGCCTACGGATATAAGAACATTATATACAGGAGCTGGAGTAGGCCATCTGGCCCATCAAACCTGCTCTGCCATTTATTAAGACCATGGCTGATCTTTTCATGGACTCAGCTCCACTTACCCGCCCGCTCACCATGACCCTTAACTCTTTCACTGTTCAACCATCTGTCTTTGCCTTAAAAACATTCAACAAGGTAGCCTCAACTGCTCCATTTAGCAGGGAATTCCACCGATTCACAACCCTTTGGGTGAAGAACTTCTTCCTCAGCTCAGTCTTAAATCTGCTCCCCCTTTATTTTGAGGCTATGCTACTTAATTCTAGCGGAAACAACCTCTTTGCTTTAATTCAATAAGTTGGGCTGAATGGCCTGCTTCAGAGCCATACTAACCCTAGCTGTACTAACAAGTTGTAATGATTTTAAAAAATTGTACTTTTCTGGGCATTCATTATCTTTTAGCGACTCAAGATCTTCTGATCAGTCAATATTGCCAATGGTGAACTCATGATGTTCAAGAAATTCAATCATCTTCCTGTTTTGTAAAATAAAGCCAGGTGTATGTAATGATCAGGTCAAACATCCCATGTGGGTAGGAGATGGGATCTCCAGTAGTTATGATTGCACAAACACAGCTGAAAGGATGGCCAAGATTGTCAATGATTGAATGTTTTCTGAGAAGTGAGTCCATTGATTTTATGGATTCTCCTCACATTTTGTCCTCTCTCCATTCACCAGGCAGTGTCTGTTGAGAAAGCAGGCAGAATGTCTGTGTATGGTCTTTGCCAGACTGGGAATATGAGTGGCAACCCAAAGGAATGGACTAAGAGGAAGGCCAAAACACAGTCACATATCCACACACACACACACACACACACCCTCATAATCACACACACTCACAATCTCACACACACACTCAATCTCACACACACAAGCACACAGTCACACTCACACTCAGTCACACACACACTCAATCATGCACACGCACTCAATCACGGACACACACACTTGATCATGCACACAAACACATACACAGTCCCACAAGCATTACAAACACACACAGACACTCACACTCACATTCACACTTTCTCACACACACACAGACATAGACACACACACTTGCACTCTCTCACACACACAAACATTCACACACACACTTGCACTCTCTCTCACACATGCAGACATACACACACATACTTGCACTCTCTCTCTCACACATGCACACACACTTGCACTATCTCACACACGCACATACACACTCACACTTGCACTCTCACACACACAGACATACACACACACACTTGCATTCTCTCTCTCTCACACACATAGACACACACAGACATACATACAGACACAATCAGAAATGCAGGTGTGCACGCAGTCATACACACTCAGAAATGCACATCCACACACACACATGCGCAAACATGCAAGCATGTGGACACACACACACACGCACACACATAGATTAGGATTGGTATGTCGAAATTTGCTGGAGTGACACATAGAGCAGATACACTGGCCCAGTCACTGAGTGAAAGTAATGAGCTGGTTGCTACCGGTAACGGAGAGCTCCTCCCCAGCACGGTGCCTCAATGTGGTGACCCCCAACCTGGCATCTAACGCCTTGTTTTCTCTCCGCTCTGAAAATTCAGCTTACTTTGCCAGAGATCAACTGGACCTTATTACCATTTGCTGTTGTTGAGCATTATAAGGTCACGGGGTTTCCAAATAGCTAGTAGGAATATAGAATATGATTTTTAGAGTTTTATTTAGTCTGGCTGGAACATTGTGGAAAGGCAAAGACAGGGAAGTTGCAATGCAGCCTGGGCAAAGACATTGAAGTGGAGAGTAACAGGAATTTCTGGTTTGCAGATAGAATAGATATAATCAGCGAAAGTAGAGATAATTTGAAATACTTTCAACCAAGTTGATAATTTGGAAGGAATGGAGCTATATATAGCCATTCAAATATAGTCAATGAAGGAGATAACTGTATATTAAACCAACCAATTACAGTAGATGAAATAAAAAGGTCCTATACAGCCTACCAAAATTGCCACATGAAAGGGCGAGGTCCACATGTAACTAACTAGACACAATAGCTGAACCATTACTGCATCTGGTACTGTGTAAGTGAAAGGGGTGAAATCTACAACAAACTAAATGCAGTAAAGTTCATTATATAAATATTCAAAAAATTTCAAGAAAGAAAATAGACAGACTGATACACAACCAACCAGATACATGGCATGAAATAATGGGGCAAGACACTGACCACAAACCATTCCTGCTTCATGGGATTGGTTTTGTTTTTACACACTAGGACAGTTGAGTTGTGGAACTTTCTTCCTCAAATTATTATAGACGGTGTAATTTCATTTAAAACTACCTTAGGACGGAAAGTGTAAGGAGAAAGCTGGCCATTGTGATTGGAGCAGGTGGGTCACAGAGACAGGATAACGGTGTCAAGGTAACAGGTCTGTTTCTGAGCTTTAGCACTCTGTCATCCTTTCAGCCTGGGGACTCAGGGGAAAAGTGCCAGGGACGAACTTCTCAGAGACTGTTAATTTTGAGGCAGACAACAAATCGAAAAGTACCTTGCCTGGATGAATAAGGTTTATTACACTTACTGATGGCTTCCTCTGCTCTCCCCTGATGTTTGGCTTGCACCCATTCACACAGGCGACTTTAAAATCAATTCATATTTGGTCCCACAACAAGCCAGGTAGCCCATTTTATGTGGTTTTCACTTGTTTTGTTGTCTGAGTGTATTTGCATTTGAATAACACCTCCCCATCCTCTTCCCTTTTAATGCCAAAGTAATTGTGTTAGGTCAGAAATGGATATGGCACAAAAGCAAGGAAACTATGGAGAAACTTTGACAAATGCTTGATGCTGAACTGGACTTTTGAAAGGATAAAGAAGCTTTTGACAGAGAACTGTATGCGAGAAGGTTTACAAGAATCCTTTCACAAATCAGTGTGGGCAGGGGGATGGGGTGTGGTTTGAATCTTCGGTTCTGGTGCAGGAGTGCAGAATCAGGACATTTCCTGGTTCCTCAAACCTAACTTGGGGAAAAGTGACTCGGCTGCTGGGATTTTTGTTCTGGAATGACAAGGTTCTCTGGGAGCTGGAGGTTGGCAACCCTGGTTGGAGTGTGGGAGGCGTGGCGTCTGGTGGAGCCTTGGTAGCATTGTCATAGCTTTTAAGTTTTCTGAGAAAAAGAATAAATCATCAAACAGCCCTTTAGCTCTCACAACTGATGCCCCATCCATACTACCTCATGGTCTCCACACTAACCCATATCCCTCTTTCCACCTCATAGTTCTTGTAGATCTTATGCCAACTTAGTGCCACCTTTTGGCAAACCATGCATCCTTTTCTCTATCCTTTGCTGTCATATCTGCCAACGTCAACTCTCCTAGTATCCATGATGGACAGATCTCAGGAGCCAAGCTAAGATGAAATCGGATAGAGTCCTAATTGTCTCTTGCAGACTTGAAGAAAAATTCTTGTATTCATAAAAACAAATTACATTTAAGTTCCTTCAACTACATATTATCTTGTAACAACAAGCTTTGGAACTCATGGATGAAACAAAACCACCTGCTTCTATTAATCGAGCTTTGAAATGCCAGAATCTCTTCACCTGACAAAGGTGCAGCACTCTGAGAGCTTGTGATTTCAGAAAAACCTGTTGGACTACAACCTGGTGCCATGTGATTTCTGACCTTGTCCACCCCAGTCTAACGCTGGCACCACCACATCATGGAATCCAGCAATGACAGTGGAAGGTTGTTTGACTCAGTTTTGTATTGCTACCCTGGAAAGGGTAACCTCAGGTGTCAGCAAACCCAATGTAATATAGCAGCTGATGACAATGTTTTAATACTCCAGACACTTTTGTTTCAATGCATTTAAAGGGCAGGACTTTTAAATGCATTGACACTTTAGACTGTTCAATTCGAAAGATCCTTTTGACAGTTGCTTTTGTCAAGTATGTTGACAATTTCAATAATTTCATTACTTTATACATTTATTTTTAACAATTCCAAAATACTTTACATGTTCGAAAGGTCACATTGATTTTCCTATTTTCCCAATATAATTTTAAAAAAACCCATCAAGTATACTTTTCAGTGTCCTTTCAGCAGACATTCAGTTCTCCCGGAACCAAAGTCTTGTACGGCCATATAACTAGTAAAAGACTGGTAAAAGTTGGAATGGAGCTGATTAGGTCCAAACAGAGGACCAACCTTGGAACAATAATTCTGGTTTCTTTTTCTACAGGTGCTGCAAGACCTGCTGAGTTTTGCCAGCACTTTGTTTTTAATTCAGACATCCAGTATGTGCAGTATATAGAGATAACACAGTATGGAGCTGGAGAAGCACAGCAGGCCAGCCAGCATCAGAGGAGCAGGAAGATTGACGTTTCGGGTTTCTGAAGAAGGGTCCCGAACCGAAACATTAACTTTCCTGTTCCTCTGATGGTGCCTGACATGTTGTGTTCCTCCAGCTCTATACTGTGTCATCTCTGACTCCAGCATCTGCAGTACATTGCTTTTATTAACATATGTCTGATATAACTGATTAAACACTTTACATAGACACGATAGAGCTGGAACATGTAAAAATATGAAATAATTGAAAGAGTTGAATCATTCAAAGCTGACAATGACAACTTACATTTTCAGAATGGTTGGCTTGTTCAGTTGGCTGGATGCTGGTTTGTAATACAGAGTGAGGTGTGCGTTCAATTCTTGCATTGGCTGAGGTTGCCATGAAGAATGCTCCTTTTCAACATCTCCCCTCGACTGAGATACCATGCCCTCAGGTTAAATCAACATCAGCCATCTCCCTCTCTGGTAGACCAGCCCTATGATCTGGCGGGACAATAGCAACTTGACCTTTCATCTAATTAGTGCTATTAATGGAAAACAAAAATTATCCCAAAGCACTTCACAGGAACACTGTCAAGTAAAGTTTGGTATTGAGCTAAATGAGGAGCTGGTGATGAAAGTCTTGGTCAAATTGATGAGTTTTAAGCAGTGTATTTAGGTAAGAGAGGGAACTCGAGAGGCAGAGTGGTTTAGGTAAGGAATTCTAGACTCCAGGAACCAGGCAGTTGAAAGCAAGGTGATGGAGTGATTAAGCTTGGGGATATGCAAGAATCAGGAGTCAGAAAATTAGCTTAAGAATTGTTGGCTTGGGCCAGTGGAGAAGAGGTAGAGTGAGGGATTTGAAACATGTAGAAATTTTAAAACTGAAAGCCAATTAGATCCAATAAGTCGAAGGGCTATGTCCATAATAGCCATCGGATATATGAACAGAAGAGATGAATATTACTTTGGCAATAATGTAATTTGAATGGTTAGTTACCACCTTACAGACTTAACTTTAATCAGGTTCCAGATAAATACCTGCTTGGCCTGCTGTGTTCATCCACCTCCACAACGTTTTATCTCAGATTCTCCAGCATCGGCAGTTCCTACTATCTCCAGATAAATACCAATTTGTTGGCCCTGTGGATTTATGATAATGCGTTAGTATTAGATAAACTTTTGTCTAAGAGCAGAACACAACTGGTTTGATTTTTAACATCACTTGGTCGTCTGCAGATCGGACAATCGTCATAGAAACGGACCAATTTTCCATCACCATGGATTTCACTTGTAATGACAATTGGCCAGTTTCTACACTGAAACAACTAATACTCAACATCAATGTCGTATATTTGCTGTTTGATGTTGAGACTGTGAATGAGAAATAGTCAAGTTTCTGTGGTCCTCAGCACCTTCGGTTTCTCATTCCTACAAATGTACTGGATCGAAGACTGTCGCATCAGATTGGTCGAATTTGCATCTAAAATAGGAATGGCAGAAAAAAACGGAAATGGCAGTTCGGAAGTTACGGAAAGCATCCAAGAGGCCAGAAAGATGGCACGTTTGAATTTGTATGTAAATGAAACTGAAATGTTGCTTCAAAGGGGAAAATAAATAAGCAAAACATGGAAAAAGAGTTGAATTTATATAGTAACCTCAGGACATCCTAAAGAACTTTACAGTCAATGGTGTAATTTTGAAGTATAGTTGCTGGTGTATGGAGGAAATGTGTTAGTCAATAGGTGCATGGCACGGTCTCATAATCAGCAGAGTGATGATTAAAAAATCTGTGTTTTGTGATGTTGGTGGAGGTACAGTATTGGGCAGGATACTGGACAGAACTGCCCTGTTCATCTTCAAAGTAGTGCTATTAGATATTTTCCTCCCTCCTGGCTAGTGAAGGTGGGGTCTTGGTTTAATGCTTCAACCCAAGCATGACGCCTCCAGCAGTGGAGCATTCACTTTGTACTGGATTAGAATGTAAAGCTAGACATGTGCATATGTCTCTAGTGACCTGTGTTCCATAGCATTAAATTGGCTGTTTGTGACACTCAGAGAAAGATCTACACATGTTAATTGATTTGGCACTTACCAAGCCAAATCAATCCAGGCTCACACTCAACAGTCCAAAGCTGGGTCTGGCAACTAGAACCAGGTCTGGGTGGTTCTCATTGACTATGAGATCCCTGATTTGAGTTGTTAACCTGGGCCAATCAGGGACCCTTGTCTGACAGATATAAACAGGAGATTCAGAAGTTCTCCTCGGTCTAGGGACTGGGTTTGAGCTGGCTGGTCACAACTCATAAACAGTGCACATGCAAATAAAGGGTGATTTGGTGACAGGATACCAGCCTTTGTGGAGTTATTTCACAGAGCAGTGGGGATAATTCTGACTGGGGAAAAGTAAATTTAGAATTCATGTTGGAAAGTTATTTTTAAGGAATAGCTGATGCATGGGGCAACTGTACAGCAAGATTATGAGAAACATTAATCTTGAAATCTTTAAAGTGCAATTCAATGTTAGCACGAAGGTGTCGTTTGCAGGGACGGGGTGGGGGGGTGGGGGGACGGGGGGGAGCAGGGGGAGTTTTTTATTCCTGAGCTGAATTGGAGTCAAAACTAACAAGAATGGATTCAACGGGAAATGGGGAGAACTCTCCGCTGGTTGGAGTCATACCTGGCACAAAGGAAGATGTTTGTGGTCATTGGACTTCAGTCATTTCAGCTTCAGGACATCACTGCAGGAGTTCCTCGGGGTGGTGCCTTAGGCCCAACCATCTTCAGCTGCTTCGTGAATGATCTTCCCTCCATCATAAGGTCAGAAGTGGGGATGTTCACCGATGATTACACAATATTCGACACCACTCATGACTCTTCAGATACTGAAGTGATCCATGTTCAAATGCAACAAGATCTGGACAATATCCAGGTTTGAGCTAAAAAGTTGCAAGAAGCATCTGTGCCACACAACCAGGTAATGAGCAATGAGAGAAAAATCTGACCATTGCTCCTTGACATTCATGGCATTATTGTCTCTGATTCTCAACTATCAAATCCTGGGAGCTACCCTTGATTAGAAACTGAACTGGACTAGCTATATATGGGGCAGGTGAGAGGCTAGGAATCCTGCAGCAAGTAACTCACCTCCTGACTCAAAGAATAAAATCATAGAATCCCTACAGTGTGGAAAAAGGCCCTTTGGCCCAACAAGCCCACACCAACCCTCAGAGCATCCCACCCAGATCCACCCCCTTATAACCTACATCCCTGAACACTGTGGTCAATTTAGCATGGCCAATCCACCTAGTCTGCACATCTTTGGACTGTGGGAGGAAACCGGAGCACCCGGAGGAAACTCTTGCAGACACAGGGAGAATTGCAAACAGCACACAGACAGTCACTCTAGGGTGGAATTGAACCTGGGTTCCTGGCGCTGTGAGACAGCGGTGGTAACCACAGAGCCACTGTGCCACCCCAAAACCTATTCAACATCACCAAGGCACAAGCCAGGAGTGTAATGGAATAATCCCCATTTGCCTAGATGAGTGCAGCTCCAACAATGATCAAGAAGCTCGAAACCACCCAGGACAAAACATCCTGCTTGATTGACATGCTATCCACAAACATCCAATCCTTGCACCCTTGAAGCTCAGTAGCAACAATATTATCTACTAGAGCATTATAGAAATTCACTGAAGTTCCTTACACAGCAACTTCCAAACTTGCGACCACAACCATCTAGAAGGACAAAGACAACAGATACATGGGAACACAGTAGGTTGCTGTTCCTTCAGTGTCACTGGGTCAAAATCCTGGGATTCCCTCCCTAACAGTATTGTGTATCTACCTACAGCACATGTACTGCAGTGGTTCAAGAAGGCATCTCATCACCATCTTCTCAAAGACGGCTAGGAAAAGACAATAAATGCTGGCCCAGCCAATGACGCCTTCATAACATGAGTGAATGACAAAGAACTAGATAGACTGAATGACCTTCCCTGTGTCTTGCAACCTTATGAACTTGTCTTGGCTCAACAACTGAATATGTGTTAACTGGGAGAAACACTGCACTTATGCATCTTATCAGTCTACAATCAACAAGTTACTTCTAAAACTGTTCAACACACCTGCAGTTTATCTTATTGCTTAGGTTCAGCAGCCTGTGTCTTATTTGTTAAGTCAGCGAGTATTTTTGGGCACCTATCTAATGAACTATCGTACTCAAATTCTGTACTATATTCATTATGCTGCCCCTGATTAATTTTTCTTCTCTTTTTCTCTCTCTTACATGCAACTTGATTTTAATTTCCTGTACAGTTAAAGATAAAGGGACTCTGAACTCCGAAAGTAATGCATACATTTAACTTTCAACTCACACCACCCATGATCACTGGACATCATCAAACAGTCTCTGCAAGAGATAGGTTGTGTAAATATTGAATTAGTTTGGACTCCCCACCCCCTTATGATTCAGGAGGAAGTCTAGAAAAATGCTTAGTCTTTTCAGGTTTCTAGTCTGGAATATCCTAACTTCCCAATTGTACCTGTGTGCTGTCAGCTATTGTTTTACAATGAGAGGAAAATACCAGCTGGCCTGATCAGCATATCATATGTTTTTTTTTCCGCATGGTTATTTCATATTTGCTTCTGTTCCTAAATTGGCAGCAGGACAACATCAAGTAAGAAAGAAAAAACGTTTAGGAAAACTGCTAAACGCAGTGTCATTTGTGAGATGTGAATCATCTGGTCTCCCCTCTAGCAATGTCTGAGTGACAGGCTCCAGCGTTTGATCTTTCCAGGCCTGTGCTGCTACTCCCGATACTCACATTCCTCAGGAAAGGAGGTGGCTGTCCCTGTCACCTCAGTATGCATGGTGCCTGCTTCAAGGCATCTCAGATCAACTCATTCAAGGCAGCATCCTAATCTTCCCTCTGTCTGAGAAACCCTCCTCCACCTTGTTCACACATGGAATCATGGAGAGGAGACGGTCTATTGGTATTATTGTTGCATTATTAATTCAGAAACCCAGGTTCAAATCCACTGTGGTAAAGGATGGTATTTGAATTCATGAAAATCTGGAATTAAGAGCCTGGGGATGACCCCATTCTGTTGCTGATTATTGGGGAAAAAAATCCATCTGGCTCACCAATGTCCTTTGGGGATGAAAATCTGCCATCCTTATCATGTCTGGCCTGGTTGACTCAGAATGGTTGACTCTCAACTACCCTCTAGGCAATTAGGATGAGTAATAAATACTGGCCAAGCCATTGATCCTCACATCTTGCGATTGAATGATTAACAAAAATTGAACAGTGAAAGAAAACCATTTTCACAGAAGAGTGCGGCTTGACCTTATTGCTGAGATGCTCGGACCTTCCTTAATGTTTTATAGAATCATTTTGGTTTGGCATTCAATGCCAAGTAATCTTTGATGTGAAAAATGGGGTCAGTTCAGCCCCTGAACACAAAGGATTGATCACATTGATTTTCCAGGTGGCAATTCCGATGACCTGAATAGATAAGTTGATAGTTTCCTCCTCCAGTCCTAACAATTACAATTGCAGCAATCCTCGATCAAGCCACTTAATAGCTGACAGATGGAGTCTGCAGAGGCAGCATGTCTCAAAATGAATAAAGTCATTATTTCCAACCTAGCCAGCTGCAGGAGGCATCCAAGTCTGTCTTTCCCTCCTGGATATTTTGTTACTGGGACAGTTATTAGACTTTTCCCACTGTATTTTGTCTCTCTAAGAGAGAGTTGCACCTGCTCTCATCTACTCATCCAGTTTTTGATAGTATCAACCCATTAACCATTGACTCTTCCTGTCAAACTGTCTCAATAATCGTGTCTCTGACCTATTATTCTCCACACCTGTCCCAATCATTTTGACTTCAGTCCACACTCTGCACGAGTGCAAGTGCTGCTTGGAGCGTTGGATGTTGTCAATCTGTCCATCCAATGTACACATTAGATCAGCAATGTTTAATCTCAAATGTCAATTATTTCTTTTTGTTTTTCATTCTTAAACTTCAGATTCCTGCATTGCACACTGGAGATCTCACCAAATGCTTTATTGTTGTTTGGTTAGCTACATTTCTGCTTTCCCAAATGAATTAAATTCTCTTGTTCTTAACCTTCATATGCAGTAATTTCCCATTAGTAGTAAAGAACGATATTACTAAGCTGGAGAGGGCTCAGAAGAGATTTACTAAGATGTTGCCAGGAATATCCTTCCCCCAAAGATGCAGAAAAGACTTCTGGCTGGCAAATTTTGTAATAAACAATAAAAATAAGACTAATTTTTTACACAGGCAGCCAACAGACGGCAAAGTAAAGATTGATCCTTGATCTTTGCAAAGAACAATGAGGTAGTATCAGGAATATATTTTGCTGTGGCACTTCTGAGTTAAGGAGAGGAAAGACTCTCCAGTTCCTAGTTATAATTGAGGGATGCCTGAGTGTGAGATTCCTGCATGGATACAGTTGAACGTGGCTGTAAGAACATTCCTGAATCAAATAGGTTGCAATCCCTCATTGTCAAGTGTGTCAAATGTGTTGCGGGCACATGAATGAGATGTGTAGATGCTGTCCAACATCAGTGGAGTGAGACGCTCATCATCTTCGATCACCTTCAGATCTTTGATCTCCTGAAGTTATTCCAGCATCAGATTTAGATGTAGCTCCAGGCAAGAGGGTTAAATACAACAGCAACTTATATTTATTTAGAAGCTATCATGCAATAAATCATTCCAAGGTGCTTCGCAGGAGCTTGGAGAGTAAAGTTAGACAGACAAATTAGGATGGACAGCCAAAAGCTTGGTGAAAATATACACTTTAAGGAGTATTTTAAAGGAAGAAAATGAGAATCCAACAGGTGCATTTTGAAGACATTTCATTATTAGCATTTCCTAAGGCTCCCTGTTTAAAGGATTGTGGACAATGGCTCATTTGGCGTGCTAGAGAGATGCCTAGACCATTTTTGGATGGATTGCTGGGACTTTGTTTTAAAACACACTTTTTGGAAGTCACATGGTTCCCAACCCGAAACATCACATTTCCTGCTCCTCTGATCCTGCCTGGCCTGCTGTGTTCCTCCAGCTCCACACTTTGTTAGCTGTGCATGATTTAAGCTAATTGTTTTTGGATTAGTTTACTGGAAATCACATGTCTGGATTTATGGCTTTAGATGTAGTTTTGTGTTCATCTGATATACAAGCTATTGAGAGAAAGAGAGAAGCTCCCAGCCCATTCTCAACCTTTTTGTGAAAACACTTTTGGAGAGTACTGCATGAGACTGGAGAAACTGAAACAACTTCAGACAATGCTGGAGAAACTCAGCAGCTCAGGTAGCATCTGTAGAAAGAGAAACAGAGTTAACACTTTGAGTCTGGTATGACTTCTTCAGAACAGGTCTGCAGCATTCTCTGTGTTTGTTTCAGATTTCTAGCATCTACCGCATTTTTCCTAGACAGGTATTTCTGCTATAATGCGTGTTTCGTTTAAGCGAATTGGCTGTAATATGATTGATGAATAGTGGATGCTGCTTGGATGACATGAACTTGCTACTGTACAGTGCAGTGATTTTCTATAGTGATTTCCCTATAGCGTGATTTTCTATAGTGTGATTTTCTATCGCGCAAATTTCTATAGCATGATTTTTTTTATAACGATTTCCCTATAATGTGTTTTTCTGTAGTGTGATTTTCTATTTTGCGATTTTCTATAGCGCAATTTTCTATAATGCGAATTTCTATAGTGTGATTTTCTACAGTGCAATTTCCCTATAATGTGATTTTCTATAACGATTTCCCTATAACGTGATTTTCTGTAGCGATTTCCCTATGTCGTGATTTTCTATAGTGCAATTTTCTATAGCGCGATTTTCTATAGCATATGGTCGCACAGGAACGCCACTATTGTGTTATAGGTGAACTACCTGTACTGAACTGATGCAACTATTCTCCTACAAAGTTTTGACAATTCTTGAATGAACTGCAGTTGTAAAGGCACGAGCAGCAATTGTTTGTGTTTAGTAACACACATTTCACAATCGGATTGAAAGCTGTTTTGAATGTTTTTTAGCTTCCTTCCAGCACTAGCCATATTGTTTTTCTCAAGACCTGCTTTGTCAGATTACACGTTTAATTTTTGTTTAGTTAGTCACTGAAGCATTTCCTCATGAGATGTTTGTCAACAACAGACATTTATTACACAAAATAAAAAATAAAAGATACCAAGATATTTAAATGTAGGAGACAATTAGAAAGATTTCAACATGCACAGCAAATTATGGCTTCAACTAGTTTCCCAAACAATCCAGTACAGTGACTCAAATCCAGAGAGAATACAGCCTATCTTAACTTTTTGAGTTTCTACTTAGCTGCAACACTCTTTCTTATACCCAGTCGGCTGATATGAACAAACCAGAGACTTAAACATTCCAGGTTGGAATGCTCTCTAAACTAACTGTCCTGAATTGGTAGCTTTGCAAGTTGAACACTTATGCTAAAGAGACTCATTCCTTGATTTGCCCTGAAATCCTTTCTGGCATAGAAATTAAATTTGTTTCAGAACTCCATTCTGGTGTTTCCTGATCTGAAAACAAAACTAATGGCCATACATATTTACCCTACCTTTCCTGAACCTCACAGAATAAACATGTTTCCTTGAAAAGGGTGGGGGGTGGTGTGGGTTGCGTTGCTGCAGTTATCTGCTGTCTGGCAAAAGCTGAGTTAAAGTCCCTGTTCAGGATATGACCTTATCTTGTTTTTGAAAGAAAACCCCTCACAGAGTAACCAACACTTTACTCCTTCCACTTTGAAATTGGAATTATAAAACTGTAAACTGTACAATTGAGCAAACGCAGGAGAAGTGGATTATTATGCTGTCTGTTTATCTCAGAATCTAAACTTGGAATTCATCGCATCCACCCAGAATGGAAGACTCGGATGAATTTGGAGTTTTCTTCTAACCTGGGCATGTGTCCACAGCATAAAAGTGTCCACACAGTTTGGCATTTATACTTAAAAGAGACCAGGGCAATTACAGTTTATAAGAACATACTGGATGCAGCTCTCCTGACACTTGAGGACACTTTACTGAGAGCTTTAGGCTTGTTTACACAAGGTGGCAAAAAATGGGAAATTCTTCCTCTCCTCAGCATTGCTTAATTATGCATCGGATCTGGAAATAAGGTGCTTAAGGAAGGTACATGACAAATGTGTTCAAGGGCAAATCCTAGTGTGAGATGGGGTTGAGGGATATATAAACAAAGAAAGGAGATGGAGTTGATTGGTTAACTGTGGTATTTGCTAAATGTATCTTCTCTAAGTGTTAAACTCACACAATAATGTTTCCATTTTGTTAAACGAGTGGGTCAGTGGGAAAATTAAACTGACATGAACTAAAGTGAACTTCCAGTGCCTTGCTCAGTTGACTGCATTGCAAGTTAAGTGATGCCAACAGTATAGGCTCAGTTCCGGCGCTGGCTACAGTTACTATGAAGGTCCTACCTTTTCAAACTCACTCCTTGCCTGAGGTATGGCATCCCTCAGGTCAAACTCACTGTCGGTTGTCTCTCTCTGATGAAAGAGTAGGACTATGGTGACTTTACCTCTTACATCTCACCCACATAGCCATTGCCATCAACATAAACATCTCTAATGCCTTATTGACCTGTCTCACAAATTCCATTCTTTGTAAAATCCAATTTATGTAAATCTCCTCTACTCTCCATCAACTGTCTAATTCCATTCCCCAAAACACTAAATTCAAATGCTCAAACTTGTTTACATAGTCTTCCATGATCTTCCACTCCCTCTACAACCTCCATTGGCCTTGGGCAATTATCTATGTGGATGTTGCACATTCTCCCCATGTCTGCATGGGTTTCCTCCCACAGTCCAAAGTTGTGCAGGTTAAGTGGATTGGCTGTGCTCAGTTGCCCATGATATCCAGGGATGTGCAAGTAGTAGGTTAGACATGGGAAATGCAAGATTACAGGGATAGAGTAGAGGGGTTTCTGGATGGGATGCTCTTTGGAGGGTCAGTGTGGACTCGATGGGCCAAATGGCCTGTTTTCGCACTGTCGGGATTCTATGATTTGCATCCATGCTAGCACATATCCTTTGTATTTGCATATGATGTGTTCTGGCCTTCTCTACATTCATTTCTATTCATCTTGTTTGAGGCTTCTGCTTTTTAAATTAATTCACAGGATGGGGACATCGCTAGTGAAGCCAACAATTATTGGCCAATGCCAATCACACTTGAGAAAGTTGTGGTGAGTTGTCCATTGAACCATGGTATTCTGTGTGATATAGCTACACCTACAATGTTGTTTTGTCAGTGCAGCTACATCACACAGATGTAGGTTTTGCCCCCACAGAGACACAATTTAAACAGGACGGCTGTGCTGTTGACTAGACAGCTATAAAAAAGGGACTCTCCAAAACACGCTCTTATTTAAATGTAATCAGTGGAGAGAAGGATATTCAGTTTTAATTTAATATTGACAAGCATTACAATTCAAAAAGATAACTCTCCAAGTATTGCTGCGAACTTTTGAAACTAAATTTAACCTAGAGACCCTTAGGGTATATTTTTCACAGCTAATGAGTTCATTGCTAAAAGAAAAATGGGAAAATATAAAGATGTCCTTTTCTCACATTTGTGCATTCATCTACATCACTTGCACTTAGTAAACCAGACAGGATGTGCTGTGCTGTGCAACGGAAGATAATTAAATAAATACAAAATAATTTCAACATGATGGGTCCTTGCTTATATTAATAAGACCCTCAGGCTAAAACACACATATGTAGCAATGAACTCTGCTCATTCAGTTTTACTGGACTGTTATTTTCAAACGATCGACATCAATCACTTCCATCTCATTTCTGATTCGGCGACACGTCCTTAATTTATACACCCAAACAATTCAGCAATCGTTCCCCACCACCCACTGACCCTGGATTTTTCACCAAGTGCCAACTGACTTGTCTAGGATGACAGAATGCTTCATAGCAAGTGGCTTCTTTGGTTTACCACAATCTCACTTGGTTCTCTTTCCCAATTTCTTCTAATTACAACCATGCTGCTGATTCTGTTGATAATTTCACCAAAAAAGAACCAGGCTTCCTCAGCTTTGTTGCATGAGATGTCTGCAGGTGGCACCTGGATCTGTTAGGTTCTTCCTCAGGAAGCTTGGCAACCACAGTTCCTCCTCATATTACTAGTGGACTGGAGTCATAGTGTTGAGCAGTGAAGGATTATCCACTGAATCAATCTTTGGCAGAAGAGGCACGTATTTGAGCAACAAGAGGTGATGGTAAGATAACAGGTTACGTTAGCTCAAGCCTGGTTAACTAGGTTAACATAAAGTAAGAGACATTGTTATCTCCTAAAAGATAGTAGCTAGGTCTATGCTACCTGCCTGCAGATTGTAGAACCAATGACCAACTAATGACAACTGACTAGGTGTGGAGCTGGATGAAGGGTCTAGGCCCGAAACATCAAGCTTTCCTGCTCCTATGATGCTGCTTGGCCTGCTGTGTTCATCCAGCTCCACACCTTGTTATCTTGAATTCTCCAGCATCTGCAGTTCCTATTATCTCTAATGACAACTGACTAGTTATTCTCAGAAACAGTCATTTATATCTCAGTGAGCCAAGCTATCATAGAAGGTTCTGTGTTAACCCTTTCAGGCTAACTACCTTCCATCTCTGGCCCAATTCCTCTACCTTCTGCATGAACTAATGAAATTTGTTGTGTGGCTCTAATTTAAGTCCCGAGGCTTGGCCATGTTAGTGTTTGAACCTTTTGCATTGTGCACAGTGAACAACAGTTCAAAACATACTCTGTGGCTAAGGAAGGCTGGTGATACAAAATGCCTTAACTGCATTGCTGGTTTATATATACGAAGAATGTGGTATACACTCACATTCAACTTACTTTGGTAACCCTCCCATATATATTGGAGAATTGCCTCCAATGTTCAGCTAGCTGTTGCAACCAGTCCATTCACTGCCTGACTTCATTGACAAACATGCCTTCCATTCTACAATCGTGTTTCATTTTACAGCGTCAGTACATAGTAGAGCTCTTCAATTTCTTGAAAGTAATTGCAAGCTATTCTAGAAAGGCATTCCACTTTGAAGAGAAATAGGGACGAAAGTACAGCTGATCTATATGTGCCTTTTGTTCACATGTACTTTCCTTGGGAATTTCATTTTGCTTTAGTACAAGCTGTTTTGTTTAGATACACATGTTTCGGACTGGACTACACTTTAATGAAAATTAAATGATAGTTAATATCCACGCTGCACAAGCCCTCGACCCTTCATATTTCCACTCCACAATGTCCTATTTCTGTATTATTTATGTGCCTACTGTTACTCCTATTCTAATTCTACTAACTTTGTGTTTAAATTGATTTGTAGTGATGTTTAAATGGATTTCCACTGCGTTACTACATTACCTTGTTTTTGGTGTTTAGGTTCAGGACTGCTGCAGGGCTAGCATGTTCGAAGTAGTCCTGCTCTATTTGCTAGAAATGTAAATTATATCACATGACTTATGATAGAAATGAAGTGTTTGAATTTTTTTAGTGTGATACACTGCCCGATATTATATCTCTGAGGTGATTGATCGCTGACTGTCTCTAAAGGCTCCCTTGGAGTTGATTTCTGAAACATATTTTTCCCAGACTTTTTGCCTCCTTCATGCTACTTTTTTTTAAATTCATGAATGAGATATGGATGTCTCTAGCTGTGCCAGAATTTATTGCCCATCCCAGCTTGCTCTTGTGAAAGTGGGGGTGAACTGCCTTCTTGAACCATTGCAGTCTTTATGCTGTAGGTAGACCCACAAAGCCCTTACGGAGGGAGCTCCAGGATTTTGTCCCAGTGACACTGAAGGAACGGCGATATATTTCCAGCTCAGGATGGTGAGAGGCTTACAAAGGAAAATGCTGGTTGTGGTGTTCCGATGTATCTCTTACCCCTATCCTTCTAGATGTTTGTGTTTGTGAGTTTAGGAGGGACCTTGGTAAATTTCTGCATCTTGTAGATAGCACACAATACTGCTACTGAGTGTTGGAAGTAGAAGGACTGAATATTTGTGGATGTGGTATCAATCAAGTGGCCTGTTTTGTCTTGGATAGTGTTGGAGTTGGACCCACGCAGGCAATGGGGAATTTTCCATCACATTTCCGAGGTGTGCCTTGTAGATGGTAGACTTGTAGTTGGATAAGGTGAAAATGTTTATTAGTTTTTTTTATGTATGAGCTTAGGAAAAGGACACATAAATGTTGGATATTGGAAGGTCATGAACCCCATCCTTCCTCATCCATGAAAAAGCTACAATTCTCTCACTTTCATAAGCAACAAGATATTGCTGGTTTCTTACACTGCGTTGAATTAATTATAAGGCTCCTATCCTCAGCTTCAAATCTCTCAAGTCACTCCCTACGTCAACTAATGTGGTGTGAGAACTATCAAGTGTACTGTGAAACGTTGTACAAAGCTGATGAAAATCAATGTAAAACAAGAATTGCTTCACCGTAAACAGTATTCAAATCAACGAAAACTGCATACTCATAAAACTCGCAAAAATCAAATTAAAAGAGCGGTATTGGTCGTTTGGTCTAAATGGCCAAACAGCAAAACTGAAATGATGTGAAAGAAGTGCCTCATGGAAATGTTACCAAAAAGATTGGGAATCACTGCATTACATTATTCATATCTTGTACAGGTATCCTTTCTGTGTGCATGTTGCACATTTGTCTTTCCATTCCAACACTAACATAGAAACACGGAACCATTGAAAATATGAACAGGAGTAGGCCATTAGCTCTTGGACCGTGATCCACCATTCAATATACATTTTGGAAAGGCAAATCAGGGCAGGACTTATACACTGAATGGTAGGGTCCTGGGGAGATTTGCCAAACAAAGAGACCTTGGAATGCAGGTTCATAGTTCCTCGAAGGTGGAATTGCAGGTAGACAGGATAGTGAAAAAGACATTTGGAACAGGTACCTTTATTGGTCAGTGCATTGAATAAAGGAGTTTGGAGGTCTTGTTGCCGCTGTACAGGATATTGGTTAGGGACACATTTGGAATATCGTGTGCAATTCTGGTCTCCCTGCTGTAGGAAGGATGTTGTGAAACTTGAAAGGGTTCATAAAAGATTTACAAGGATCTTGCTGGGGTTTCTGAATAGGCTGGGGCTATTTTCCCGGAGCATCAGAGGCTGCGGGGTAACCTTATAGAGGTTTATTAAATCCTAAGGGGTATGGATAGGGTGAATAGCCAAGGTCTTTTTCCCAGGGTAAGGGAGTCCAAAACTAGAGGGCATAGGTTTAAGGTGAAAGGGGAAAGATTTAAGAGGGACTTAAGGGGCAACTTTTCACTCAGAGGGTGGTGTATGTATGGAATGAGCTGCCAGAGGAAGTGGTGGAGGCTGGTACAATTCCAACATTTAAAAGATATCTGGATGGGTGAATGAAGTGGAAGGATTTAGAGGGATGTGGGCCAAATGCTGGCAAACAGGATTAGATTAATTTAGGATATCTGGTCAGCATGGACGAGATGGCCCAAAGGGTCTGTTTCCCTGCTGTAAAACCCTATGATCATGGGTGACTTATAGTCATTCCTTCAGCTCCCGCTCTCTAATTCCCTCAACATATCAACCTGCATCTTCTGACTTTGTGTTATTTAGACTTTACTGACTAATGCAGTTTCACCTTTCAAAATCCATCTTCAGTCCTGTCTCACTCTAAATTATAGTTCGCTGTAAACCTTCCCATCGCATACTCTGAGATGGTCGTTGAAGTAGTTGAAGAATGGTACTGAAATTTAAATTCCTGTTCTTTTTGAAATCTTCACGTGTGAGACATTGCCAAGTGAAGGATGTAGAGAAGTGTGTAAAATGTTATTTTTGATTGACCTGAAAATTATTAGTCCTTTCATAAGCATATTGAAGAGACATAATAAATAATAAGCTCTTTTAATATTTCACATAAATCAATAAGAAGCATGGTATAATTTAGTTTCCTTGTCTGCTACAAAAATCATTTGAAAGAAACAATAACTTTTTGTCTCAAAAGTCAGTATTATAAATTTAATATTTACCAGGCTGGCCAAAGCTTCTCAATAGCTGAAATGGGTTTTCCAAGAATGATGGATGCCAAGATACTGTTGTATTTCTGCAAGATGAGATAAATTATAGCTTCAACATAAAATAAATAGAAGTCAGAATAAAACTGAAGTCTTAAAATGAACAAGATTTGTGAGGTGTTGAAAGCCGTTTCGAGTGAGCCTCAGTAATATAATGTAATAATAATGTGCTGCTTATATGTAATTAGGTTACCAAAACAGAACTGAGTGTTACCTCAAAATAACAGCATTTATTAGAAAGAATAAACTTGAGAATTGCCTGTTTGATAATTCCTTTGGTCACTTCAGTCCACATGGATTCAGAAGGGGCAGGATCCTGCTTTTGTTTTGAACTGACATTACACGTGCAGGGTGGAATATTTAACCAGATGGCATTCCAGCCCATTATACCCATCCAAATCACTGCTTAAGCCTTAGCTGGGGTACAGCGTCCGATTCTGGGAAGGACACTGCAGGAATAATGGCAAGCACTTGGTGCCAGTGCAAACAACGTGTACAAGAATGGCACCCAATATGGAGGACTTTATTTCTACAGAATGTCTGGGTTGTTTTCCATGGAGTAGAGAAAGTTCAGGGTGATTGACAAGCATTTAAAACGAGGGAGGATATTGAAAGAGAAGAGTAAGAGAATTTGTATTCAGTGGTGCTTTATCGTGTTTTTCAAGCTAACACTGCTCCCTGCACATCTAGATACTTGTCCTTAATATCCGAGGCCAATGGATGTCCAACATACACTGTCACTAAAACTGCTTGCTCCTTATCCTTTATTAAGGACCTCCCACTATAGATGTATGGCAACCTTCATTTACAACTACACATTTCAGGTTACTAAACACCACTCTCTAGTGCAGAGTTTAAGTTTTCTCTCTTCACATACTCATTCTAGAATGGGGTCTTTTCTCTTACTGATGACAGAGTCACATCATCAGATACTTTGTCATCACTTGTAATAATCACTATAATTTGCATAGACCATTATACTGCAAGGAGCAAAGGTATCTATAGCTGGAGATATAGATCTTTCTAAGATCTGGAAAAAAGATTTGATCTAAGATTTGGAAAAGAAAAAGGGGTGAAGAAGGTGAGGAGATATTATTTTTATGCTACAAGTCTCCTGATTTGGAATATCCATCCTCAAAGGGTGAAGAATGGAAATTCAATAATGATTAAATCCATTTCTGATGAAGGGTCTAGGCCCGAAACGTCAAGCTTTCCTGCTCCTATGATGCTGCTTGGCCTGCTGTGTTCATCCAGCCCCACGCCTTGTTATCTCGGATTCTCCAGCATCTGCACTACCTTTTATCTCTATTTCTGAAGCAGCCCTGATCCTGAAGTAGCTAAAAAAGATGCACAAATGTTCAAACACAACGATATGATTATGTAAAAGAAAGATAGGAAAATACACTTTAACTACAATTGATCACAAACTGCAAGAAAATATGCTTCTATGTTGATCATTAAATTTTTATGTTTTTATTCCCAGTTTGGAATTTCAACTTGTTTATTTGTAATAATCCTGAAATGATACTGAAAACAACAAAATAAAAACGGAAAGAACTGCAGATGTTGTAAATCAGGAACAAAAACAAAGTTGCTGGAAAAGCTCAGCAGGGCTGGCAGCATCTGTGAAGGAAAAAATAGAGTTAACATTTCGGGTCCGGTGACCTTTCCTCAGAACAGAAAACAACAAACGCTGGAGATCACAGTGGTTCAAGCAGCATCCATGGAGAGGGAACAAGGCAACGTTTCCAGTCTAGATGACTCTTCATCAGAGCCAGCTTTAGTACAGACTCCAAAATCTGCAGTAATTTGCTCCTAAATCCTGAAACGATGTTGGAAAATCAGTAGTATATTCAGTGAATGTCAAAAAAACACAAATTAACCTTTAATGGTTTCGCAGCATGAATAATTGTTTAAACGAGTTATTATTAGAAAAAAACTGGCTCACAGCTCTAGTTTACCCAAACTTTTAGAAAAAAAGGAAGAAGGCAAAACTTGTTTAAAATAAATTAAAAAAAATAAGAAAGGACTTTTCATTATTCAGTCAAGGCCTGTCTTCAGAATATTAAAAACTGATTCATTCTCCTTTTTATTATACTTTATTTCAGAATTAATAGAAATGTTTTGCATTTTAAACTGAAAGTGCTGGAGAAACTCCACAGATCTAACAGTATCTGTGGAGAGACAAACAGCATTAATGTCTCACACCAAGCAATTATCCTTGTTTAAAGTCAACAAAACGGGTGACAGCCATTTAACTGTTCATTTCTCAGGACAATACCTTGGCCAATCAGTTTGTCTGGTTTAAATTTAAACAAAACCTGACAGTTAACTGTCAGTCACAATCTAACTGGTGCCTTCTCTTTGGCAATGTCCCTACCAATCAGAGTCCATTCACCAACCAATCAGCACCCTTTTCTCAGGCAATACATAAAGGTTATTTTCCCTTTACACTGGTGTTTTTGCAAATTGTCCTAATGAGTGAAAGATGACAAAATGTGGCTTTTCCCAGCAATACACAAGTGCCATACTCCTAATAAAGACTTCAAAATTATTTCATGATCTGTAAAACATTTTGAGAAGACTTAGGAAAAGGTGCTATCTAAAAGCAAGCTCTTCCTTTCTAACTACATATGGCATCTTATTCGTCCTTTTACAATTTGCTTATTCTTTCTTCCAATGTACAACAAATTACAATCTACAGTATTTAATTTGCCACTTTTCTCACCAATGAAATATGAACTAAAGCTTAGCTAAACCTTTACCGTTCTAAACCTACTGCATTACTAATTCAGTATATTTTGTAAACTTAAGAACTGCAAGAAAGATAAACGGAATGCCTCAATTTCTTCCCTTTCTATTCATAATCAATGTCATCTGTTCTTGAAAAGACATGTGTATTTTCCTCAGCCCCTATTAATTTGTGGTCAATTTAAAAGTTGCCAGCAAGATGCCTTCATGAATTTGAGCCAAGAGGTCTATTTATTCATGGACCCATTCCAAAAAAAATCTAAATGCTATGTCAGTCATGAAGCAATCACTCAAAATAAAATTCTGTGAAAAAAATTGGTCGACTTTACAGGCTTTAAGCTAGAAGAATAGCTAATCGTCCACAGAGGTTTTTTGAGAGTACCTGAAAAAGGAAGCTATTTGTAAATCTAGAAATTCAAATGGTCAGTGTCAGATCTGGATTAATTGCAGGTTTCCTTGGAAGTGAAGATGGTCCAGCAGGTCACCTAGACGTGTACTCATGACTATTGTACCAGGAAGTGTAATTTCCTTACAGGTGAATTTGGAACTCTAGGAAACAGGCTAGGAGGTTTTCAAAGATAAGTCTGATGTTTCTTGAAATGACAATGTGACACACCCTTTCCGTGCAGTTGTTGAGCTCTCTCAATTATTCTGCAGACTCTCTGAATCATAGAATCCCTACAGTGTGGAAACAGGCTATTCAGCTCATCAAGTCCACACTGTCCCTCTGAAAAGCATCCCGCCTAGACCCACAACCCTACCCTATTCCTGTAATACTGCATTGCCCATGGCTAATCCACCCTGAATGCACATCCCTGGACACAATGGGCAATTTAGCATCGTCAATCCACCTAATCTGCACATTATTGATTGGACTATGGGAGGAAATCAGAACACATAAAGTAAATCCACACAGTCCCAGAGAGAATGTGCAAACTCCACACAGACAGTCGCTCAAAGCTGGAATTGAACATAAGTCCCTGGTGCTGTGAGGCAGCAGTGCTAACCACTGAGCTGCCCTCTGAGATTAAGAATGAAAGGGTTTCAGTATCAGAGCTGTTTCAATACCATGATTAATGACCATCGATATACAGCAGATCGTAATGGGTGTCTTTTAAGTCAGGGGATCCATTCTAGTCACATGGCCATTTGTATTCAATAGAAAGTAAATGTTAGTCTTTCACAGTTAAACAGGTTTATAAAATCATGAGGGGTATGGATAGGGTGAATAGCCAAGGCTTTTTTCATGGGGTGGGGGGAGTCCAAAACTAGAGGGCATAGGTTTAAGGTGAGATAGGAAAGATATAAAAGGGACCTGAGGGATAGCTTTTTCACGCAGAGGGTGGTGCGTTTACGGAATAAGCTGCCAGAGGAGGTGGTAGGGGCTGGTATTAGTACAACATTTAAAGACAAATGGGTGAGTACATGAGTAAGAGGGGTTTACAGGGATACGGGCCAAATGCTGGCAAGTGGGACCAGATAAGATTGGGTTGTCTAGTCAGTGTGGATGTGTTGGACCAAAGGGTCTGCACGACTTCAAGACTCTACAACTAACTTCAGTTTTCCTTTGTTGTACAAACATAGGAAGTGCTAGAATAAGCATGGGGCTGGATGAACACAGCAGGTCAAGCAGCATCATAGGAGCAGGAGAACTTGACGTTTTGGGCCTAAACCCTTC
>JAHRHZ010000046.1:6301529-6392764 GCA_024137785.1 Ginglymostoma cirratum
GAAGGGTTTAGGCCCAAAACGTCAAGTTCTCCTGCTCCTATGATGCTGCTTGACCTGCTGTGTTCATCCAGCCCCATGCTTGTTATCTCGGATTCTCCAGCATCTGCAGTACCTTTTATCTCTGAAGTGCTAGAATAGTTGTTTCACAGAATGCAGACATCAATGGCCAGGCAAGCACTTATTGACTATCCCTGACTGCCCACAAGGCACTTAAGGGTCAACCACATTGCTTTGGTCTGGAGTCACTTGTAGGCCAGACCTGTTGAACCAGATAGATTTTTATGACAATCAAAACTGGTTGCATGGTCAACATTAGACTCTTATTTCTAGATTTTTATTGACTTTAAATTCCACCAACTGCCACGGTGGGATTCAAACCCTGATCTGTGGGAAATTATCTGGGTCTCTGGATCAATAAGCTAGCAATAATTCTGCTAGGCCAACACCAGCCCGTATTTTAGTACAGTCTCAACTCCACATCCTTACCTGTCCGTTATAATCACTGGCTCCCTGGTTCACCCTCAGTACATTTACCTCTGCCTTAATGAACCCACCTCATATGTTTCCTGGTGAATGAGTTTCAAAGGCTCATGATCGTTTGAGAAAAAAAAAACATGCTTCCTCGTTTCTGTCTTAAATTGTAAACCTGAGACAGTAAATCCATATAGTAAATCGGGAGATCCAATGCATATGAGCTTTGGGCTAAAATTTGACCACCGAATCTGGGAAATTCCATACAGAAGTGTTGCTTATCCATGTCCTTTCAAAGAAGGGATAATAATTCATTATGATTCAGCTCAATATGTCCCTCAAGCTTGATAGTGTGTGTGATATCTGCAAAGGTTGCATGGCTTCTTTGACAGCCACCTTAACTCTGCCCAGCTAACAAAAAATATGCCTTTAAGATTTGAGATATTTTTATGCCTGTACTGTTGTGACAAAAAGATTCACAGTATCATATAGAAAGCCTGGTGCCAGGATGGTTAAAATGCCTTCTGTCTGAATCATCAACCAATGTTTTCCACTTTCAGAGCGTTTCTGTATAATTCTGGTATTCGCTGCATTTATTTCTAATTTCTCCTAATCACTTTTAGACACCCAACTGCTTTTCTTAAATATGACAGGTGAGACTACATGCCTCACAACTTGTATCTAGGAACATTAACCATGCTTACATACTATCCTATCCTAGACACCCTCTGAAGTTGTACACAAAGACAAGACAGCTGTGCTCATGGCCAGTCATACTTTGAAGGGAAGCTTCTCAATAATAAAGCTTTTTGTGAAATATCAAAGATCTTCCACTTGTAGCTGAAGCAATCAGAAGAACAAGTGCCAAGGGCTATGCATCCATAACAGTGTGGAAACAGGCCATTTGGCCCAACAAGTCCCCAGAGCCAGCCCCCTATAACCCACCTAATCTACACATCCCTAAACACTACAGGCAATTTAGCACAGCCAATCCACTTAGCCTGCACATCTTTGGACTGTGGGAGGAAACCAGAGTACACCCACATGGACATGAGGAGAATGTGCAAACTCCACACAGACAGTCACCCAAGGGTGGAATTGAACCTAGGTCCCTGGCACTGTAAGACAGCAGTGCTAAGCACTATGCCACCATGCTGCTCTTTGCACATGCTTAAGTATATAGTATAATAACTTAACAAGTACCTGAACTGCCCGATTCTAAGTGCTTTCTTGATTTGCCCCTTTCAGGTGTGCATTAGTCACAATGCATGTATCTCCATACTGACAGGTTGCGCAATACTTCACTCTCATTTAATACCCAAGCAGTGAGATCAGAGCAACTGCTGTCCTTCATCTCAAGCACATTTCTGTCCTCACTGGCTTCCAAAGATCATTGAAAGACATAATTGCCTTATTTGTCCTTTCAGAACATTAAAATTCTTGAAGTTCGCTTCCCAACAGCACTGTGGGTCTATCTACAATACTTGGTCTGACGCGGTTCAAGAATGTGGCTCACCACCACATTCTCAAAGGCAATTAAGGATGTGTTATGAACCGTGATCAGCATATGGATGTGCCTTTAAGGTACTTGCTCAGACTCCACCTTATCTCAGATTGGCTTAAAGCATGACACTCCATTGAAGGCACGCTCCTCAGTTGTAAACTATTTGCTTAATATTCGCCCAGATCCTTAAGCGTCCAAGAAATATAATGGTTGGACATAATAAATGTCTGTTGGATTTTTCAATACCACAATATCCAGGTTTGTTTATCTACAAGAGCTAACATAAGCATAGCTTCATCATTCTGTGCAGCAAACTCACATCGAGGATCGGCATAAGGTGTCAGTCTAGCCAGCCAAGCAAACATCTTGCAAAAGACTAAAGAAAAGGTTTATGTTAAAGATATCTGTAGATACACCCAAAACTCTTGCTGTTGTGCTGCTAATGAATATTTATAGAGGCTGCTCATGTTGGAAAAACAGTAATTATTAGTTAAACAATTATTTAAGGAGTATAAATCTGAATGAGAAAGGGCGAGAAACATGAAACCTTGGAAGATGTGTTCGTTCTCCTGAGCCTATCACACAGTCAGATTTACCTCTTATGTTACACACACCCTAAAAACACTTATTAGGAATTTAAAGCACAACCAAAACTATTGTTTATTACTCAAAGCCTGTCTGCCATCCACAAGGCAAAAGTCAGGAGTGTGATGGAATACTCCCCACTTGCCTGGATGGGTGCAGCCCCAACAACACTTAAGAAGCTTGACACCATCCAGGACAAAGCAGCCCCCGCTTGATTGGCACCACATCCACAAACATCCACTCCCTCCACCACCGACACTCAGTAGCAGCAGTGTGTACTATCTACAAGATGCACTGCAGAAATTCATCAAAGATCCTCAGACAGCACCTTCCAAACCCACAACCACTTCCATCTAGAAGGACGAATGCAGCAGATATATGGGAACACCACCACCTTCAAGTTCCTCTGCAAGCCACTCACCATCCTGACTTGGAAATATATCGCCATTCCTTCACTGTCGCTGGGCCAAAATCCTGGAATTCCCTCCCTAAGGGCATTGTGGTCAATCCACAGCAGGAGGACTGCAGCCGTTCAAGAAGGCAGCTCACCCCCACCTTCTCAAGGGCAACTACAGGTGGGCAAGAAATGCTGGCCAGCCAGCGACACCCATATCCCACAATAAAAAAAATTTAGATAAAAGACACATTGGCACAGTGGCCGAGTTAGGAGAAAGGCATGGAGAGATGGGGAATAATTTTAGCCTTGAGTGCTGACCTAACAAAAGGGATAGCCCAGCTTTTGTAGAAAAGATATGATTTTTAATCGACATGATTCTGTTAGATAATCAGGTACGGCCTACAATGGTTTGTCCCGACTCAGATTATAATATGATCCTCATGGATTCTAAAACTGGGACACAGGAAATGCAATCGAGAAATAAACTCGTCTTTAAATAGCACCGTTTACAACATCAGGACATCCTAAAATACTTTTGTACTGTAGCCACTGTTGTAAAGGAAGTGTTTAGAAATAAGTTTGAAGAGAGTAGGCCTGATTCTACAGTTTAATTTTTTGTGGGATGAAGGGAATAAACAGGATTAGGTAGGATCTCTAGCAGAGAATCAGGCCATTTGGCCCAAGCAATCCATATAGTTACTCCACAGAGCCATAGAGGTCTAAAGCACAGAAAAATGCCCTTTGGCCTATTGTGTTTGCAGTAGTCAGGAACAACTGCCAAACTATTCTAATCCCATTTTCCAGCTCTTGGCCCATGATTTTGTTTGCCTTGGCATCACAAATGCACATCTAGATATTCCTTCAATGTTTTGAAGTTTCTCCATTCTTTCCTATCTAAATTGACTACAATAGCCCTCTATCCCCTTCTCCCTGATATGCTTGCCTGGATTTCCCTTAACCTACTTATCCTATTCACTTTGACTACTCCTTATTGTAGCACACTTCTTATTCTCCTCACTCTCCTGGTAAATAAACTTCTGAATTTCCTATTGGATTTCTTGGTAACTACTTCTAATTGAAGGCATCTAGTTACACTGTTCCTATAAGTGAAAACAATTTCACTGTATTCACTCCATTAAAATCTTTTATGGTTGAAAAGTTCTCCATTAGGTCAGCCCTAAACTTTTTCGTTTAAACAGAGAAGAGTCTGTGGATCCTTTCTTGATACGTATACCATTCATTCCTGTTACTATCCTTGTAAATGTTTGCTGCACCCACTCCAGTGCTTCTAAATACGTTCCACAATATGAAGAGTGGAACCGCACAGTGTAAATCACCATTCAATACAGGTTAACATAACTTTCCTGCTTTCCAATCCTATTCCTCTAAAAATAGTGAGTCCTGTTTCATTTGGTCTTTTCCAATGGTCTTGCAAACCTACAATGTAATCTTTAGACATTAGTTTACCTGCGCTCCAAGGTCTCTTTGTTTTACCTAGATCTACCCAGACATGCATCTTCCTTGTCTTTGGGTCTGACTGCACTAACTCATAGTCATCTATATTGAATTTAATTTGCCAATTATTTTCCCAGTCTACATGTTTAGTAATGTCTGCCTGCAACTTGTGGCTGTGCTTCTCAGCAATGAGGGAGACAGGGCAGGGGGTGTACATGGATTGGAGGATTAAATTGCTCTGAACAGGACTTAAAGTAGAGTTTGCACATTCTCCATGTGTCTGCATGGGTTTCCTCTAGGCGCTCCAGTTTCCTCCCACAGTCCAAAGATGTGCAGGCTAGGTGGACTGGTCATGCTAAATTGTCTGTAGTGTTCAGAGATGTGTAGATTGGGGGGTGGGGGGGGGTGGTGTAGGTGGTGGGGCGTGGGTCTTGGTGGGATGCTCTGATGGTCAGTGTGGTCTTTTTGGGCCAAAGGGCCTGTTTCCACACTAAAGGAATTCTATGATTCTATGATTCATAAAGGCAAAGGAGCTCATGGAGTTGGGCGTGCAAGACTACTAAGGAATTTTTGATGATGATTTTTGAAATTGGCACATGAAATACAGTAAAGTTTCTATTATTTATTATTTATGAGGAAAGGTTGAGGAAGCTAGGGCTTTTTCATTGGAGTGAAGAAGGATGAGAGGTGACTTGATAAAGGTGTGCAAGATGATGAGAGGCATAGTTAGAGAGGATAGTCAGAGACTTTTTCCCAGGGCGGAAATGACTATTATGAGGGGGCATAATTTTAAGGTGATTGGAGGAAGGTATAGGGGAGATGTCAGAGGTAGTTTCTTCACACAGAGAGTGGTGGGTGTGTGGAATGCGCTGCTGGCAGTGGTAGTGGAGTCAGATACTTTAGAGGCTTTTAAGCGACTCTTGGATAGGCACATGGAGGATAGTAAAATGTCGGGTATGCAGGGTAGATTGATCTTAGTTGGATAATAGGTCGACACATCATTGTGGGCTGAAGGGCCTGTACTGTGCTGTACTGTTCTATGTTCTACTATCTGTGGGATAAGGTTGTGCCAGTTGATCAACTATTCCAGATATTCGAGGTCTACCTAGTCAATGTAAAAACACAGACCAACTAATAGAAACATAATACAGGGGGTATACACATCACAGTTATACTTTATTTGCAACATAAACGACTTAAATAATAATGCAACTTTGCTTTAAATAAAACGTACCGGCTGAGAGCCCTCTCACTCGCACTCTCAACTGACTACTTGGACATTGAAGTAGATTGCAGTATTTGAGGAGAAATTTACTTGAAATTGAATCAACAGCCTAACCTGTTTTTCCTCTCACCTCAAGCCACACTCCCATCTCCTATCTACTAACATCATCCCGCCCCCTTGACCTGTCCGTCCTCCCTGGACTGACCTATCTCCTCCCCACCCCTCTACCTACACTCACCTTTACTGGCTCCATCCCCGCCTCTTCGACTTATCTGCCTCCTCTCCACCTATCCTCTCCTCTATCCATCTTCTATCCACCTCCCCCTCTCTCCCTATTTATTTCAGAACCCTCTTCCCCTCCCCCATTTCTGATGAAGGGTCTAGGCCCGAAACGTCAAGTTTTCCTGCTCCTATGATGCTGCTTGACCTGTTGTGTTCATCCAGCCCCATGCTTGTTATCTCGGATTCTCCAGCATCTGCAGTACCTTTTATCCCTTATAGCTGATATTTCATATGGCCTTTCGATTCAACAGCAGGAATACTTACATTGGGGTAAATAAATTTTAAAAACTATAATAATTGGATAGAATAATATAGTGAACTTTGTAGCATTTGAAGGATATATGTTTTGTCGGTTTATCAGGAGTGCTGTTTCATTAGGTGTCGATTAAAACAATGTTTGATGTACGCCCATAATACAAATTGCAGAATGTGCATTGACAAGTTTCAGGAAGGTTCCGATAAATTTCAAAGTAATTGGTAAGAAAGCCAATTCTTTTTTGGTTTTCAACAAGTGAGAAATTATCCAAAATTTCATTCCCTCTTAAACCTCTCTTAGAAACAAACATTAGTTCCATAACTTAATGACTTAATGCTATTTTTCCAAGATGCATCAGAGCAGCTGGAAATCCAGTGACTAACTCTTTTCCAGTACATCGGAGGAGTGGGAGATTCTGAGAAATGTTGGCAGGAGTCCCTCTTCTGATTTTTGTAAAGATATTTATGTGTATTTAGGCTTGTATTCAGTCTGTCTCTTTGTCTCAATAGAACTTAGGTGTGTTACATTGAACTTTTCAGTCAGGGATGAATGCACACACCGTGAAACTCTGTTAGAACAATGTCAAAAAAGATTAATGTGTACTGTGAATGATGCAGGTCAGAAATCACACAACACCAGGTTATAGTCCAACAAGTTTATTTGATAACACAAGCTTTCAGGAGCCAGGCTCTGAAAGCTTGTGGTTTCAAATAAACCTGTTGGACTACAACCTGGTGTTGTGTGACTTCTGACCTTGTCCACCCCAGTTCAACACCAGCACCTCCACTTTGTGACTGATCCAGTAATAGTTTAAAGAAATATGGTTTAACAATCCTCACTAACGTTACAAGAATGATTGCAGCCAAGAATTCACTAAATCCCTGGCCTAATTGGTGGGCCATAAATGGTACTTTGGTCCACTGATAAGCTGTGGTTATTCTAGATATTCTGTCCCCACATGCCCGCTCCCCAATTTATAGGTCTGCTATTTCGGATGATATTCCAAAAACAGGAAACTCGCAGAACTTTCTTTTGATCTGCTGAAGACATTGAGAAATTCCCAAGCATCTGTCCTATGTTGTAAGCTCCTTTGTTCAACTTTGACCAGTGGCATTGCACAATCCTTTCTAAAATTCCTAGAACAACATAAGCCAGTATGAGAGATAAAAGGTACTGCAGATGCTGGAGAATCCGAGATAACAAGCATGGGGCTGGATGAACACAGCAGGTCAGGCAGCATCATAGGAGCAGGAAAACTTGACGTTTCGGGCCTAAACCCTTCATCAGAAAAAATCTGTGTTATATTTGTCATCTATCTGTGTTTATTCCTGTGCAAGTTAATTAATCTCTTCTCCACATATGCACGTGGCTACTTCTAAGGAATTAATTACTGGGTAGTTTTGATTGAGACTCCATAATGGGAAGAAAAGTACAATCTTTCCCATCCACTCTTCATCTTTTGGAAGTAGATTATATCATGGAATTCACTGCTAAGACTGTAAAGTTCAGCGATTTGAAATGGTTACACCTGGCCTGTGTTTTTTTACCCCAAACTGGAATACAATTTAGTTCACTTTTTCTTATTTTTATACCTTCTGCTTTGCAGTGTGTTGGTCCCAAGTCTGGTTGGTTGAAGAGATTCCCTGTTTCTTGAGCAGCCCACAGGCTGCAGTCTTTAATTATTTTGCATCTCCTTATGTGATTCCATTTAAAATTATTTATTATGAATGGAGAGAAATTTAGCATTTCCCTTGATGAGAATGGAAGGAAGGTAGTGGCCGTACAATGAACAAAAGATTAAGGTATTTCCATTTACTTAGTGGCATCTAACCCATATCTTTGCTGTATAGACGCTCTTGTGGCACTGTAATATCACCCCTATCTCTGAGCCCAGAGGTCTGGGTTCAAGTCCCACCTGCTCCAGAGGTGTTTCATCACATTTCTGAACAGGTTGGTTGAAAATAATCTATGATCTGATGCTTTCTTGATAACTTAGACACTGGGGATTAAGCTCCTTTGGAAATATTGATCACCTTCATTATATACTAACAGTCAGCTAGCACATAATCAAAATCCTTCCCATGAAAACCTAGAATTATAAGCCGTTTGTTGCTTACAGAAGGCAATGACATCAAGAAGACTTGCATAATGGAATAATAGCACAGCTGCTCTCTCGCTAAACTAGGATCCCATCTCTGTTACAAGTTGGAATGCATTGCAAAGACAGGGAATTTCAAAGGTAAAAGGAACTTTAAATGACATAATACTGACCCTGGAACAGGTCAGATTGTAGTTTGAAATAAGCTGTTTCCAGAGAACAACCGATTTACATCAATTGTAATAGCACTCAACTTCCAGATCATCCTGCCAACCTATAACTTTTACAAAAATGAATGTATGTATTACAGATTTAGGACAGGTTAATGTTTGTACTTGTAACTGATTGAATTTTCAAAAAAAAAATAGTAAGACAAGCTCTTTAACTTGCTAACACTGGCTAGCGTGCAGACAACATCTTTTTGTTTCCTTCCTTTTTGGACTGTGCACTGCAAAAGGAAGACACTGCTTTAAACCAAGGAGACTGTGTAAAGAGATAGCTGTACTTCTGAAAATGGAACAATGAGAAACTTAAACTTCTTTCTGAATATTATCTTCCTCCATTATGTGCTAATAGTTAGCTATCGCAAAATCAAAATTCCTTCTTATGGAAACCTATGATACTTAGCTGTCTGTCCCAACAAATATGTTTGTGGCACATTGGTAGCGTGAAAACTGGGTTCAAGTCCCACCTAGCCCTGCGTCTAATTATATCTCTGAACACTTTGGCTTAACAAATAAATACCTGTAATTGATGCTAGCCGTGCTCTGTTGGTTATTACATTGTGGACTCAGCAAAAAATAAACTGGAGAAAGAGCTTAGAGCAGGTATTTTAAAGCATGTGAAGAAACCTTTTTAAAAAGATGGAAACTAGTGTCATTTTCACACGGATATGAAATATAAAATATCAAAATATCAGCTCTGATGATGCCGTCCAGACTTGAAAATTTAGCTTGCTCTCTCTCCAGGGATACTGTGTGACCCATTGTATCTTTGAACACTTTTTGTTTTCAGTACAAATTTCAGCATCTGCAGCAATTTGCTCCTGTAAAATATTGAACACTGGATTAAACACACAATTATTAGAAATATTCACTGACAGGAATGGCAGAGGTTTTGGGGTTTTGGTTCTCAGCAAAATTCGAGTCCTTTACTGAAACAAAGCAATTCTGTATACTGTATTGATGTCCATCTACTGTAAATAAAGATGTGTACTTAATTGAAAGGCTAATGGATGGGCTAAGCTTTATAAAGAGCTGTGTGTACACTGATGTGCTCACTTTGTTGACTATGCCTGATACAACTCCTCTCTATGGAATGCTGTCATCTTCAACTGTGCAAAAGTAATCCTCCTGCAAACATGAAAAGAACAGCAAAGGAAAATTAGATTACATGCTTGTACTTGCCTCTTTCCTTTCCAAGTGAAATGATTCGCCCAGGAGCTTCTTATCCTGTTATAGTTTCCCAAAACCAACCAAGAGTTGGAATGTTGGGTTGATAACCAAGGGGCACAAGTTTAAAATCCCCACCATTGAAGGAAGAGGAAAGTGGAATGAGAAACTATTTCATGCAAAGAATGCTTAGAATAAGAAATGTCCACTAGAAACAGGTAGAAGGAAATTCACAACGGTTTTTAAAAGAGATGTGTTCTGCATGCAGCCTTATACTTTCATAAAAATACATGTAAACAGCTTCAAGAGATCTTGAGGAAGAAAACCTCTTCTTTTGCTTCTGGCTTTGTGATGTTGCATTGTGCTGTTTTACAAAGGTACCAAAGCTGTCTTGACTGATAATTCCAACACAAAGACTCCATCCACTATGTGTGAGCTTTATTATGAATTAATAGCTTCCCTTTAAATGTAATAGCAAGAAATGAATAAAAACTTTTATCAACATGACTAGAATATTTAAGAGCTGGAAATATTCCAGAATTATGTTCTGGAGTCTTCTATGTAAGCCTGAACTATAGAATATAAACTCAATAAAAAGACAGAAACAGATGGTAATGACAAAACGTTACAGAGAACGTACGGATGAAATGTAATTTGTCAAATGGAAATGGCTCTTTTTTTGATTAAATAGTTTCTTTCAACTGAATATTCAGTCTGTCCAAAATCCAGATATAATCTTCAAGCCCTTTGAAGCTACATGGTAGATTGTATTTAACCAAAGATTCTTGATTATGTGAAACAACTGTTTACTGCAAAGTGTGTCAGTTTGTCTGTCTGTCTCTCTATCTATCTATCTATCTATCTATCTATCGATCGATCTATCTATCTATGAATTTGTTCATAAACTTCACTTCATTTTGTCATTTTTTGGTCATGTATTAATTTACAATTGCCACATGACTATTATGAAACATTTTGCTAACATTTACTATTCAAGTTTATTATGTCAACTCTATTACGTTGTAGTTATAAGCTCTGGCTACTGGGTGGCTCTGTAGACTGTATTTGTCCTAACTACATTGTCACTATATATTATACATAAAGCTTATTTTCGTCAGCTGTCTGTGGGCTATGCCACCAATCTATATATATATACATAAGTGCTGCATCTGGCTTATTTGCCACACTTCTGATAACATGTTGTGCATTAAACACCAACCAATCACAACTGAGCAATCACAAACAATGGAACACAACCTGCCTTTTCCCATCAGTTTTCCGATCTGGTGATAGCCTAATGTTTCACCATGGAACTGAACAGTGGCACTGTTAATCATCATGGCTCTTTTTTCGTTGTTCACCAATCATTTTGCTGTTGCAGCAAATGCCTGTGTTTTTCTAACAAAGTTCATTCGAGACACCTCATCAAATGCTTAAGAAAACTCATTTCTGTGATGCCTGCGTTCCTCTCATATATTCAACGAGGAGGTGCGTAACTCCTTGGAAGTAGAACAAAAGTTGTTGGAAAAGCTCAGCAAGTCTGGCAGCATCTGTGAAGGAGAAAACAGAGTTAGCATTTCAGGTCTGGTGACCCTTCCTCAGAACTGGAATTGGAGTTGCAGATAGACAGGGTGGTGAAGAAGGTGTTTGGTACACTTGCCTCATTGGTCAGTGCATTGAGTATAGGAGTTGGGATGTCATGTTGCAGCTGTACAGGACATTGATCAGGCCGCTTTTAGAATACTGCATACAATACTGGTCACTCTTCTAATAGGAAAGGTGCTGTTAAACTTGAGAAGGTGCAGAAAAGACTTACAAGGATGTTGGCGGGACTGGAGGGTTTGAATTATATAGATCGGCTGAATAGACTGGGGTTTTTCTCCCTGAATGATTGGAGGCTGAGGGGTGACCTTATAGAGGTTTATAAAATTATCACCATTGATATACAGTAGATAGAAATGGGGGTCTTTCAAGTCAGGGGACACATTCTATTCACATGGCCATTTATATTCAGTAGAAGATAAATAGTAGTCTTTCACACTTAAAGATGTTTATAAAATCATGAGGGGCATGGATAGGGTAAATAGTCAAGGTCTTTTTCCCAGGGTAGGGGAGTCCAAAACTAGAGGGCATAGGTTTAAGATGAAAGGGAAAAGTTTGAAAAAGGACTTCAGGGGTAAAATTTTCACACAGAGGTTGGTGCGTGTATGGAATGAGCTGACAAAAGAAAGTGGTGGAGGCTGGTACAATTGCAACATTTAAAAGGCACCTGGATGGGCACATGAATAGGAAGAGTTTAGAGGGATATGGGCCAAATGCTGGCAAATGGGACTAGGTCAGATTGGGAAGTCTGGTTGGCGTGGACAAGTTGGTCTGGTGTCTGTTTCCGTGCTGTATAATTCTATGGCTTTATGACAATTCTCCAGACAAACACCTTTATTTTTGCTAAATATGGTTTCTTTTTACCACATGATGCATAAGAATCAGTTTTGACTAACAAGTTTGTGTTGTTTTTGATGAGATAACAGAGATGGTGTGTGAGCGCTGTGCAGTTGATATTAAGTATTACAGTACTTTCAAAAGGCATTTAATAAAATGTTACATAATAGGCTCATTAAGAAAAGTGAAGCTCATGGAATAAAAGAGACACTAGCAAACTGGGTGGGTTAAGGGTCAGAAAACAGACCAAATGATTGTCAGGCTGGCATTAGAAAGATGCTAGTGTTCTCCAAGATTCAGTCCTGGAACAACTGTTTTTGAATCGACATGCGTTAATGACATGCATTAATAAGTGTTGAGTGAAACTTGATTATCGTTTTGAACTTAAATTAAAACTTTCAGAATTGTAAGTTAAGAAGGCTGCCCGAAACTCAATAGTCTCTAATTATAAACAAATCAGTAAACACACGCAACTTGGGTGTGTCTCAAAAATATTCAGCGAACACACAGTAGGCATAAAAAGAATGCAACGTAAATAGATTGTAAAATTTGAGAAGCACGTATTAGGAACAATGCAAAAACTTTGGATAAGAGATTTACTGGAACGATCCCAGGGAGTTATGATTACAATGGATAATTTGGAGGAGCTTTTTTGGTCTGGTTTATTTATTGTCATGTGTATCTTTTTAAAAAATACCATGAAAAGTGTTGCATAGTGTCACCGCTCTTTGGCGCCATGTTAAAACACAGAAAATAATCCAAAACATAGAATACGGAAGCCAGAAAAATGAAGAAATAAAGTAAGTGTCCAACTTTATAGTCGTTCTTGTTAAGTGCTCTGCCTTGGGCCATGGGCCTGGTGGCCAGGCATAAGTCTCCTTTGCCATGCCACTGCCAATGGAACAAAAGTTGCCTCTCTCAGGTGCCATCTCACCTCCACTGACATAACTGGTGTCATCCTAGTTGCACACTTGACAGAAGAAAAACTGGAATTAACAGAAAACAGCAAAAAGAAAGGAAACAAAGCCAAAAGGAATGAGAAATGTCCAGATATTAAAGTTTTATTTAAGCTGGAGTTGAGTGCAGACCAGAGAAGGTTAAGAGGAGATTTGCGAAGTGTTCAAAATCATAAATATGGTGAGCTGTTTCTATTGGTCGCAGCATCAATGGCTAGAGGACGCCATATTCATTCCATTGCGAAAGAAAACCGGAAGTGAGGTGACCCAGCTCAACAGACACCAGAGTTTAAACGTAAACTCAACAGTGCTTCATCAGAGGCTGCACTGATGATGTTTACCCAGCAGAGTAACGAAACTTCTGCGGAAAAATGAACCAGCTCAGCGAGCCAACCAACCACAGTGCACTTTTGAAATTACATGGAGACTAATACTCAAACTTCAGGCCTCACAACAATTCCGTGTGAACAAAAGAATGAACTAGTCATGAGCAGATTACGTTAAGGGCAAGAATTCATGAAGTGCGATTTACAATCGTCAATTAGCAAATCATTATGCCAATCTATTTTATTATTCAGTCAGCAGTTCAGCATAAGGAAGAGCCAACAGTAATGGGTAAAAATCAATGTTGGCCGATATCAGCACCTGAATGCTCATCTTTTATTTATAATCCATAACCAACTGATCTCTTGTGGTGGTGTTAATGGTGAGTTGGAGGTTTTCTAAACCTGGAGTGTCTTCTAAGTAACAAAAGTCAGAGGCAATAGGTCTATCAAAGCATAAGAATATAATTTAAATGGATTAGCAGGTTTGTTTGAATTACAGAGCAGTTTCATTCTATAATCATGAACTAATCATTTTTAAACTTAAATATTAGCTTTGTAATTATGTTATAAGACAATAAAATAGAAGCGTTTAACCCATTCATCCAAAAATCTTCTCAGTTATTTTAACATTGGGTCAAATTGTCATCCAGGATTGGAGGTGCATTCTGATGTCTAATTGAACAAAAAAAAACAGAAGGTGCTAGAGAAGCTCACCAGGTCTGGCAGCCTCTGGGGAGAGACAAAAGAATTAATGTTTCAAATCCTTCATCAGAACTAAATAGACATATTCAGCTATTTTTAGAGACATTACAATTTTCCTTCACATTCCCAACATTGTGCCATTTTTCTCCGGGAAATTGCAAACCCACCTCCACTGAGTTTGTCTCCGGGGTTTTAAACGGGATTGAAAATCTGATTTGCTCCCGCATTCCATTTTCTTCTGGTGATGAAGCTTTTTGGAAATCCATTGAAAGCTTGCCAGGTTTGAGAGTTCATGAAGAAAATGGAAAGGTGTCTGGAACATTCTGAAGGGTGTGAGGAAAATGTTTTCATACATTCAAATGTGTGAAATTAGGTGCTGTATTGTAATATAGGTGTGGTTTGAATGCAATGATTTTACGTTAGGATTTGCCCTTTAAAGGTAAGTTTATCTTTACGTCGTCTGTAAATGCATATTTTTTCATCTATTATAATGGTTTTCCAATGAAGAAACACCATAGTATGCTACAGAATGTACTTTGCAGACCGTGCTGCCATCTTTTCTGCTATGATTTAAATAGCTCTGGCCGATAAAACAAAACCTAGGTTCAGAAAGTAAGAAAATTACAATTGAAAGAAAGAATCAAACCACTTGCTCCTTTGATAGGAATTCTGCTTTGGGATTGAAGTGAACACTTGCTGCTCTTTCTCTTCCAGTGAGGAGCCTTTTGTCTGCACAGCTATACTTATTATCAATGCTCGGCTCAGATTCATGTGCTAATGCATTTCAGCGCAGTAAGTGTACTGCTCATCTGAGAATGAGTGTAAATTTCAAGAAGTCATAACAACAGATTGTCACTTCGATGCGGTTTCTGGTTTGTTGACATAGCTAATGGAATATTAATGGCAAATCATACAAAATCTTTTTTTCCCACATGCATTTTTCCTTTTAGAATCAATGGTATGGAAATCTTTTGTAAGCTGTTGAGAGGCTTACTCTTTCCAAAGAAATATTAAATACTCATCATTGATAGTGCCTGAAATCCAAGGACAGTTTAAAATGCATACTAAGTGAATAGCTGTGGAAGATAAATGAGGGTATAGCATTGGCAGGGTGTGCTATGGGCAGTCTGATGTTTGCATAGAGTTGAATGCAAGGGGTGAGTATGGTGGAGCCTTTATTCCTACTGGGACTTGGGATATTGTGTTGGAAAATTGTAATGATTGGTACTAGGTTGGCCAGGTGGATCCATTGAGTATGAGTTCCCTGATTGGGGCTGTTAACCTGGGCCAATCAGGGAGTCCTGGCTGACTGATATAAAGAGGAGACTCAGGGATTCTCCTCACTGTAGGGACAGGCTCTGAGCAAGCTGGTGAGAGCCCATGTACAGCGCATGTATAAATAAAGGGTGTTGTGGTGATGGGATCTCGGCCACTGTGGAGTTATTTCAAGGACTAAGGCAGGTGTTTCAAGGGGCTGCACATTCAGAAACACTTCTTGTGCACTCCAGCGTAGCTGTCAAGATGCAGTATGAACTCCATTTTAATCTGCAAGGATTGAAATGGTGTGTTACTTGATTTGGCAGGGCAGGGTGGGTGGGGGGGTTCATGTGTGCAGTTTGTAAGCCATGAAAATGCACAGGTTGGATGTTCCCCAACCCTGAGGAAGATTTGGCCCTAAACTGGTTAAAACAGGTAGGTTAATGGCACTGCTAAAATAACAACGAAAATAAGTTCAAATGAATGCACTTACTGTTCATACACTAAAGTCTGCAGCATAAATTCAGAACCCTTGAACAAAAGCATATATTTAGCACAAAGCTTATCACATTTTCAAACTGTATTTCTTTGACTTTGGCAAACTAATTATGAAAATACTCAGTTCATTTCAATAATATCAACTGAGGTCTCATACTTGCTGAATACTAATTCTAGGCAAAAGCACCAAGGCCAAATCTGACCGCTCATGTGCTATTAAAATCAGGTTCCTAGTTATCAGTGGCAATCAATCTTTATTACATGAGCTGCAACAAGATGAGATGTTCCAATATTTGGAACTTTCGCCCCATATGTCTGGGCTACAGTTATTCAAAACACACAGCAAACCAAAAAAAAATGTACCCGAGGGGTGAAGATGCATTTTCAGTATAATGTACCTCAATAATTAAATTGTATCAATAATATTCTAAATGGCTCTCCATTATTCACCATAATGGGGTGGGGGACTCTCTCGCTGGGGACTATAGAACTATTCTGTATTCCTGTGTGTTGGTTTTATTTGTTCAAATTCCACTGATATAAAAATAGTGTGGATATATTCAGAAGAAAATGCGATGGAACTCAAATAGTAAATATTTTATGAGCTAGAAACACAAAGAACAAGTTCAGACCATTCAGCCCATCGAATCTCTTCCATCATTCAATGAGATAGAGTCATGAAGTCATAGAGGTCTACAGCATGGAAACAGTCCCTTCGGCCCAATCTGTCCATGTTGCCCAGTTTTCACAATTAATCTAGTCCCATTCGCCTGCATTTGGTCCATATCTGCCCATACCTATCCCACCTATATAATGAAATTGTTCTCGCTTCCACCCATTCCAGACACTCACCATCCTCTGTGTGAAAGAAATTGCCCCTCTGGACCCTTTTGTATCTCCCCCCTCTCGTCTTAAACCTATGTCCTCTTGTTTAAGACTACCCTACCAGGGGAAAAAAACTATTGGCTATCTACATTATCTATGCCTCTCATGATTTTATAGTCCTCTATAAGGTCACTTGTCAGTCTCCTATGCTCCAGGGGAAAAAAGTCCCAGCTTAACCAACCTCTCCTTATAACTCAAACCTTTCAGTCTAGGTAGAATCCTAGTAAATCATGGCTGATGTGTGGCCTAACTCCATATACATCCATTTGTCCCATATCCCTTAATACGTTTATTTAACAAAAATGTATTTATCTCAGATATAAGATTAAAAACCAACTGTCTTTTGTGGGAAAGAGTTCCAAAGCTTACCACCCTTCATGTGTAGACGTAGGTAGCACGGTGGCTCAGTGGTTAGCACGGCTGCCTTGCAGTACCCGGGATCCAGGTTTGGGTGACTGTCTGTGTGGACTTTGCACATTTTCCCCGCGTCTACATGGGTTTCTGCTGGGTGCTCTAGTTTGCTCCCACAGTCCAAAGATGTGCATGTTTGGTGGATTGGACATGCTAAGTTGTCCATAGCACCCGGGGACGTGCAGGCTAGGCAGGTTAACCATGGGAAAAATGCAGGGTTACAGGGTTAGGGTAGAGGTGTGGATCTGGGTGAGATGTTCTTCGGAGGGCCAGTGTGGACGCAATGGGCCAAATGGCCTGCCTTCACACTGTAAGGATTCTATGAGTCTAAAATGGCATTTGTGCGCAGATGTAGGGAACAGGGAGTTGGAGCCATGGTTAGAACATTGATTAGAGGTTTTTTTTTTTCTCTATCTGACGAACGTGGTCATGTTCTGGCAATTTTACAAGGATCGTAGAAGCTATCTATGAGATTCAGGACACTTGTTAACATTTAGCAGATCATCAGGTTCCAATGATAGCATCAGGACACATTTTGCCACCCAGTATTTTGGAGTAGGGTGGCACACACACAACACCACTATTTTATTAGAGATAAAATGATTTCTGATGAAGGGTCTAGGCCCGAAACGTCAAGCTTTCCTGCTCCTATGATGCTGCTTGACCTGCTGTGTTCATCCAGCCCCACAGCTTGTTACCACTATTTTATTAGTTTGCAATTTGTTTTTCCGTATCATATCTGAACTCTTAGTTGAACATAAATGATACATCTACATTATTTAGAAGTGAAAATGCGAGAGCTAGTTTAATGCAAGCCTGTGATTTAAGTCACCTTGAATTCATGTTCGAGTCTGAGTATTTAAACTGAGCCAAGTCAATACTTGGAGCCAAAATCAAAAGGCTTTAATTGGGAAAGAAAAGCTTCACATCAGCATAGGAGAGGCAATGGCCTACACCATTAATCCCAAAACTCAGCTAACATGTCAGGGATCTGGATTTGAATCCTGCTATGGCAGATGATAGAATTTGAATTCCATAAGGATGTGGAATTTAAAAGACAGATGATGACCGTGAAATTGTTCGAGGAAACTCCATCTAGTTCACTAATGTCCCTTTAGGGAAGGATTCTGCCATCTTTACCTGGTCTGGCCTACATATGACTCCAGACACACAGCAACAGTGTTGACTTTTAACTGCCCTCTGGGCAATTAGGAATGGGCAATAAGTGCTGGCCCAATACTTTCTGTGAATGAATAATAAAAATAACAGCCAACAGGTAAAAGATATGTTTCGCAGCCCATGTCACCAAACTGAGATGTTGAAAAATCACAATTTCCAAATCCCTGTCTTCTGATTAAACTTGTGGCTAAGTGTGAAGTTTCTGCTGCACACACCTGACATGAATGTGGGGCCTCAGGGAGCAGATTTTGAGCTGAACAGAGTGTACCCTTTGAATGGCCTTTCATCTATAGGATACAGGAGCAGAATTAGACCATTTGGCCAATTAAGTTTGCTCCAGCATTCAATCATGGCTGATGTATTTCTCAACCCCAGTCTCCTGCCTTCTCCCTGTAACCTTTGCTCCCCTTACTAATCAAAAAGCTATTTATCTCTGTCTTAAGTACACTCCACAGCCTTCTGTGGCAATGAGTTCCACAGATTCTTCACTCCTTAGCAAAGAAATTCTTCCTTATCTCAATTCTTGAAGGGTCGTCCCTTCACTCTGAGGCTGTGCCTTTGGGTCCTAGTCTCCCCTACTAATGGAAACATCTTCTCCATATCCACCCTATCAGGGCCCTCAGTATTCTGTAAGTTTCAATCAGTTCCCCTCTCAACCATTTAAATTCCACTGAGTACAGACCCAGAGTTCTCAACTTCTCCTCATATGACAATCCCTTCATCCCCAGGATCATCCTTGTAAACTTCCTCTGGACCCTCTCCAATGCCAGCACATCCTTCCTTAGGTATGGGGCCTTCCACTGCTCACAATATTCCAAATGTGGTCTGACCAGAGCCTTACACAGCCTCAGCAGTACATCTCTGCTCTTGTGTTGTAGCCCTCTTTAAATGCATGCTTACAGTGCATTTGTCTTCCTAATTGCTAGCTGAACCTGCATGTTAAACTTGAGAGAATGCTGATCTAGGACTCCTCAGTCCCGTTATGTTTCAGATTTCTGAAGCCATTGCCCATTTAGAAAATAGTCCATGCCTCTATTCTTCCTACCAAAGTGCATAACCTCACACTTTCCCAGATTGTATTCCCCATCTGCCATTTCCTTGCGCACTCTCTCAGTCTGTCCAAGTCTTTCTGCAGTCTTCCCATTTCCTCAACACTACTTGTCCCTCCACCTATCTTTGTGTCATCTGCAAACTTACCAAAAATTGCCTCAGTTCCTTTGTCCAGATCGTTAATATATAGTATGAATAATTGTTGTCCCAACACTCAAACTTTACAGAATTCCACTGGTCACTGGCTGCCATCCTGAAAAAAAAGCCTTTATCTCCACTCTGCCTCCTGCTACCAGTCGCTCACTCCTTCAAGCCCCTTCTTCCCACTGTGACCGTCCTTCCCTTCCTTCTATCACTTTTCCCCCACCATCTTCCACAAACCTTATCTCCCACCACAACTCCCTCTCATTCTTTCGTTACTGCTCTGTTACAGCTATTATTTTTAACTCCCTGTACTTTGCAGATAGGAGAGGGATTAGGCAGAACATTTTCTAGCTGCTAACTGATTTATTTAGTAAAGAAGGATTTAGCAAGGACATAAGTGATAGGTAGAGATGAAAAATGGTTTTGAGTGTATTTTTCTGTTCATTGGAGTTAATTACACACAGAATTTAGTCCTGCTAGAACCTTAATAAATTCACTTTTAATGCCATGAAAATATTTAATCTCTCTTAACAGTTACTTTTTTGAGTTGTCTTATTTCAATATAAGTACATTTTGCCCAAAGCATGTTCAGAAAAATTTGATTGATTGGAATGAATTACAAAATATAGGTTGGACACCACAAAATGTCTTCGCTTTGTAATTTTATTGTTTTTCTCTTTCTGCTGTTCATTCAAACAGGTTTTTTTGCCATTTTACAGTGTCACAGTCATCGCCGGGTGCTGCACCTTAACAAGGGAGAGAGCAGAATGGATTTCTGAGGAGACTTCAAGGGGTGTGAACTTAGTTATGAGGGTAGGTTGGAGAAGTTGGGACTGCTCTCCTCGGAGCAGACAGGGCTGAGAGGAAATTGTCCAAATTATGAGGGCTCTGGACAGAATTGATAGGGAGAAACAGTTCCCATTTGTAAAAGGATTGAGAGGCACGGAGTAAAGGTTTATGGTGATTGACCAAAAATAAAGCAAGTTGAGGAAAAGCTTTTACACGTGCTGGATGATTCTATCTCTATTTTTCGATGACACAGCAAGTGGTTAGAAGTGTGGCAGAAGCATGTTCACTGGTGACATTCAAAAGGATGTATGTTACCTCAAAAGGATGTTATGTGCAAAATGGCGGTACGGTAGGGCTCCTGTGCTGGAGTCGTCCATTCGAACACTTTACTTTGTGTTTTCTGTTTTTCTTTATGCCCTGTCTTTTCTTTTTAACTTAACTTGTCCTGAGCTTGGACGGCATCAACGGCAGTGACCTCCAGTGGACCCAGGGTGTGGACCTTGAGTGAGCCCCCACTTACTTTTCCAGAGCAAACACAGGACCTGGAATCGGCAGCTGCTACGTTGGCAGAGGTGACATTGGCGAGGTATGCCCAGTGGCAAAAGAGGCGCCTTTGTTGTTGGGTGAGTCCAGAGCTGGTGGCGGTGAAGTCGTGGCAGAAGGGCGACATCGATGAGGTGGGCTCAGCAACGAGAAATGCAACTCTGACATTGGTGCAGGCAGAGATGAGGCGATGACGGAGGAGTATCGGCCCAGCGGTGAAAGATAGCACCTAACTTCAACGTTGGTTGGGTTCGGTGCCGACTGCAGTGAAGCAGTGACGGATGGATAGAAATGCAGGTGTCGTTGATGGTGATGAGTTGGATCTCTCACATTCCGATCACTTAATCTGAACGGTCAACATCCTTTCGCATCCCCCCACTTCCCCCTCAACTCCAGCATAGATGCTGCCCTCTCCACACTTCACTCCAGCTCTGAGGAAGAGTCATCTCGACCTGAAACTTTAGTTTGCTCTCTCTCCACGGATGCTGCCTGACCTGCTGTGATTCCCCAGCATTTTTTGTTTTTCAGGACTGATGGACTCTGTACAAGCTACGTTTTTCTCCTTATTCTTAAATTATTTGAACCGGTGCTGCATCGTGGTGACAAATAAAAGCTTTTCACTGTATTTTGTTGTATTCTTACTGTAAAATGCATGTGACAGCTTGTTGCTTAAAAAGGAACAATGTGAAGCGTTGTGGGAAGATGCCCCAGAGTGAGTGCTCGTTCAGAGAGCCAGGGCAGACACAACAGGGCGTCCTCTGTGCTGTACTCACTTTGTGATTCTGTCACTTTTGGGCTACTTGCCTATTGCCACTCTGTACTGGGTGGTCCCACTGTGCAGGGGGTAGTCCCATGCTGTTGGGTTCAGGGGGTCGGGGTGTAGCTGCTGTACTGAGGTTGGGCAGAAGGGTCAGAGTAGCAGCAAGCAGGGACATTACTATGACTAGCGGCAGGAGAAGCTTGGGGATGTGTCCTGCAGTCTGAAACCATAAGAACATCAGAGCTGAAGCAGGCCATTCAGCCCATTGAGTTGACTCTGCCATTCACGAGATCACGACTGATCTGATAAACCTCATCTCCACTTTTCGCACTATGCCTCATCCTTCTCGATTCCTTTACTGTCTATGGGAAGCGTTTCACAAAGCAGTCACCCAGCTCTGCAATTGGACTCACTCATTTTGGGGATTACAGCAATTACAGGAGACTAAATTGAAAGAAGGAGGATGAGTAAATTGCTGGAAGGAGATTTAAGGCCCAAGAGTGAAGAATTAGGAGGAACTAAGAGGACAATGTTGCATCTCCTGAGTTTAACTATGCCAGGGATTAGTTTGAACTGTGCAGGGGATGGAGGTAAAAGGGGATTGTGAGCCAGCTAAACACTACGGCGTCAGAAATCTTCAGCGCATCATTTATCAAGCCGTATTATTCCTGAATCTAGATTCCCATTGAAGACTAATAAATAAAATATTTCATTCATATTTGTACTTCACCTTTTATTCTTTCACGCTGCAGCTGAATGTACATTTAAGCAGTTCATTAAATAAAATGCAATCCATTGGAAAGCCTTTGTGTGGAAAAGATGACTGATCACCTAAATAGACCATTCACATTGATAAGACATCGAAGGGCTAAGAATCCTCTCTGCCAACCCTCACCCTATAGGATTCAGATCCTTTTTCAGGATATTGTATTGATCTCCTGTTCGTTCCTACCTTGCACCCATTGTAAACCTGAACTCGTCTGAATTTTTAGTGCTGATATCCTAACTCGCCTCAAGTCCCAGTTAGTCATCGGCAGTGACCTATATTGGCTCTTGGTCTGACAACACCTTAATTTCAAAATTATTATTCTTATCACCAAATCCCAGCACTGCCTCATCCCACGCTTTCTCCATGAAGCTTTATGAAGCTAGTCTCCTGAACATCGCAATTTTCATTTACTGTAATGTGGAGGTGCTAGTGTTGGACTGGGGTGGACAACGTCAGAACCCTCACGGCACCAGGTTATAGTCCAACAGGTTTATTTAAAATTGCAAGCTTTCAGAGTGCTGCTCCTTCATCAGGTGGAAAGCTGAGTCTAACATTGGGTGACTATTCTTTCACCTGACTAGGTCATAAACTCTGGTATCCCCTCCCAAAACCTTTCAACACCAAACGCCTGCCCTCCATTGAGATGATTCTTTGAACCTTTCACTTCTGAACACTTGGTTCGGTAACAACTTTTATCTAAAAATGCTCCTTTGAAGCATCTTGAGATGTTTTCTATATGAAAGGTACTAAATAAATGCAAGGTTTATTTTCAACAACAAATAACATTGACTTCTTTGGCTGCATTGTGAATGGCGCTATATAGACTTTTCTTTCAACAACAAATGGCATTTATATAGCACCATTCACAACCTCAGGTCATCCCAAAGATCCATGCAACCAAGGGAGCCAATGGAGGAAGTCAATGGTATTTGTTGTTGAAAGAAAAATCTTGCAATTACGCACAAGATGACACCTTTCAAATATGGAACCTATATATTTATATAGCACCTTTAACATAGTAAACAATGCTGTACGAATGCTATTCTGAGGAAGGGTCACCAGACCCAAAACATTAACTCTGTTTTTCCCTTCACAGATGCTGAGCTTTTCCAGCAACTTTGTATTTGTTCCTGATTTACAGCATCCGCAGTTCTTTCGGTTTTTCATGCTGTATGAATGTAAGTTTTTCTTTCAAAAGCAAACAACATTTATAAACACCATTCACGATCTCAGCTAATGAAGTGCATTCAAATTGCAGTTACTTTCGCTAATGAAGGAAAAATAGCAACCAATTTGTGCACCAGATCCAGCAATGTGATAATAATCAGAAAATCTGTTTCTGTGATGTTGTTTGAGGGGTTATTCCATTGGTGTTTCTAATATTTAGACTTAAATTTTGCTTTAGATTGAGGTTTTATTGTCATTTTTACTCAAGTACAGTGAAAAATGTACAAGGGGGCCATCCCAGTGCCATTTTAGGTACAAAGGCACCAAGGTATGAAACTTTAGGTGCAAAAATCAAAAAATAAAGAAATACTTTAAAAGTTCAAAATTACAGTTCTTTCTTAAGCCATGGGCCTGCAGATGTTCCATGCTGGCTTTTCCCCATGATGGCTCGCTGTACCCCACTCTGGGCACACTTTCGCCTACATTGGGCTACGCAACGCCTGGGAACACCAGCTGCTTCACCGCCAGTGATCACTTCACTGTCAAGCACTATCTGTTTAAACAAAAGGGAAGCAATTGCCCTTACTCAGCTGGTCGTAATAGCCACTTAACAAAACGTGATACAAGCCAAGTTAATTTATTCATTCCCACTGTTCTGAGAATAAGCAATGTATAATATTGGTTTTTGGTGACTGAGTATTTCTGTGGTCCTAGATGTATTAATACTCACACCAAAAGTTTCAACAAAATTTATGAAGCACAGAAAAATGCCAGTGTCAGTCCATTTAGAATTCTATGCTTTTCCTCCTGAGGGGCTTTGGCACTTTTATAACGGGCAGGCAAAAATGTGATTTTTTTTCTCACTCCCTGGTAAATCTAACTGGCTCCTTCTCTTTAGTTCAGTAGGAGAGAAGCATTGGCACAGAATTGCATTGTGTGTTTAGCAATTCTGTCATTGTACGTTTGAATGCAGTACCTCACCAGCAAACAGAAAGCACATTGGTACACGAGGCCACGCACTGGTATAGTCACTGCATTCTAATCAGAATTCAACGCTCGCATTACTTTCTGTGTCAGAGTGTGGCAGAATAACCTCATGCAGTAGAATAATTTAACACTTTGTACTCTAAGTTGCAAGCCAAGCACGATTACACTTATGTTCCACAATTTATAGAGGACACTAATTAAAATGAATGTTGGGTGCATAGCTTTCTTCTTTTATTTGCAAATTGATGATGTTGATGAAATTCCCAAGTTGTTTGTGAATTATTTACTCATTACTTGCTTAAAATATTAGCCCCAAAATTACTGCATTTTATAATTAAACAGATGGTGCTTTCATATCAAATTCCTCTACGTGCTATTTTAATGGAAGTTTTAATCTGTTTATTTTTAATGATTAAATGTTAACATAATGTGGGGGACGTACTTGATACAAATGCACTAAGTGTTTATACAAATAGGATTCCACACAATAATCTCTGGCCTATTGAATAGCTGAAGGGAGATTTCCTTTCTCGACAGTGTATGCTACAAAATTCTACACCCCATTCTCTGTCAACACTTTCATGATTTCAGTGCGCTCAGAGGGATTCTCTCCGAGTGCAGCTCCAAATCTTTGCAGCATTTATGAATCTCCTCACTTTTAAATGAAACAGCAGAACTTTTCCCCATCCTCCCCCCAGTGTCTGATCTCTGCAGAGTGCATGCACGACTTGAGCATTTTAATGCTTGCACACTCCAGAATTGGTGTTCTGGACAAATGAGCTTCACAAGACTTCTGGCCTTATCACTCAATGACTACTGATGTCAGGTATAGTGCCCACGGCATTTACCCGGGTGAATTCCAGCTGGTAGTGTTCAGAATAATCTTTTATCCCCAAAACGGCACTGCAGAGTTATTGAGAACAGAGGGTCACCATTTGGTCCATTGTTGGCTGTGCTGAATCCTTGGCAAATGTGAGGTAATTAAGAATGGGGTAACCCCTCAGAACAGAAGCAACTCATGGCATGAGCTTGGAGTCTTTTAAAGTGGGGAGCCTGCTGTGTTGCACCTACAAGCCCAGGGAACTCTCCCTTTCTTACTGACTGCCAGATTGTTAGGAATTACAGGTGGATAATTCACCTGTAGGGTCACTTTGTAGCTCACCTTGGACTTCAACTGGGAGTTTCTTGCTCAGAAGCTGGGAACACCACCCACTGCGCCATACCACCTCCTCTGCTACACAGTTAATCTCACTTCCTCTTTCTTTCTGTATAACTCTGCAGCTCTTCCCCCCACAATTGTTCAGGTATTCATCCAATTCCCTTTTGCAAATTGGTAATGGATATGTTTGCACTCCCTCCTGAGGCAACTCATCCCAGACACTACTTTGTGAAGAAGCTTGAGTTGCTGAAGCAGGGGATTTACCACAAGTAACAGAACCAGCCGGTGGCAGTGAATGTAACTGTCTGCAAGTGGTGGTCGCGCCTTTACTGCCCAGACCAGTAGCGCAGTAATTGCATGATCTTAAACTTTACTTGACAATTTGTCACATACCTGGATCATTTGACTTTCTTAAATGTAATCAATAATGATGACTCGTGAAGAAAATGTGTCAACATTAGTCACTCTTCTTAGTAACCTTTTGATTTTTTGTTTAAGAGTGCACAATAGGGAAATTCCCTCTTTAAACCGTTTGCCTGAGGCATGATTAACATCAACCCTGCAGAATTGTTAACCATGATTTATTTTATTCATTCATGGGAGAGCATCACCGGCTAGGCTAGTATTTATTGTCCATCCCAGAGGGCAATTAAGAGTCAACCACATTGCTGTGGCTCTGGAGTCATATGTAGTCCAGACCAGGTAAGGATGGTAGTTTCCTCCCATAAAGGACATTTATGAACCAGATGGGTTTTTCCAACAATGGATTCATCGGCATCATTAGACCTTCAATTCCAGATGTTTATTGAATTCAAATTCCCCCCTCTGCCATGGACCGATTCAAACCTGGGTCCCCAGAACATTTGAGATAGTAGGAACTACCGATGCTGGAGAATCTGAGATAGCAAGGTGTAGAGCTGGATGAACACAGCAGGCCAAGCAGCATCAGAGGAGCAGAAAAGCTGACGTTTCGGGTCGGGACCCTTCGGAAAAAAATGAAGGGTCCAGACACAAACCGTCAGCTTTCCTGCTCCTCTGATGCTGCTTGTCCTGCTGTGCTTTCCCCAGAACATTACCTGGGTTTCTGGATTAACAGGCCAGCTATAATACAACTAGGCTATTGCCTCCCCTTAGCTGGTGATTGTCACATTTATAGTCTGCGCTTCACTACATTAATAAAACAATGTGCCATTACAATTGGCATGACGTTACGAATGCTCAATGAACAATTATCCTTCCTGTCAATGGTCATGAACCATAAAGTGGTGTCTGGAGTGAGTTGCCTCATAGCAAAGTGGAAGCACATTCATTACCATCTTGCAAAAGAGAATTAGATGAATACTTGAAGATGGGGGGGCAAGCATGTAAGACTTGCAGGGTTATACAAAAAGAACAAGGAAGTGGGATTAATTTTGTAGCAGAAGAGGCCTTATGGTGCAGTGGGTAATGTTCCCAGCCTCTGAGCAAGAAGCTCTCGGTTCAAGGTCCACTTCAGGGTTTGGTGTAACTTTAGATAAACATAAAGATGAGATGGATTTTTTAAAATCATTCATGGGATGTGGACATCACTGGCTGGTGAGCATTTATTGCACGTCCCTAGATGCCCTTGAGAAGGTGGTGAGCTGTTTACTTGAACGCTGCAGTTCATGTGCTGTAGGTTGACCCACAATGCCCTTAGGGAAGGAAATCCAGGATTTTGACACCATGACACTGAAGGAACAACAATATATTTCCAAGTCTGGACTGTGAGTGGATGAGAGGGGAACTTGCTGGTCGTTGTGTTTCCATGTATTTTATGCCCTTGTCCTTCTAAACGTTAGTATTTGTGGGTTTGGAAGGTGCAGTCTGAGAATCTTTGTTGAATTTCTGCAGTGCATCTTGTAGATGGCACTCACTGCTGTTATTGAGTGTCGGAGAAGGAGGGAATGGAGGTGTACCCAGGCAAGTGGGGAGTATTCCATCATAAAGCGATGATTAACATGGTTGTGTCAAGGTGTTGTATGATTGTGGTACAGGTGATGTCTCTGTAAAAGAATTAGTGACAAAATCTAGCCTCCAAATTGACCCAAGGACCCAAAAGATTCACCAGGGTGCTTCAGAAAGAAATCTACCATTCCTAGTCCTTATCCAGTCTAACCTATATGTGACTCCAAACCCATAGCAATGTTGTTGAGTCTTAGGTGTTCTCTGAAATGGCCTGTAAAGCAGTTCAGTCGTATTCAAGAAGGTGGCTCATCACCATTTTCTCAAGACCAATCAGGGAAGGACAATAAATGGTGACTCTGCTAGCGATGGTCACATCCTGCGGATGGAGAGAAAGGAAAAGAGTTTGGTTTCCACTTCTGTGACAATGGGTTGCAATGAGAACTTTTTTAAAAAATTCATTTACGAGATGTGGGTGCCGCTGGCTAGGCCAGCATTTATTGCCCATCTCTAATTGCCCAGAGGGTAGTTAAGAATCAAACACATTGCTGTGGGTCTGGAGTCACATGCCGGCCAGACCAAGTAAGGATGGCAGTTTCCTTCCCTAAAGGACATTAGTGAATCCATATGAGTTTTTCCTGACAATCAACAATGGATTCATGGTCATCACTCTTGATCATCAGACTCTTAATTCCAGATTTTTTTTTTGAATTGAATTCAAATTCCACCATCTGCCACAGCGGAATTCGAACACAGGTCCCCAAAAAATTACCTGCGTTTCTGGATTAACAATCCAGCAAGAGAACCATTGGGCCATTAGGCCCCTATAAAATGTAAAGGAAGAGCGGAAAATGCATTCAAAAATAAAGAATTGCAGCTTAATTTTTGTGTATGATTTACTAATGAAATATTTTGCATTTCACTAAGAAGTTGTTTAAGATACTGAAAGGACACGACTAAATAAAAACGTAGGAACAGGATTTGGCCAGTCAGCTCCACAGGTCTGTTCCATCATTCAAGAAGATCTATGGTCTAACTCCATTACATGCCTGTGGCCCATATCCCTTGATCTGTTGGAAAGTTACATCATTTCTTTAATTAGTAATTTCCACCACTGCCTATGTTTATAATAATCACTTCCTTTATGGTTCAAATGATGAGAAATGAACACAAAAAGCAAAATGCCTTTTATTAGAAATCTAAAACTGATTCTTTTCTTGCGTTGCCCTTATTTGGAGGCCGGGAGGAGATGGAAGGATACACTTACGTAAATATATGCCCTACTTTATAGCCCCTGTTGCAGAGCAGTGAATTACTTGCGTGTTTCTCTGAATATTCATTGTAGAGGTGCACCCCAAGCTGCTGTACTGTTCAATAGCATAAGCTAATGGCAAAGTAGACCAACTCAATAATAATAGCAGCTTTTCTGTGCACAGTGGGTGCTGCTTTACATTGCAAAGAGTAAAATCCAATAGACCTCCCAAAATCCTTCACTTAAAATAAATTACAGTAAGTGCAGTGCTCATCGCAATGTCTGCATTTCCACACTGTGGCAATATGGAACTCGAAACAATTAGCAGAATCAAAAGGATATGGACTGTGGTGAGAATTGGGGCAGAATTGTGGAAGAAGTCCAACCAGGCTTGTCTTGGTGTCGAGGATAATTTGCTACATATTTGAGTTTCTTGCTCGGCAGCAGTGAGTTGCCAGTTAAGGACAATTATCATTTGTTAACAACCTCATTAACTACATTTGTCGCCCCATTTATAATGCAGCTTTGTCTCGTACCACATGCTGCGAGCAAGCTACACATTGATGATGCCCATCATGAAAGATGGAGCCCGTACCTGGTGACCTGCTCACCACTGGCTGCAAACAACCTCTATGTTGAACACTGGGCACCAATATCCCAGGGTACATTCCATGGGCACCAGCCATGCACACCCCTCCCCCTTAGACATTGGCATTCAACATGTGCCAATCTCGAAGAACCCTCTGATCCATGCTTCTGTGCCTCCAATGATACAGCTTGGGGCACAATAGGAAATATCATTGTAATGTTGCAGCAAGGACACTGTGTGCTCAGGGATACACCCTCAGCTCATGGGCTGGAGCAGGCTGTATCTCAGGCCTGTTTGCTCGCTGGAATAGCACTCACTCACTCTGAGCCAATTGAGGTGCTCACAGCATCCCTGCACCGTGTTATCTTGTTTTGGCATTTTGCACCTTGCCCCTTAGCCAGAGATACAAGGTTAACAGTATTGCCGCTTTTCAATGCCACTTTGCATAGACACAAACCTAAGGAAGTAATGATGGTTTGTCATTAGCTCTCAGTCAATTTAGGGATGATAGCCTTCAGTCAGGTGAGTCCAGGCACAGTAGGTCAAGGGCAGTCTCTGATGCCAGTCCATGCCCTGCTTGGGATGGACAGCATTTACAACATCTCCTCAGGAGAGCCAACGAGCTGAATGGCTGAGGTGCATTTTGCCCATTTTGACTCTTTCTGTTCTATTGGGGGAGTGTTTTCCTTCAGGAATGAGAAGGGGCAGGTAATAAGGGAGATGAACGTGAGTGGCGCAGCTCTTCCATTTGGTACAGATAGAGAGGTATCCTGATCACATGAGAGGGCAGCACAGAGGGCACGTGTCAGAGGTTGAGGTAGGTGACAGTAAGAACAGATGTCAGTCGGCAATTGTGAGGGTGGAAATATGTCAGGTGTTGGAGAGAAGATGGTGGCACTTCTACTGGTGGAGTGGAGAAGGAGGCTGACCATCTTCCTGCAGTGCTCTCTGTGCTCCTCCAGATGGGCTGAGCCTGCACTGGCCAGGGTGAGCAATGTCTGGTCTTGTGGTCTCTATGGCCAGTCTTGGGTGAAGAGGGCACCCAAACTCTGCACCACTTCATCCACCAGGCCCTCCAGCTTCCTGCCCACCCAGCTGATTCCAAGGGTTTTCCAGATACCATGACACAAACATGTTGCTCTGTCCTTGTAGGTACTGACTATCACAAAGTCAGGGGTTGGGTTTCCATTTCAATCTCGACAGACCACTCTCTATTTTTGCCATATCTAAGTGTGGCTATTATCTGACTCCCAAAGGGTCCCATCAAATTCTTCCTTATTCAAAAATATACAGAATAGTGATTTTTGCATTATTACTCCCCAGTCCAGTTCTTTAATAATTCTCTTCTCAGAGGGGTTGTATGTGACTGTTGATTTCAGAGTTACACCATCATTCACACGATCACTTCACAAACATTATTTGCTCTCATTACTCTACAGTACTGACAATGGATGATCATTTGGTTCTTTCTTGGTATCAAGAAGTCTGGAGAGTAAACTTACAAAAGGCCTTTGTCATTGTTATATAAATATGCATATGGATACAGTACTGAGCTTGAGATCCCTGCAACTAGCCACAGGATCCTTGGAATGGGGATCCTGTAGCCCATGACTTGCCCTCCATATTTATAATAACATACAAGTCATGAGTAGGAGTAGGCCTCTCAAGTCTGCTGCATCATTTGATAAGATCATTGCTGACCTGATTATAACCTCAAATCTGTATTCCCTTGATAACCTTTCACCCCTGTGCTTCTTGAGCGAAATTCTCCTAATCTATGTATAAATGGAAACCCTTACTTTCAAGCAGTGACTTGTAGTTCTAGGTTTACTCATAAGATGAAACGTCCTCTGAACACCCACCCTGTAAAAGATCCCCTGGGATCTTATCAGTTTCAACTAAGTTACCTCTTACTCTTAAAATTTCAGTGGACCACCCTTTTCTCATAAGACAAGTCTCTTGTTCCCCACTTCAGTAACCTGGTAAATCTTTTCTGAACTGCCTCCAACACAGTTACATCCTTCCTTAAATAAGGTGACCAACTCTGTGTGCGTGCGGTCTCCCCGTGCCCTGTTTCTCTGAAGCATAATCTCTTATTCTAGGTCCGAACTCACAGAAAAATGATAACATTCTATTAGCTGACCTGATTACTCGCTGAGCCTGCATACCAGCCTTCTGTGATTCATGCATGAAACCACCCAGATACCTGGAGATCTCAGAGCTTTGCAATTTCTCACAATTTAGATAATTTGTTTTTTTTCAAGTTTGTCTGTCAAAATGGACAACTTCACATTTTCACACACTGTGCTCCATTTGCTACATGTTTGACCACTCACTTAATCTATATATATATCATTTTATAGCCTCCCTATACCCTGATCACAACTTACTTTCCTATTTATCTCTGTGGTGTCAGCAAATTTGGCAATATTACCTACAGTCCCTTTCTCTAAGTCATTTGTATAAAATTATTCACAGTTGAGGCCCCTTCATTGACTCCTATGTCACACAACTCATTACATCTTGCCACTCTGAGAAAAGACTGATTTTTGCATACTCTCTGATTTCCTGTTTGCCAGCCAACCTTCTACCCATGCCATGTTATCCCCTACACCATGAGTTTCTATCTTTCACTATAACCATGGATGTAGCAGTTTATCAAATGATCTCCGGAAATGCAAGTATGGATCATCCACAAGTTCCTCTTTATCCACTGTATCAGTGGATAAACCCATGTGTGATTTGACTGGCCCAAAACCAATGGCTCCAGGTATGATAACGCAGTGTACAGCTGGATGAACACAGCAGGCCAAGCAGCACTAGAGGATCAAGAAGGCTGGCGTTTTGGGCCTAGACCCTTCTTCAGAAAACCAGGCTCCAGGTAAGGCCTGCTGAATCACTTGGAGAGACAAAAATCATAAATTTACTGACCTCATCCTTTGATTTAAGTGGCCAAATCTAGAGGGCTTAGGTTTAACACGAGAGGGGGAAAGATTTAAAAAGGACCTAAAGGGTAACATTTTCATGCAGAGAATGTTGAGTGTATGGAACCAGCTGCCAGAGGAAGTGGTACAATTAAAAGGCACCTGAATGGGTACATAAATAAGAAGGGATTAGAGGGATCTGGGCAAAATGCTGGCAAATGGGACTAGATTTATTTAGGGTATTTTGTTGGCTTGGATGGGTTGGACTGAAAGGTCTGTTTCCATGCTGTACAACTCTATGACTCTGCACTAGACGCATTAGAAATAGCAGGAGCCAAAATAGTTCCCTGCTCTTCGAGCGAGGCCAGAGAATAACCAGCAGGCGCATAAACAATGCAATACTCCCTGGAGTACAACAGCGCTCCCTCGGGACTGCGACCAGCTATCAGACTGGCTTATGTAATTAAATTCAGGAATTTGTCTTGAACTCACAGCCTTCTGGCTTCGAGAGGCGAGTAACGATTCCTCACAAAACTTTCACATCAACTTTCTCAAAGTTAAAACAAAACCTCCTAAGGCGCACTGTGAATAAGATCAGAAATTTCGAGATATCGGAACTGTATTTTTTATATCAATAACAGTGTTGGTGCTGCCAATTTAAAAAAGGAAGCGAAACCGTCAACATAGAGCAGCCCCAACAATCCAGTCAAACAGAAAAACAATAAAAAGAGGAACAACTGCCTGTAATTTTATTTTTTTTTGAACAATTCAACACAATTTTCTAAGTTTCAGAACTGCAATGTTTCAAAGCTGTATACACAGTGAAATTTCACTTGCAGTTGCTGATCTCAGTTGACTGAACTGTGACAGATATTGAGCCAAGATCATATATGTTTTGCTACACCTTCTGTGAAAATTTTCCACTTCCTTAGACTCCTTGATTGTGTCCGTAAACATAGAAAGAAATGATTAAGTTTTTGTAGTTATGAGATGCTAAAAGATGGATAGTTTGCACCAAAGCAGTCACATAGCTACAGATAACACAGTGCGGAGCTGGAGGAACACAGCAGGCCAGGAAGCATCAGAGGTCCAGGAAAGTTCGGGTCAACATAGCCAGACTACCCCAGTGACACAGAATCCCGTTGGCTTGATCGGGAAAAGAACATTTGAACCATTTCTTGTTTTGTTTTGCAGTGAGCTTTTGTAGGTTGTGATAAAGCAGCATTTTAGATCAAAATAAGCATGAGTTGGTTCTGATTTGGTACATGGCGTGTGAAGACAGACTGGATCAGTCATGACTATATTCACTGGAGTTTAGAAGAGGGAGGGGGTTTCTTGCAGAAACCTATAAAATTCTAATGGGTCCATACAGGGTGAATGCAGGAAGGATGCTCCTGATGAGTGGGGAGTCTGAACCAGGGGTTTCAGTCTAAGGATATGGGGTAGGCCATTAGGACTGAGATGAAGAGAAATTTCTCTACTCAGAGAATGGGTGAGCTTGCGGAATTCTCTTGCACAGAAAACAGTTGAGGCTGAAACATCGAATGTTTTCAAGAAGTTGCATATAGCTCATGGGGCTAAAAGGGCTCAAAGGTTATGGGGAGAAAGCCAAAATGGGGGACTGAGTTGGGTAATCAGCCATGTTCCTATTGAATGGAGGAGCAGGCTCTAAGGGCTGAATGGCCTAGTCCTGCTCCGATTTTCTATGTTTTCATGATTTAATTTGAAAAGTTATTTAAGCAAAGATTACAATTGCGTCTTCTCCTCTTCCTATACAGTCGTTTGGGACAGAGGATGACTTGTTTCCACTCTGGATCCTGTGCAGTGTTACCTTGAAGCGATGCATCCATGTGTCCTCACAGCCCCTCAGAGGTTCTGGACGAGTTAGGCACAAGCTGATCAGAGTGCCGACGCATTGACATCCGGTTCCAGAAGTCGCTGCCATGTATTGACCTTGGAATCCAGTGCAGCTGAAAGTGAAATCAGAGGGACTGTTGATCCTGAGGGGCCTGCTCAATCTGGTTCTGGTTCTACATGGCCTGCTCCTGGTGGGACAGCTGCTGGTTGAAGGGGCAGTTGACTGCGAACTCTTGGCGTTTCCTCACGGTCCTTCTGCCACTGGCTTTTGGCTTCCTCCTAGGCCTATCAAAGATGGTTGAGATGGTTGGCACCTTCGCGGGCACTCGGAACACAAATTTCCACAAGTTCATGGCGATGTTGCATTTTCTCATGGCTGCCATTGAAGAGCTTTCACTGTCCTCCCATTAACCACTTGTTGCGACGGACGTCAAGGTAGAGAGCTTGTGTTGGCAGACTTGTACATGTTGTGAGCTCACCCAAAGGCACTGACCAGTGCCCTGAAGCTGAGGATATTGGCCCGAGAGACAGAGGGAGGACACTGATATTGGAACACCTTGCATTTACAGGTTTTTGTCGAGCTGTCGCTGGAGATATTTCTCTTGAGATTGAAGGTGGCTGCTGTACATTGTCCATGTCATCAATGCACACCGGATGGCAAGTAACATTGCTGCCCTGTAGACCATGAGCTTGGTGCCAGATAACTCCAGTCTCAGAATGGTTTGCATCATGGTGCTCAATTCTTCATCAACATATGTGGCTTAGGAATTCTGCTTTGGCAGGGCAATAGAATATAGAACTTAGAACATAGAACATAGAACAGTACAGCACAGTACAGCATAGTACAGGCCCTTTGGCCCATGATGTTGTGCTGAACTTTTCCCCGCAACCTAAGGCCTATCTAACCTCCACCCCTACCTTATCCAATCATCCATATGCCTATCTAATAGCCACTTAAATGCCCCTAATGAGGCCGACTCCGCTACCCTCTCCAGCAATGCATTCCACGCCCTACCACTCTCTGAGTAAAGATCCTACCTCTGATGTCTCCCCTGTATCTACCTCCACTCACTTTAAAACTATGCCCCCTCGTAATAGCTCATAATAGCAATCTCTGCAACATTCAGAAGAAGACGGTCAGCTAAAAAGGTGCACAGTTTTGCTAGCCTCTATTTTCTTCAGGCCACCATCTTGGATCATTACCTCTTTTTCTTGCCTGCCTCTTCCAATGGTCTTCCAAACAATGACCCTCCAGAGGTCATGGGCATTAGCCCAGTCATCAGTGTTAATATTGTGCCAGAGCTATGGATATCCAGGAGGTCAGGACCCATTAGCCAGTTCACAGTACAGAAGGGCTTTGGGTAAATAATTGTTATCTAGCCAATGAAACATGGCCAAGTTCCCAGAGATGTTGTAGGTTTAGTAATGAGAGTATGCTAATGTCATTAGCACTCTCCAGGACCTTTGAATTGGTAATGTTGTCCTATTAAGAGATGCCAAGGATATGCCTGATATGTTTGTAGACTCTTTCTCTTGTCAATTGTCTGGATCCTAGGATGATAACAGAGAGTACTGAGGACAAAAGCTTGATTGACTTGCAGTTTGGTGTCAGGTTGTTCTTGTTCCACATTCAGCTTGGACATTATGGCTGCAGATTTTGCAATGTAGGTATTGCTCTCAGCTTCAAATGACAGACTATAAAGTCTAGGTATGTGAAACTGTCAACAATCTCTGCTGTCACATTACCAACACTGAAACATGGCAGTATGCCAGCTCGGTGACCTGTGTCTTCTTGACACTGATGGTCAAGCTAACCTCTTGACAGATGTGAGAGAGTGCATGGATTTGTCATTGCAAATGGTCACCAGTGTGGGAGTGCTAGTGTGGCATCATCAGTTTAGAGCAATTCCCTGATTTGGCACACCATTAGCTGGGATTTCAGGCAGGTAAGGCTCAACAGGTTCCAGTCAGTTCTGATCTAGAAATATATACCTTCAGTCAATGACCTAAAGACTTGTAATGGCAGTAATGAGAAGATAAACCAAAGACTGTTGGCACCAGTCCCTTACCCCATTTGCCCCCATGGTGGTTTTCTCATGGTTCTGATGTTGCCTAAACCTTGCTGACATTGCTCATGACGTTGTCATGACAAAAGGAGATTTACATTGAACAGATATTCTCCAGCACTTTAAATAGAATGTCTTTACTCAGTTGGTCAAATGCCTTGAAAGATCAAAAAAGGTTACAGGCATACTGTAGCCTCCTTTGTTCACAGTGCTTTGAGAAGGTCCTGTCAATTGTAGACCTTGCGGTTTTGAAACCAAACTGAGATTTGATGTGGGTGTCTTCAGGAAGAATTTTCAATCTGACAGGGTCAACATGGCTGAATACTTTACCCATGACAGTCATCAGGGAGACACCTTGACAATTGTTACTTTTGTTGTAGTCATGCTTGTTCTTGCATAGGGTCACAATGTTTGCATCATGCAGATCTGGTGTGGGGCACTGCCCTCTCCCTTCAGCAGAGGCAGGGAGCTTTGTGCAGATACTGTAGGAGTGCCAGTTTCCTGTGTTGGATGTGTTCTGATAATACAGGATCATTACATGAAGAGTTGCCCATGGCAGGCATATCAACGATTGTGGGGAACTCCTCCTTGAGGCTTCAAAACCTTCCTCTACGTTGACAGGAAGGCTTTCTATGTTGTCTAGAGCTTTCTTGATGATAATGTGCTCCCTTGGATGCAACTCAAGGTCATGTTCCACGCATCACTTTTACTGTTTATTGCAGCGGGTGACCATAATGCCCCTTGTTTTTGTTTCAAATACAGCCATTTTCTTTGCTGATGGACCTGTTGCCTTATTTGATCCCCTTCTCAACATGTACCAGCTCTACATAATGAACACACAGTATCTCAAGGTCTGCTTCTATTGAATAATTAGAGCAAAGATGAAATTGTTGGAGGTGAGTTTGAGCCATGACCTTATTGAATAGTGGAGCAGGCTCGATAGACCGAGTGGCCTCCTCTTGTTCCATGTCCACTTGTTCATATGTGAACTCCAGTTTCATTACTTAGCTCATTATTTCATTGAACTCCAGTTTCATTACTTCGCAGTGAGCACTACCATTTTTTGCCTTTTCTTGCTTTTGTGATTCTGCACTGTTACACAATCATAGATTGGTAAAGCACAAACCATCGTGTCCCTGCTAGCATTCTACAAGAGTGACTCAGCTCATTGCATTCCCTGCCTTTGGCTCATAGCCCTGCAAACATTTTGTTGCTAAGGCTTTCAGTTTCCAAGACTTGTTTGCAAATGCCCCTGCATCTCAAGTTACAAGCAACAAGGTTTCCAGAATGTCTTGTTTGAAATATCTCAGTGGAAGATTACTGGCCATGTGATGGCCAGTTAGGCAGGGACAATGACAGAGATTTCGTATGATGGCCTTTCAGGCATGTGCAAAGTTGTGTTACTGGTAGCCCACTGCTAAGGTAATTGCTGAGAGGTTGTTTTCCCTTTGTGGGAGAGTTTAGGATCAGAGGGCATCATCTCAGTGTAAGGGGCTCCAAATTTAAGATAGAATTGAGGTGGAATTTCTTTTCTTAGAGGATAATGAATTTATAGAATTCTTTACTTCAGAGGGCTGTCAAGGTGGAGTTGTGAGGTATATTCAAGGTTGAATTAGACAGATTTCTAATTAGTAAGGGAGTAAAGGACTATGGGGAAAAAGCGGTAAAGTGGAATTGATGATTACGAGATCATCCATGATTGCACTGGTTGGGGGCCATGATTGTACTGTGCTTTCAACGGAAATTTGTTCTGTGCTATGTCTCTTGCAGAGAGGTGTTGCCACAATGCCTGCTTTCGAGTTCTCCCTGAGTTTTTTTTAACTTTAGATAAAAGAAGCGTGAGTGGGTGGAGTCAGACTCACACAGACCTTGGGTTTTAGTTTTGCTCTCAATTGGGGTTTGGAGTTAGCTGGTGAATCTGATAAGGGAAGCTCTCTCTCTCTCTGCTGTAGCAAAAAGCTCAGGTTCTCTCTCAGTTGCTAGATTGTTCCTATCAGCGTTCCTTTCTCCTGGACTAGAAGAGAGATAGCATGAATTGCTGATTTTGCCTTTGCCAAGAGTGTGTTTATGGAACGCTGCAATATTGGAAGAGTTGATGATTAGTACTTAAGTAAAATATTATTATATTAAATAATTCAATAGAGTTAAAGTTATGCCAATTCTTCTTTTTGTTATCTAAGCTGTAAGAATAAAGTATGCTTTGCTTAAAGCCTAGTAGTGGACTAATCAAAAATCACATCTAGAACACAGCATCTTACACCTGCCTTGAAATGAAACAAAAAGTTAGGGTTGAGACCGTCTGCCTGATATATTCTGAGGGGGGTTTGGTCTGGTCCCTGATGGGGAGCAGACTCAAGGGGCTGAATGGCCCACTTCTGCTCCTATCCCTTATGGCCTCATGAACAAATCCCTGTACTTGGCACCGTGTACTTTACACTAAAGCTTCTCATCCCCATCTCAACTGATTGTACAGGCCTTTGGAAGTTCATCGGTTAAATTGCTTCTATTGTTGCAACAGCCAAACTGGATGCTGGGAACAAGCTGACAGCATTTATCAATGTTCCTTCACTGCTTCTGGTTCAAAATCCTGGACTCCATCCCAAACAGCACTGTGGGTGCACCTACACCAGATGGATTGCTGCAGCATCTGAAGAAGGCAGCTCACCTTCTCAAGGGCAATTAGAGATGGGCAATAAATGCTGGCCTGGCCAACAAAGCTCACATCCTTAAATAATCAGCGAACAAACCCTCATCACATCCCTCATGAAAAGGAAAAATATATTAGTTTTACATAAATGTGAGACCACACCCCCATGTGAATGGAGCTGACGACATTCCTCATTACTATTCTTCCAACAGAGGGATGCAATAAAATTTTAAATCTATGTTTGTAGAGGGCCTGTATGGTACAGTGGTAGTGTCCCTACCTCTGAGCTATGGAGGCCTGGGTTCAAGTACTACCTAATCCAGAGGGTGTGTAATAACATTACTGAGCACATTGATTTAAAAAAAAGACTAAATAAAGTGTTCATAATCAGTCTGGAAAGGTCAAATTCTTCAGCTGCACTCCCTTGTTAATGAAGCGCATGGAAGAAGAGCTACAGATACTCAGTAACAAAGGTTGGACTGAAGTGTTGGAACTGCATGAGCATGAAGCAGTCGTGATCATTCTTAATGTATTTTACAAAGTTGTATTTATTGGCTATTTCTGTCTTAATAATGAGCTCATAGAAATCTGACAGGGAAGTTATTATTGTGTCTGAGAGAGTAGGGGAACTGTGTAACCTGCAGGGTTCAAAGTCGTGATTGCTAAAGCAGCCTGAGGCAGTGAATGTGTCTGTTGATGGTAAATTGGTGATTTCTCATTATCAAGCACCATACTGCCTCCAATCTGGTTCCAAGTGTGAAGAGATCAAGCCATTTCAAGGAAAACAATTGACAGAAATGAATAGATTATTAATGTTGATTATTAATGGTCTGATATGTTTTAAATAAGACGCCATTGATTGTTACTATTGCACTTTGGGGTCATTACTGCTCATTTTATACTAAAAACCTGAGGATAAGTAACAGATGTTTGAGCTGCCTTCCTGATGTTACCTCACTACCAGCTCCTATCATGCTGAGATACTAACAGAGCTATAATCTCCTTAAGACTTTCCAGGAACAGAAGTGTTTGTCCCAATGGGGAAGTCCATCTGTTTATGCCAAGCTTGGAGAGGAATTGGCATCCATGGACTTATAGCTATCTCCCCTCAAACTGTAGAGGCACAAGTTTGGAGCAAGTGGGATGTGAACCTGGGCCTTCTGGCTCAGAAGTAGGGACACTACCACTATGCCTTAAAAGTCCCTTCACTGCCACAATTCCCTTCACTGATAGCCATGAGGAGTGAAGTGATAGGAAGGAATCCTCAATCGACTTGGACTATTGCCCAGGCCTAGCTGACTAAATGCTGTCATCCAATCATGAGTTGAACTGCTGGGAACTGAACCCTACGCTGTGCAATCTAGAGTAGTTTAATTTTAAGGCATGCATCTACATAAGATACTAACAGGAAATCAGGCCTTTACTATTGCTGAGCCACTTTGTGAAGATATACTTACATCTATATATATAACTACATTTTTAGTTATTTACATCTTTAAATATTTACTATTGCTGAGGACAGTGGAAATTTTTGTGGAAGGCTGAAATCATGTTTTACTTTGTTGGCTCATACTATCACCAGCACCTGTCAATAACTCTTGAAATAGTAGACGTAGTCATGCCCTGTTGAAGAGTGTATATCAACAAGTTGCAGTACTGCACAAAGATATCAAGGAAAATTAATGAGGAAGTCTTTCCAACAAGTGTGTCTTACAGCAAGAAGTGTGAGGGTTACACGAATATTATATTTTAGAATCGTATCTTTACATTGATAAGATTATCATGCCCTGAGACTGCGTCTTTAAGCACGTATAATATGGAAGGTGTATGTCGCCCAGGCTAGTACCTGTCCTACGAGTAAATACGGGTTTAATCTCACAAGGAAGTGACGTTATGTTGTTGAAAAGAAGGTGCTGAGTGCTAACACCTGAGGCAATGACAGCTGTTTGAAGTTCATAATGAGGAAACCCTAACTCTCCTGAAACCCAGAAAGAGTTTGTCAATGTGAGAATTGTAAAGAAATAAAAATGGCAAGTGTTGGAGAAACTCATCAGGACTGGTAAAGACAGAAACGGATTAACAGACAGAAGCGTGTAGAGATCTGAGCCTTGGGGGCTTAAGTGAGATTTGTGGCACAATTGGAGAAGAAGCACATCTTCGGAAACAACTTGCTGCATCTTTTAAGGACGTTCTGGGTGTCAAGGTGAGATTCTTGCCAGGCAGCAGTGAATTGCCAATTAAGGAGGATTATTGTTTGTTAGGGTGGGTCTAGGCCCGAAACGTCAAGTTTTCCTGCTCCTATGATGCTGCTTGACCTGCTGTGTTCATCCAGCCCCATGCTTGTTATTGTTTGTTAATGTCTTTTATGAACAGCAGGTCTCTCCTCATTAAGATGCAACTCCCCATCCCAGTCCTTGTGTGCAAACGAGATGCTGAGAGTTCTCACCATGGAAAGGCAGAGTGGGTCCTGTAAGCTTAGCTCACCACTGGCTGCACTGAGCCTCTGTGTTGTTGAGCACCAACTCAGGGCACAGTCCATGGGCACAATGGAGGATGTCCCTATCCCTGAGCCAGGATGTTCATGTCCAGTCCTACCTGCTCCAAAAGTGTATCATAACATCTCTGAACAGGTTGATTGAAAATATTTGTGTTTTGATGCCACCTTGATAAGTCAGACATTGGGGAACCAAATAAACTTTGTGAATATTGATTGCTTCCCTTACATGTTAATAGTCAGCTAACACATAATCAAAATCCTTCCCAGGGAAACCTATGATTATAATCTGTGTGTTGCTTACAAAAGGCAAGAAGGCCTGCAGGATGGAATAATAATGCAGCATATCTCTCTCTCTCTCGCTCGCTCTCTTTCTCGTGCTTTCTCTCTCGCTCTAAACAGCTTTTGTAAAATAGGATCCTGTTAGAATAGAATAGCCATCTTTGTTACAAGTTGGAATGCATTGCAGAGACAGGGAATTCCAAAAGTAAAAGGAACTTTTAAGTGACATAATACTGACTCTGGAAAAGATTGGGTTGTAGTTTAAAATAGACTGTCTCCAGAGAACAATCGACACTCATCTTCCAAACCATTCCCCCAACCTGTAACGTCTTCTATTAGCTTGCATGCTAACATGGTTGCAATTTTAGTTATGCTTTACTTTCTTACACTGTTTGTGTTTTGAAATGAGTCAATTTTCACAAAATAGTACAACAAGATTTTTAACTTGTTAACACTGGCTATTGTAAAGACCACACCATTTTTAACTCCTTCATTTTTGGAGTGTTCACTGCAAAAGGAAGACACTGCTTTAAAGCAAGGAGACTGTGCCAAGATATGGGCTGCACTTCATGAAATAATTTCTAGCAGAGCACGTTGTTTTATCTTTCCTGAAGCAATAGGAGTAAAAGCTGATGCCACTGAGCCAATGAATTGTGAACTGCCTGACAACACAGTTCTGATTGGCTCCTGACAAGGTAACAATGGCCAGTGCAACAGAGAATCATTAAACCTGCAAAGGGAAACAAACCTCTGTCTCTGTCTCTGTCTCTGTCTGTCTGTCTCTCTCTCTCTGTCTCTCTCTCTCGCTTCCCCCCCTCCCCCCCCGCCGTTTCTCTTTCTCTGCAAGTCACGCCCTTAAAGACAGTGGCAACTTCACAATTAGCAAATAAGAAACAGCATCACTGTGCGAATAAACTTGTCTTATTGGCAAAAAAACTGATAATAAATTGAAAAGAAAATTAAGGAAACAACTTATCAAGTCCTGTGGCCCAGGCTGGTGCTATAGAACTGTGTTTCCCCGAGTTTTCTTTCCTTTTCACTCACTTAATACTCATGTCTTCTTTGTCTATGTACACTTTTCTGCATGTGAGAAGGGGAATTTAGAAGGGTTAGAGTTTAAGTTGTGGAGTTATTTGTTATCAAATCACATTTCCCAATTGCCATTTGTTAAATACAACTTGTTCATAATAAACAGTTCCTTTCTAGTTAAGTACAGAAACCAGTGAGAGTTTTATTTTAACCCGACTTGGTCAGTCAGGTTAATTGGGGGCTTCAGATCACTTGACTAAATTTTTCATGTTCGTGACAACTAGGTGGCTTGATTTCCAATGCAGTAGCTTCTTTCTTCTTAACTTCACGCATGTTCAGGTACATATTAAATTGAAAAAGAAGCACAGCATTTAAACCATCAACCTTCGTTGTAAAAAGTCAGGAGTGAAAGGGAGAAATTTATTCATCCCTCTGGACTTAGTCAGAATGTAAAGTAACATTTATTTTTAAACATGAAATTCTGACTTGTCATCCTTTCAGCTAATCACCAAATTTCTCTTTCAACAATTGTTGGTTTCTATCGAGCCGGTGAGAAACAAATCACACAGATTGTCGAGTTAGAGAATGTATAAGTATGAGATAATCCCCAAAAGGAGGAAGACAAAGAGTGATTAAGGAAAACTGTGATACACAGACTAAACAAGCAAAATTAATTAAAGCTTTTAAAGAAGAAGTAGATTCATCTTTCAAGGAAAATGTAAGACGATATGGGGAAGGAAAATGAAAGTGCCATGTGGGTATAGCACTTAGCCAGCACATGGACAGAGATTAGGAATCAGTCAATCAGCTCAGTTCTGGAGAACTGTCTTCACCCGCTATCCTAGGTAGCTGTGGATGCTCAGTCATTGAGACTAACGCAGATCGGTTTTGGACATCAATCAAAGGATGTGGGGAAATGGTGGCAAGCTGATGGAAAAATTCAGCAAAACTGGTGGAGCAAGCTTGAGGGTCCTCCTCCTGAGATAACAAGGTAAAAAGCTGGATGAACACAGCAGGCCAAGCAGCATCAGAGGAGCAGGAAAGCTGGCGTTTCGTGTCTGGACTCTCCTCCTGCTCTTGTTTTGTGTGGTCACATGTTGTATACTGTAACATTCAGTTCTGACATTAAATTCCCTCTGTATCTTCTGGTACATTGACTCCATTGCTTTGTGAATCCAACCTCCTACATCCCATTGTTGATACTGATACTTTTAGCCACTATGGCCCATGCTCTGAAATTCCATTCCCCGCTTCCTTTGGAAACCCTTTTCATCTAGGCTTTCTACTTGACTTAAAATATCCTTTACCTGGCTTCCTCAAAATTACTTTGAGACATTTTGTGCCTTAAGGATGCCATATAAATGAACGTTGTGACTGTTGCCTCTGAACTGAGTTTCTGCTGAAATTGGTGCGAATGCAAGTTATCGAGTTAATGCATAATTTAACTTAGACCAACTGAAAGGAAAGATATTACAAAAGAGTTGGAGCCATAAGTTAACTGTTGGAGCAGTCTTTGTGTAAATTTCCCAATTCTATCAGCTCTAAGACTGAAGGCCGCTATAGATTCCCATATATCTGTTATATATTTGACTCAGTTGCTTTAGGTTAATTTAAAGCTGCTGAAACTGAAACTATATGTACCTCAGGAATAACTTACCATCTGAGACTTTTAAATGCTTTCCTGTTTCACTGTAACGTTACCCTCCTGATATTGTCACAAAATCACCATGAGTGCTTATCTGTCATTTCAGATGTTGTGGTTTGAAAGATGTTTACACCAATGCTACAAGTAATGAGTTATGACTGTACCCATAATTGGAAGACATTGAGTGACAGAGCTTCTGCCAAGCTGCGGGGCTAGAATTGCCTGAGTGATGCTCAGCCCCGATCTAGATACAAGCACACATTATTCATAATACACATACCTGCACACAGTAACTTAGTGGAACTCGATCTGGAAAAGTGGGAATTAACACATTTGTTTAGGGCAAGGTAGGAAAGGGAATTGAAAACTAATGGTGGGATACTAACAAGTATGAAGGAACAGGGATGTCCGAGTGCATGTCCACGGATGCCTGAAGATAACAGGACATATGGATAAGATGGTTACAAAGGCATAGGGAATATTTTGCTTTACTAACAGCGGCATATCATAGAAGCGCAGGAAATTGGTGCTAGATCTGCATCAATCATTAGTTAGACTGCAGCATATAGTTCTAGTCACCTCATTACAGGAAGGATGGGATCACACTAGAGAGAGAACAAGATAGATTTATGAGGATGTTGCCAAGAATGGAGAATCTTAGTGATGAGGGAACCTTAGATACACTGCAGTTATAATCTTTGGAATTCGGGTGTACAAAATTATGAGTGGCTTAGCAAGAGTAGGTAGGGATGCCTTCTTTCGATTAACAGAGGAGTTAACAATAAAGTCGCAGACATCTAAAGTAATTGCAATAAGGATTAAAGGGAAATTGAGTGGTATGGGCCTGGAACTCATTGCTTGACAGGCTGCTAGAGACAGAATCTCTGATCACAGGTATTAATGTGCACTTAACATGTTGTAAACAACAAGATTATCGAGCGAGATCTGGGAAACGAGACTAGTTTGGGTGGCTTTTATTCTATTTGCAGAGCTATGATGGGCTGAATAGCCACTTTCTGTGTTGTAAATTTCAACAATTTCTGCATGCTGACCATTGAAAACAGTGGTGGGAGTAGACCATTCAGCCCTTTGAGTCTGCTTCACCATTCAACGTGATCATGGCTGATCATCCAGCTCAGTCCTTTGCTTGCACTTTCTCTCATGTGGTTTGATCCCTTTAGCCCTATATGTAACTTCTTGGCAACTTTCAGTGTTTTGGCCTCAACCACTTTCTGTAGCAGAGAATTCAACCACTGTCTGGATGAATAAATTTCTCTACATCTCAGTCCTAAATTGCCTACCCAATATCCTTATACCATGATACTTGGTTCTTAGCTCTCCAGTCATTGGGAGTTTCCTTCGTGCATTTACCCTGTCTGGTCCTGTTAGAGTTTTATAGGTTTCTCTATGTATCTGTATGTCTCTGACTCTGTCTACATCTCTGTCCATATCTCTATCTCTGCCTACATTTCTGCCTATATCTCTATCTCTGTCTATATCTCTGTCTCCATTTACACCTCTCTCTCTGTCTATATCTGTGTCTCTGTCTTTTCCACTCTTTTAAAGGCATAACTGGCCCTAAGGATGGTACGTTGGCTCAATGGTTAGGACTGTTGCCTCATGGCACCAGGGACCCAGGTTTGATTCCATCCTCAGGAGACTGTCTGTGTAGAGTTTGCACATTCTCACCGTGTCTGCGGGTTTCCTCCTACAGTCCAAAAAGACGTGCAGGTTAGATAGACAGGTCATGCTAAATCGCCCATAGAGTCCAGGGATTTGCCCGCTAGGTGGATAAACTATGGGGAATGCAGGGTTACAGAGATAGGATGGCGGATGGGTCTGGGAGGGATGCTCTTCAGAAGGTGGGTGTCGATCGATGGGCCAAATGAACTGTGTCCACCCTGTAGGGACTTCATGATGGTCCCAGAGTAGAGTTAAAATTTTAGTCTAACAGGTAAAATGAAAGATCAAAAAGTTTTGCCTGAAATATATTCGGACAATGTCAATTTACGAAAGAGGAAATGTCTGTAGCATTAGTTACTTGCTGTTTGGTACAGATTGGATTCCTTCTGTCCAAGCCAGCAGTTGGAGAAGTCAAGAAAGTTGGGGTAACAGTTCTTTGTTGGGAACAGAGCAAAATGAATTTTACGTTTCATCCTCAGTCCTGCACTGGACTCAGATGTCATCAGCTCTGACATTGCCCTGGTGACCTCTGAAGATATTCAGTCTTCAGCTCCCAAAATGAAAATTTCCCCAGTCCAAATAAATTCAAAATATTGCACTAACAATGTTTGCTTCTGGAAATAAAAGTCCCATAGTGGGCAATCTAATCTGGTTACTTGATGTTGCTTGCAAAGGGATGTCATAAAACAAAACGACGCAGACAATATCCATGCATCTGTTGTTATCTAACAGGGTAAATAGGACAGCCTCTGCTGTGAATATCTAACCGTACAGCAGCAATGGGCAGCGTGACAGTAATGGTCAATATGATTGAGAGATGAGAAAATATTCAGCCTGTGCTCAGTTACAAATGACTACCAACGCATTCATTAAAACTGAGGAGAACATGACATTTTGCGTGTATAATTTTACTTCAGAGAACAGTTGTGTTCCTTCAATGAATGAAAACAGAAAAGTTGATTAACCGAAATCAATTTATAGCAAATTCATTCAGTAAATAAATGCCACGACTGTGAATACTTTCTCACGAGGGGACTTTTTAAAATATGTAGTTGTGTTGATTTAGAGGCTGCCAGATCAGAATAGGCATAAGTTTTTAGGGAACATCGTTTGCTTGATGGCGCAATCGGTTAAGGTCGTTGTAATCCCAGATTTGATCCTCCGTCTGCTCTTAGTCAAGGAAGCCATTAGTTTTCAGTGGTTTCCAAGCATGAAATTCCTATCTGTGTAACTGGCAGGTGATGATAGGTCTTTGCTGATCGAAGATTCATCTCATTATTGCCTAAACTATTACCACTGGTAGGTAGAATATGATAAGTTTGTGCCACAACGTCAAGTTAAAATTTTGATCAAGGAAAACTGAAAACGGGACAATTTTCACAAAGGCAAGAGGAAATAAAACTGAAGGCAACGGGAAGTGTAGAATAAATGATATCCATTCAGGCAGTTCATACTTGTAACAGATCGTTTACAATCAGTACACTCTTCAATCTGAAACTGTTTTGCTCATGGGATCCATCATTGGTCCAAACCTCAGATGATGATCTCAGAAAAGCTTCTAAGCCCCTAAATGATTACCCTGCACTATTTTTGCCAGCAGAAAACTGAAAATGCGACATAGATGGTGAAGTACCACAGATGCTAGGAGCCAACTTGGATAATGGTGTAGAAAATCACATATCTAAACTTGTTTATGACAAAAAGTCAGGTGGTATTGTAGACAGCGTAGAAGGTAGCTGAAAATTGCAAAAAGATATTGGTAGACTAGGGGAATGAGCAAATATGAAGCAGATGGAGTGCAATATAAGCACCCTGCTCCCTGGCCAACATCTCTGTCTCTGGCTTGCTGCAGTGTTCCAGCGAAGCCCAATGCAAGCTGGAGGAACAACACCTCATTTTCCACTTGGGGACCCTACAGCCCTCTAGAGTCAATACTGAGTTCAATAATTTTCGGGCCTAAACTCTCACATGTCCCAGCCCCCTATCCCACACACCAGGCCTTGTTACCATATAGCCTGCCATTACACACCCCCTGTTGTTAGTCACTAACAGTCCGCATTAACAACTATTCACTCTCCCAGTCTGATCGTTAGCAACTCCTCTGTCTGTCCAACTGTATTTCTCTCTCTTTGGGCTCTATCCTATCGTTTACTCCCTACCTCACCCACCTCCCTATTTTCTGCACATAAACTGACGTTTTCCCAGCCACCATCAGTTCTGAGGAAGGGTCACCAGACCCAAAACGTTAACTCTGTTTTCTCCTCCACAGATGCTGCCAGACCTGCTGAGCTTTTCCAACAACCTTGTTTTTGTTTATAAGCAACTGTGACATTATCTGAGTTAGTCCTTTTCTGAAGAAGGGTCCAGACCCAAAACGTCAGCTTTCCTGCTCCTCTGATGCTGCTTGGCCTGCTGTGTTCATCCAGCTCTACACCTTGTTGTCTATGACATTACCTGGCCTGAAAAAGGATAGATCAGGTTACTTTCTAGATAATATGAAGTTAAATATGCTGAATGTCTAAAGGTACTTGACAGTTCATGTGCATGGATCTTTACAATGTCATGGACAAGTGCAGAAAATAATCAAGAAAGCTAATGGAATACTGGTCTTCGTATTGTGTGGACAAGGATACAGAAGCTATGCTTCAGTCATACAAAACCCTGATTAGACACCACTTGGAGTACTGTGAGCAGATCTGGATGCCATACCTTAGGAAGGATATATTGTCCCTTTGTAACAACAGAAGTTTACAGGAATGATACCTGGACTTCAGGCAGTAAGTTATGAGAAGAGAGCATATTAATTAGGCCTGTTTTCAGTAGAATTTAGGAGGTTAAGAAGTGACCTGATTGAAGTCTTCAAGACATTAACAGAAAAAGAACTTAGGGGCATAGGCTGAGAATTAGGGCCAGACCATTCAGGAAAGATGATATGAAGCACTTCTACACACAAAATATGGAGGTTTGGAACTCTTTTCCACAAATGGCAATTGATGCCAGATCAGTTGTTAATTTTAAATTCGAGATAGAATAGATAGAATTCGAGATTCGAATAAAGAAATAGAAAAACCACAGATGCCGGAAATCTGAAACGAAAACAGAAATTGCTGGAGACATTTAGCAGGTCTGGCAGCATCTGTGGAGAGAAAGTAAAGTTCATGTTTCTGGTTGCGAAGAAGGGTCACTGGACCCAAAACATTGACTGTGCTTTCTCTCCACAGATGCTGCCAGATCTGCTAAGGTTCTCCAGCAAATTCTGTTTTGTTTAAGATAAATAAAGTATAGGGCGGCACAGTGGCACAGTGGTTAGCACTGCTGCCTCACAGCACCAGAGACCCAGGGTCGATTCCAGCCTCAGGTGACTGTCTGTGTGGAGTTTGCACATTCCATCCGTGTCTGTGTGGGTTTCCTCCGGGTGCTCTGGTTTCCCCCACAGTCCAAAGACGTGCAGGTTAGGTTGATTGGCCATGCTAAATTGCCCGTAGTGTTCAGGGAGGTGTAGATTAGGGGGATGTGTCTGGGTGGGATGCTCTGAGGTTCGGTGTGGACTTGTTGGGCCGAAGGGCCTGTTTCCACACTGTAGGGATTCTTCTAAAGTAAAAAATGTTTATTAAACAATGGTATTAACAGATATGGGCTAAAAACCATGTGCAGTTAGGCCATAGATCAGCCATGATCTTATTGAATATCAGAACAGTATTGAGGGATTGAATGGTCTACTTCTGTTCCTATGTTCCTAAGTACGTTTGAAAGACATACAGAAATGTGGGTCAGATAGTATCTGTGAGAAGGGAAATACTGTTTATAATTCTAATCAATTATATCTCTAAGATCAAAGGCCTGAAACACTAACTCCGTTTCTCAGATGCTCCAAAACATTTTCAGCATTTTCTGCTTTTATTTTCTAAAAATTCCACTTGTTCACATCGATGCATTTGTTGGTAGTTGTTATGTTATTCCTTACAGTTAATTTTTCAGTTTATGTTTAAGAGATATTTTCACGATATCATCACTGTACCATGACAGGTGACATGATGGTGTCAAACTCTCAGACTCCATCATAACTGAGGTCACTTGAAGCATGATGTGCTGATGAAAGTTTGTGTAGTGATTGCAACAAGAGTCAAGTGGGTCCATTGAGTATGAGATCCCTAATTGAGGTTATTAACCTGGGACAATCAGGGAGCCCTGGCTGACAGATATAAACAGGAATGTCAGAGATTCTCCTTAGTCTAGGGACAGGTGCTGAGCTAGCTGGTCAGAGTCCTTGTACTGTGCATGTGTAAATAAAGGGTGACTTGGTGACAGGAGTCGTTTCAGGTTGCTACTCTTTACAACTGAATAGCTTGGTGTCAGCCCAGAAACAGATGTGCCTGTGTATATAATATTTGCACAAATTAATAAATAACTTAATTAATAAATTAATAAACTGTAATAAGTGTCTGTTGGATCTTTCAATATCACATTACTCAAGTTTAGATTTCTATGTTGTGAGAGATAACACAACATTGCATTCGGTAAAGATACCTTGCTAAAGGCAAAACCCACATTGTTAACAATGATGTAGAAGCGCTCATCATATATTGTTTAAAATTTACCCTTTCAGAAATTCAGAGAGAGTATACAATTCTTTCAGGAATCCAAGATAGTGAATTCACTAAAATAGCTCACATTACATTCATGATGATAATATATTAGCATCAATGTGTACTAGCATCAGTACATTTCTATTAATTGACTGTTTTGGATTTGACACTTGTATAATATCAAATTGTTGCTCACATGAATAAAATTGAGTGTTCCTCCCACATTACCAACTCACTTTTAGAACCTGGCCCTTAACCTTGTTCAGGTCAAAGCTAAGTCTGTCTCTGCGCCATATATCTTTTGCAATCCGTATAGACCAACCATTTCTCAGTCCAAGAGTCATTTAGCAAATGCAGTGTGAACCTAATTCTTTCGTAATGTCTACAAGTTGTTGACAGTCGAACATCAAATGGCCATTAAATCAGTGAGGATGCGCAGGGTGTTTATGAGGGTGTAGAAAATGGAGAAAAGAAAACCTTTCTTTTTTGGTAGAGTCCTGAGCTCAGACTGTGCCAATGAGATAGAGCAGAAAGCTTTTTACACTGTACCAGCCTATCCTAACCCTGTCCTGGAAGGATCTCCCGTTGACCCTGTGAGCTCAAAAGGCAAGTAATTTTCCAGCCCACAGAAACGATATTCCTCCTCTTGATGAACACAACATTTACCAAAGATCATCCGTTTAGAACTGAAAATTGCAAATTTAATAATATGTTATTTCTCATTTCTCATAATCTGCTAAGCAATTTTGTCAGACCCCTGAAGCTTTTAGATATTTAGGTATTATTACATTCCTATGAAGCAGGTGAGACTTGAATGTACATCTCCTGGTTTAGATGTAGGGATGCTACCACTACAGCCCCCTTAGAGTTTTTAGCTATTTTAATCAACCTGCTTAGACTGGCTGTAACCTACCTCTGGGACAGTTGGGACTTGAACATGGACTTGCAGGCTCAGAGGTAGAGACCCTACCGCTGTGGCACAAATGTCACATTAGAGATTTTGTTTTGTAAATCCAGAAATACTTCTCATCACTAAACCGCCGGTGGTACTTTTTTCATGTTTTTAACAACCATCAGTGAATCACCCGTTGTCTTCTGATTGATTAATTTATTTGCCAGGCCTATAAGGGGCAATGTAGACCATCAAAGATGAGGGAGGGATAGATAGAGGGGAAGGTGGCTAACTCAAAATGGAGTTGGAAAGGGAGATAATGCACCCCACATCCTGCAGTGCCCTCCTCACTCTAAGGCATTGAGAGTGTTGGTAGACACCACATGCTTCCTCTTCAATGACACCCAAGTGCAAATGTAACTATTTTCTGATGAAGGGTCTAGGCCCGAAACGTCAAGCTTTCCTGCTCCTATGATGCTGCTTGGCCTGCTGTGTTCATCCAGCTCCACGCCTTGTTATCTCGGATTCTCCAGTATCTGCAGTTCCTATTATCTCTGATACAAATGTAACTGTTCATTTTCTAATCAATTTGTTCAATAGTGGCGTTCCACACCTCTGGAGCAGGTGGGACTTCAACCCAACTTGGCCTGACCCTGGGGTAGGGAGTGCACCAGAAAAGAATTTTTCTAAGTCTTTGAGTTAAGCTGTCTGGGGAAATTATTGCATACCTCTGGAACAGATGAAACTTGAACCTGAGAAAAGATTGTACTTTCAATTTGAACTTTTTTAAGAACATGTTAATGGAAAGAAGCCTCTACATGAGATTATACATGTCTGTATGAATGCTACAAGCTTACAAAAGAAAGACTTACATATACAGTGCTCCATAGTGTTTTCAGCACATTCAGAGAACTTTACAACTAATAAAGAACTTTGGAAGTGATGAGATGCCGTAAACTCATCAGCAGTGTGATGATGACCAGATAACCTGTCTAAGTGTTGCTGGTTGAAGGCTAATTATGAACCAGAACACTGGGGACAACATCCTGCTCAAATGCCGAGCCCACCCGAGGAGAGGGCAGGGAGACGCTCTGTTGAATGTCTCATTTGGAACATAATGTTACACTCCTGCAGTATTGTACTAATGTGTCAGCCTACATTCCACAATCAAGTCTCTAGATAAAGATTTGAATCCCACACCCTCTGCCTCAGTAACAAGAACGCTACTGTGAAGCTTGCAAGAAAGAGCTAATAACAAAGACTCAGAATAAATTACACCCCTCCCTTCAAAAATAAGCAAATCGAGGTAAAAAATGAATAGTTTATCACTTAGCTGAGGAGCATAAAGATCTTTCCAGTCAATGTTTTAGCTCTGATTATTTTGTTGAATTGTGAATGAAATTGTAACCATGTTAACCTGAGGCTATGTTACTAAAATAAGTACCTGTTCTTGTCACACTTAAATTATTGGCTATTTATTCACCGGTCTATTTTCCTATTGTTAAGCAGAATAGGCGAAAAATCATTTCCTTTCATAATGCACCATTTTACACAACCTCTTGTGATTTCATCTCTGTCATTCTGTTCTATTCAATTACATTTTACCAATCAGTATGCTGGACTTTGATTTATCAGAATTGCCCTTCTCAAATTATTTAATGAATTGAGCGCAGTGGAAATGCAGCTGAAATTAAATGAACAATCATTCAGCTGTCATTTTACATTTCAGGAATAGGTTTTATTTAAATGTGCGTGCCCCAGGGGTACAGGTTACTTTTGCTGTGTAAATGTGATTCAGAGAGGGAAGTGTGGTGAATGTGTTTTGTTTCACTGCAAGGTTCAGATACGAAAGCAGCCCCATTCTCTGCACCATTCAGCAACATTGAAAATAAAAAAGGTTCAGCCGCAGTAGGGGAGCAAAGATGTGAAGAATGGCACATCTATTTAATTTATTTCTTTAGTTATTTCTAATGTTTAGTGCCTTGTTTTTTGTTTCTGTTTCATCTCCTTATTCATGTCATTCATGTACATTAGCAGATTACACATTAAACACTTCAGGAATCATTTGCAACAGCATACACTAAATTTTCAGCGCACTGCTATTCAGACAAGTGCAAAATAAATGGCCACTCAAAGTCAGTGAGTGAAATATTCTCGTTAAATTTCCCTCAGAAACACTTTTGCGTTATTTCCAACAGCTGTGATTAATTAGCCCACTATATGTTATCCAATTATCCGAGTGCACAGCGACCAATTACGACAAAATGAAAATATATTAACTGTGAGGTGACTTTTCATTCTCTCCAAATTACCAAATTCCAAGAAAAGTTACAGAAAGAAAATGATATTCAAAAATATATCAAAGTTATTAATGTAAATAGAATCTTAGTGGTCAGTGACAATAGGAACTGCAGATGCTGGAGAATCCGAGATAACAAGGCGTGGGGCTGGATGAACACAGCAGGCCGAGCAGCATCATAGGAGCAGGAAATCTTGACGTTTCGGGCCTAGGCCCTTCCTCAGAAATGTCTAGGCCTGAAACGTCAAGCTTTCCTGCTCCTACGATGCTGCTCGGCCTGCTCTGCACCTTGTTGTCTTAGTGGTCAGTACTTGCTGCAAACTTTAATGAGGAGCAAGCAACTACATTGCTAAATCACGGGACCAAAAATTATTTATATCACTCCAGTGTAACATATTTATAAAGTCAGAAATCAAACAACACCAAGTTATAGGACAACTAGTTGATTTGAAAACACAAGCTTTCGGAGTGCTGCTCTTTCATCAGGTGACCTCTGGCTTTGTCCACCCCAGTCCAACACGGCACCCCCAAATCATTACATATTTATAACACAAGGTGTAAAGTTATGTAAACGATTGATATGATTTTGGTCCTTTTTACCGGTAATTCCTAAATCTCCATACGCTCACAGATATTGAAATGGTTAACTCCCATTAGTTGGATGGCTAGAGTGAGATCAATTGTACAAGTTCAGTTCCTTCACTGATTGAGGTCGCCATTAAAGTCCTGCCTTCGCAACCATGCCCTTTGCCTGAGGGATAGTGACCCTGAGGATAAATTCACCACCAGTTGTATCTCTCTAATGAGAGTTTGGGACCATGATGACTCTGTTTGTACTAGATGCTTATACCTCAAAAAAAAATTAACATCCACAGCACATTTGTTGCAAAGTTATGGTGAAATAATTCGTAACTTTTTAAATTAAGAATTCTCAAATAATTCAGCTAAATCAAGAAATCGTATTACTTTCTGGAAATGGAGAAGGGCATTTCTCTTGCAGTTATCAATCACAATGGGCCACATTTCATCAAATTTGTTTCAAATTTGTAAGTAGCATCAATAGTAATTGGACAGTTGCCAGCTTTGAAAATGAATTTTAATCACAAGGATTGGGGAGAACTTTTCAGTTGCTCAATAGCCACCAAAATACCTGAGATATTTCAGGGAAAATAGGCCTCAAACATAAACAATGCAGTACACATTTTGCTCAGACATAAATGCCAAAGAGGAACTGCTCATACTCTCTGAGTGCAGCCCTTGTGTTTTTCAAAGCACACTATGGGCTTTACCAGGAACAACAGAGGAAGCCTGAATTAAACCGCAGTTGATAAAGTGACATAAATAGCCAGTTACAGAACTCAGAAGTAACTGCGTGATAAACACATTTGCAAGAGCTGGGCACATCTTGAAAACTTCTCAAAATGCATTCTTTCAGCCTTTTAAGCAAATTGCCCAGTTTAAAAATAGCACATCAAGCATCAATTGAAATGTTTATTTTTAGGGAAGAAATAAAGCTTAAACCATGCAACTGTTGTTTTAAGTCTCTCTTAATAGATGGTGCAATAAAGACAGAAGCACAGCCTTAAATATAGCTGTTGCCATGGAGCCAGAATGCTTCCTCCTTTGGTGAATCATGAAAGAAAGGAGCAGGATATTTCTTGCACAGATCTTCATTCCTGTAAGTTTGCAGAATTTACGGAATTCATTGATTTTGTTGTAAGAAGCAGATGATGGAGTTAACAATTAGCAGATTGCCATGCAGGCAGTCTGTTTATTTCTTAAACATTGTATGCATTTAAACAGTCATGAATACTACATGCGACACATTCAATGCAGGGCACATTCATACTCACATGCACAGTCCACGTGCACTTGTGTAGTTTGTATTTTCTTTTAAAGTCTTCCCTGGAACTGGTTGACTTGCGTGATCAATGGTTAAAAAATGATGCAGCAATTGCACCCTTACACTTAATTAATGATTGCCTTATTTTTTGCTCAATCTGCACTAATGCTATTTGAGGCTTTTGACTTATCACCCTGTTCAAATATGCTATAACAGATCTCTGGAACAGGCACAACTCGAACCCAGGTAACCTAGCCTAGAGGTAGGGACATTACCATTGCATCACAGGACCCCTAGATATTATTTATTCTCTTGCAGGATGAAACGGAGGGAAGAATTCCTTCTGGCACTTCATAAAGGGATAACATCATTGGGAGAATGATGAGCAAAGCTCAGTTGATAAGGCACCCAAGCGAAGTCCAGTCCAATATCTTTGCATCACGATGGGGTTAGGTAGTGGAGGTCAGCACTGCAGTAACCGATACAGTCTACATGATATTTTCTGATGTTGACATTATTTTCGATTTAATAAATTAATTACAAATAAATAGTTTGCACCATTGGAGGTGGCAATAATGTAATGACTTCATTATGTTACCAAACGGTCAGTTTAACTCCAATGGCTGGCTTGTGGTGCAGAGGTTTTACCCTCAGGTAAAATCACCACTGGCCATCTCTCTCTAATGAAGAATTACACAGATTCACAACTCTCTGAGAAGAAATTCCTCCTCATCTCTGTCTCTTGGGCTTAAGAAATGGAAAGCATAATCTAGGCCTCAGTCTAAAAGTTGACAGGTGTAATACTTTCTTCAGATCTGCACTCATGTTCCACCTGCATTCTGTGCTATGTCAAGTCATAAATCATCAAATATTTTGGCTTCAAGGCAATTGGAGGGAGGTTGATGATTATTTGACCAACCAAATGAATGTTAAAGATTCCATGGCTATTACTGGAAGAAGGGCAGAGAATTTAACTCTAATATTGGAAGCAATATTTACTGCTCAACTGTCATCACTAAAAACAATGATCTAGGGTGTTGCAGTTTGTGTTGTGTTGTGTTGTGTGAAAACACTTGTGGCATTTCTATATGTTACAACGATGATCTGATTTGATTTATTATTGTCCCATCTACCAAGATACAGTGAAAAGTATTGTTTTGTGTGCTATCCATACAAACCATACCTTACATCAGTACATCAGGGTAACAGAACAGAATGCGGAATATAGTGTTACAGCTACAGAGAAGGTGCAGAGAAAGATCAACACTAATACATGAGATGTCCATTCATAAGTCTGGTAACAGTTGGAATGAAGCTGTTCTTAAATCAATTAGTATACATTTTCAATATTTTATATCTTCTGCTTGACAGAAGAGGGTGGAAGAGAGTACAAGCAGAATGGGAGGGGCCTGTGATTATGTTTGCTTCCCAAGGCAGCAGGAAGTGTAGACAGAGTCAATGGAAGGAAGGCTGGTTTGTGTGATAGACTGGGCTGTGTTCACAACTCTCTGTAATTTCTTGCAGCCTTGGGCAGGGCAGTTGCCAAACCACACTGTGATGTACCCAGATGGGATAAACTTATAAAAACAAATTTGACTGGTTGCGCAGTTCTTTGGAATATCCTGAAGTTATTAAAGAAGCTGCAATTAAATGTAAACTCTTGCTTGTAAAAAGATGTAAAATCTTTCCTGGTCTTAGAGTCCAATTTTCACCATGATCTAGATGATATGATCCTGTGTTTTAAAGAAGGATAAATGACATTTGTCATCATCAAGCCTCCTCCACTCCCTCTGGACATTCCCAAACCCCGCTGCTTCTAGAGATGGTCATTTAGCTGCCTGTTCCCACTCAGTTTGAAGGAGGGATGCAGGAATACAATGCGATTGAACATTTTCACCAGCTCAAAGGATCCAGAATCCAGATCACCTCCCTTCAGCTTGTATTCATAAAACCTCTGCTATAGTTGTGACGGGCTACAAACTGTCCCTCAAAACGCTTCACCTGTTGCTCACAAGTCCTCCAAAGATTTCTCTAAAGACCTGCACCTCTCCCCAGTATTTCTTGATGGGTTTACCCACACAGATGTTCCATCAAAAACATAGCCTTCTCACTCACTTTAAGGCCTCTGGTCATCATTAACAACTATGCATTCTTAATCTAGTCTTCAATCATCTAATGTTTCTGTTCTTGCTCCAAATCAGTCCAACTTCCTACTCATCAGCAACAAGAATATTTGACTGTGAGTACCACTTTCTTCCTCTGTATCATCAACGGAATGCTCTGTCGGGATTTAGCTTAAAACTCCTATTTTCTCTGTCAATACCTGAGCCTCCAATGAACCCAGAACAGCTTTAGGCTCCCTTACAGGCGTTGAAATTTTGAAGTCCTTCACCATCCACTCCTTCTGTCTAGGCACTTTTCAACCTCATTTACTATACCTTGATGCCTATACTGTGAAATCTGGCCAACTACATCTGACATGTCACATGAGATTTGAGCATGTGAACGGCCCAAAATTCATGAAGCAGGATTCTTTACTCCACTTGGGCCAGGCTATTACAAAGATGAAGGAAAATTAAGGTCAGACATGAAGGTATTTACATTATTTACATGGAATGAAGCCTATGGTTTATGTTGGGTCAGGGTCCCTTGGTTCATTTGCTCCTTCTTCATATCAGGCTCCTTCACCCAAGATCACACTTCTTTCCAGAGACAGTCCGTTCAACGGCTTCAGCTGCCCTCCCTTGCTGTTGCCACTTATCCCTGAAAGTTCTGACACAATTGCTTGAGCATTCTTGGCCTCGTGCCCTCCATCTCCATCGCCACCTGCTGCTGGAAGTTCCATTACAAAAGTAAGTTTTTTTAAGAAAGCTACATTGACCTATTGCACAAAGAAATTTTGCCAAAATTGTGTACCAGAAGGTGATATTAAACTTTTAAGTTTTAAAAAGATTAGAAGAGATAAAACCTTGAAGGCAGGAAAAGGGCTTCAGGAGCGGATATAAAACGACAAGACAGCTTCGCAAATGATTTCAATGAAAATAAACCAGTAGAGATAGGACCAGATAAACTATCAGGCAAAATAATCCACTCGTCAGATGTTTGAAGCTTTCTTATACATTTGTTTTATTGAAACTCTGTGTGAATGCAAAATAACTTTCCACTGCATTTAATTAGATACACAAATCAACGGGGATTGCAAAAGCAATTGTGTTGAGCATTATTGCTGACATTCTGAGGTAGTCTTTCAAATATTACTCCAAAGATAATGCTGTTGCTAGCACATCTTTGTCTTATAACTGGATGGGAGAGTCAACCACATGTGGTTTAAAAAAAAACTGTGTTTAATCAGCCACAGGTAAAGCTTCGCTAAGGTCAAACCATAACTACAAGATATAATGTAGAAATGCACATATATCTGACCTAAATATACACTGAAATTCACAAACCAGGTTATGCTTTATCCAACTGATTTATTGGAAAGAATGTTTTAAGCTCAAATTTCTAATGATAAAGATAAAATTCAACATTTTCATTTTTGTTTTCACAGTAATTTTCCATTTGATGGATTGTCTCCCTTTTTTCATTGCTTTTGTGTTTTAATGGGATCTTGGCAAGGGTTTGCTGCCCATCTTTTGAGCCTTTTTATCTAACTGCTGCCCATTTCAGAGGGCAATTGAGTCAACCACATTGCAGTGGGTCTTAAGTCACCTTGGAGGGTGCAGGGCAGGAGAGGATGACCAGTTCCTGAAGGAACATTAACACTGTTGAAACAGATGGGTTTCCACCAACAATCAGTCAAAATTTTAGAGCTCCACTACTGCCTAGCTGTTAATTCTGGAATTCAACAACAAGTCCCATTACTAGCCCAGTGCTATTAGCATGACACCACCATGTTTGGGGTATAAATTGTTATATAAAGATTGGAAAATTTTCTGAGGAAGAGACAGTCAACCTTTAATGTTAACTTTGATTGTTCTCCACAGACCTGTTGAGCTTTTTCAGCAATTTCTGTTTTTGTTTGTGCTTGAAAAATTTTTCTTGATCATGCACAACTCGTGTATTATCAAATCAGGAGGTGTGTTTAGAAACTTTTCATCTTGCACTCATCAGGGCTAATGCAAGAATACTGAATTTCAAATGATCACAACAAGTTACACTACAGGAGTGATCGGTGCATATTTGTTGGCAAATTGATTGAATTTGGCTGAAGCATTGCTATGGAAAACGCAATCCAAACTATCAGCTCTCCAAGTTCCCAGATGGACCTGGCTTGATTTATTATCGTCACATGTACTGAGATACAGTGAAATGTATTGTGTTGCATACCTTATGTAAGTGCATCAGGGTAAGAGAACAGAATGACGAATGTAGCGTTACAGCTACAGAAAAGGTGCAGAGAAAGATCAACTCTAATATATGAGAGGTCAGTTCATAAGTTGGATAACAGCGGGGATGAAGCTGTTCTTAAATCTGCTGGTACGTGTTTTCAAACTTTTGTATGTTCTGCCAAATGGAAGAGGGTGGAAGAGTGTATGTCCGGAGTGGGACGGGTCTTTAAATAGTTTGGCTGCTTTCCCGAAACAGCGGGAAGTCTAGACAGAGTCGATAGAAGGAAGGCTGGTTTCTGTGATGGGTTGGGCTGCGTTGACGACTCTCTGTATTTTCTTGCGGTCTTGGGCAGAGCAGTTGCCATACCAAGCTGTGATGCCTTCGGATAGGATGCTTTCTATGGTCATGTACAAAAATTGTTGAGAGTCATTGTGGACATGCCGAATTTCCTTAGTGTCTGAGGAAGTAGAGGCCTTAGTGTGCTACCTTGACTGTAGCATTGACGTGGACGGACAAGGATAGATTGTTGGCGATATTTACTGCGAGGAACTTGAAGCTGTTGACCATCACCACCTCAGCACCATTGATACAGACAGAGGCATGTCCTCTACTCTGCTTCCTGAAGTCAATGACCAGCTCCTTCGTTTTGCTGACATTGAGGGAGAGATTGTTGTCTTTACACCAAACCACTGAGTTCTCTATGTCCTTCCTGCACCCTGTCTTGTCGTTGTTTGAGGTCCGACCCGCCACGGTCATCAAAAAATACGTAAGTGGAGTTAGAGCTGAATTTGGCCACACAGCCATGAGTGTATACAGAGTGTAGTAGGGGCTGAGTGTGTAGCCTTGTGGGGCACTGGTGTTGAGGATTATAGTGGACGAGGTATTGGCATCTACCTTTACTGATTGCAGTCTGCAGGTGAGGAATTTGAGGATCCAGTTGCAGAGCGGGGAGCAATACTTATACAATTAATGGTAGGGCCTTGGGTAATGTTGTAGACATAGGGACCTAGGGGTTCAGGTACTTAATTCTTTGAAGTTTACTCCACATAAAGATAAGGTGGTTAAAAAGGTGTTTAGCATGCTTGCCTTCATTGCTCAGTCCTTTGAGTATAGGAGTTGGGAAGTCATGTTAAGGTTGCATAGGACATTGCTGAGACCTCTTCTGGAGTACTGTGTCCAGTCCTAGTCGCCCAGTTATAGGAAGGATACTGAGCTAGAGAGGGCTCAGAAGACTTTTACCAGGATGTTGCTGGGTATGGAAGGTGTGAGTCATAGAGAAAGGTTGGATAGACTGGAACCTTTTTTTCACTAGACGTGGAAGGTTTGAGGGTTAATGGTAGTTGTCTTTTCCATAGGATGGGGAATTTCAAGACCGGGCGCATAGTTTTAAGGTGAGAGGAGAGAGATTTAAAAATGACATATGAGACAATTTGTTTACACAGTGGGTGGTTTGTGTGTGGAATGATCTTCCTGAGGAAGTGGTGGATATGGACTCAGTTACAGTGTTTAAAAGACATTTGGATAAGTGCATGAATAGGAAAGGTTTGGAGGGATATGGGCCTGGAGCAGGCAGCTGAGACTAGTTTCGTTTGAGGTTATATTCGGTGTGGACCGTTTAGACCGAAGGGTCTGTTTCTGTGCTGTGTGACTCCATGACTTCAAGACTGTGTCTTGTTGTTTCTTGAGATCCGACCCACTTTAGTGGCATTATCAGCAAATTTGTAAATGGAGTTAGGACGGAATCTGTCTGCACAATGATGATTTTATAGAAAGTATTTGTAAGATGCTGCTTACCCAGCCTTACAAGGCACTAGTGTTGGGGAATATTCTGGAGGAGATGTTGTCACCTATTCTTACTGATTGGAGTCTGTGGGTCAGGAAGTCAAGGATCCAGTTACAGAAGGGGGAGCTGAGACCCAGGCCTTGGAGTTTAGAGATGAGTTTATTTGGAATTATGGTGTTGAAGGTGGAGCTAAAGTCAATCAATAGGTGTCTGATGTCCTTCTTATCCAGATGTTCCAGGGCCGAGTGTTGGGTGATGAAGATGGCATCTGCTGTGGACCTATAGGGATGGTAGGTGATTCATAGTGAATCAAGGAAATCTGGGAGGCTGGAGTTAATGTGAGTTGTTACTAACCTCTCAAAACATTTTGTAATGATGGATGTCAGAGCCACCGGGCGGTAGTCATTAAGGCTCACTGCTTGATTTTTTTTGGCATCGGGATGATGGTGGTCTTCTTGAAGCAAGTGGAAACCTCACTGCATAGTAAGGAGATGTTAAAGATGTCAGTGAATACTCCTGCCAGCTGGTCAGTACTGGATCTGAGTGCACGGCTGGGGACTCCATCCAGGCTAGTCGCTTTCCATGGGATCCCCCTCAAGAAGGCTGATCTGATGTACACAGCAGTGACTGTGGGTACAAGTGCACCTGAGGCTGTGGGGCAGGTAACATCATTTCATTGACCTTCTGTTCAAATCAAGCACAGAATGTATTGAGCTCATCGGGGAGGAATGCATTGTTGTCTGCAATTCTACTCTACTTAGCTTTTGTACCCTGTAATATTGTGTTTTTGTCAGCAAGTTGACTCTATTTGGCTAAAGCTTTTACCTATGGAAAAAGCAATCCAAACTGTCAGCTCTCCGAGTTCCCAGATAGACCAAAAAATGGTGTACGGATGGAACATATTCCACTTGTTTGCAGGAAATGCGCTCCTGTGTATGAATGCATTTAGATTCCAGCAATGTAAATGAGGCATGTTGTGAGCTCAACAGATCGTCTTAAATTGGTTGTTGGTGTAGATATCAGTGCACTCAGGATGTTAAAAAATTTCCTGCCCAATTAAGGAATCACTTTCTTTTTATTTTTGCATGGGACTGCGGCATCGCCAAGTCTATATTAACCTTTGTTTTCCAAATTTTGATTATTTCTTCTTTGCAAATTCAAGAGGTCAGTACTCCTGTCCATCGCTAACAGCCCAGAGGGCAATAGAGAGTCAACTACATTGCTGTGGGTCTGGAGTCACATGTCGACCAGACCAGGTAAGGATAGCAGTTTCCTTCCCTAAACAACATGAGTGAACCAGATGGGATTCTTCCCCAATAATTGGAAGCTGTTTTGTGATTATTAGTAAGCCCTTAATTCCTCTTTTTTTATTGATTTGAACTTGGGTTCCCAGAATGTTACCCAGGTCTCTGGATTAATAGTCTAGAGATAATACCACCAGGCCATTGCCTCCCCGTGTTGAATAGTAGATTTATTTTGCAAGCACAAGTTGGATGATTATGGTTTGTACTATGCAGAGTATCAGTGTGAAACAGCTTGCTTAACCAACTCAACGTTTGAGATATTTTGCCTTTCCAAGGTAACTTGAGGACAATGGGACACATTTATGCCTGAATATGACAGTCTTTAACCAATTTATGAGTTTGTTTAAAGCATGTTGAGTAATCATCTGATGAGAGTAGCATTTGTCCTACAAGGTAGCTCTGACGTACTCTGTTTTTGTGTCAAACTGTGACCAATGTGACCAAATGACTAGAGTCCTATTTACAAGCTCACCGGTGAGACCAGTCCTATAATATGTGAAGCCACACAAATCTCAATGCGTAAATTGTGATTGTTTGCGCAGGTATGTTTTTTCTTTTACAGCTGAAGAAAATACAGGAAGAAAAAAGAACGCTACTGCATTTACAAAAACAATAACAGCCGTTGGAAATTGACAATGAATGTGAAGTGCAACAGAGCTCCTCACCATTCCCATCTTGACTTCATGTAACAGACTGTATATTTAAACATGTTTGTGACTATGAAATTCATGCTTTACAAAATAAATATTTTATAAAATGAGGATATGCCATTTTTGTCTTTTTGGAACATGAATTTTATTGCATATATTACAAAATAAGAGCAGCGTATGTTCAAAATAATCAAGTCATGTTTGAATTAACGTTGTTACTCTAGAAGTGTGAAACAGGAAACAGTTGCAAACCTTATTTTCCTACCACGTTGTGCTATCACACACTATGATGTGGGTTTTCTTTTGTCGAGCTTTGATCCTTTCTACTTCTAACATAATTCGTAACTGTTGTATTCATATTGTAATAACTTAAAAACTTTTTAGGTAACTCAATAAATTTCATTATGTAATCAGCAATCTCCTGCTCTCCCTGTTCCATGGGTGAATGATTCTCCAAAAATGCTAGCTTTGATCAAATATTTCCAATATACAAGTATCTGATCAAGTTTCTGACTCTGCCTGTGTTTTAGCATCGTCTTTGTTAAAATCTGTTCTGCTAGGTTGAATTATTTAGCTGTACTGCTCCTGGTTAAAGGCCATGCAGTACCTCAAGCTTAAAGTCTTTGTTCACCTTTGCATTCCAAACCTTTGGATTATTTCTTCTGTTCAATGAGTGCACATTCTTTAAGTGCAGTCTTGCTGGCCACCAATAATAGGAGCAGCACCTGTGATTTCTCAATTCACAAGCACAAATATGGAAAAAGGTACAACAGAGAATAAAGCAAAGAACTGTAGATGCTGCAGATCCGAAACAAGCAAAAACAGAAATTGCTGGAGAAACTCAGCAGGTCTGGCAGCATCTGTGGAGAGAAAACAGAGCTAATCTTCTGAAGAAGGGTCACTGTTTCAAAAATTTAACTCTGCTTTCTCTTCACAGAAGGGCAGGACTTATACATTTAATGTTAAGGTCCAGGGGGTGTGTTGCCAAACAAAGAGGCCTTGAGGTTCACCTTCATAGTTCCTTGAAAGTAGAGTCTGAGATAGAAAGGGTAGTGAAGAAGGCGTTTGGTATGGTCACTTTCATTGCTCGGTGCTTTGAGTAAAGAAGTTGGGAGGTCATGCTGTGGCTGTACAGGACATTGGTGAGGCCACTTTCGGAATATTGCTTTCAATTCCGGCCTCCCTGCTACAGGAAAGACATGAAACTTGAAAATGTTCAGAAAAGATCTACAAAGATGTTGCCGGGTTTGGAGGGTTTGACTTGTAGGGAGAGGCTGAATGGGCTGGGGTTATTTTTCCTGGAGCATCGGAGGTTGAAGGGTGTCCTTATAGAGGTTTATAAAATCATGAGGGGCATTGATAGGGTAAATAGTCAAGGTTTTTTTCCCTAGAGTAGGAGAGTCCATAACTAGAAGGCATAGGTTTAACGTGAAATGGGAAAGATTTAAAAGAGAACTCGGGCAACTTTTTCATGCAGAGGGAGGTGCGTACATGGAATGAGCTTCTAGAGGAAGTGGTGGAGGCTGGTACAATTACAGCATTTGAAAGGCATCTGGATAGATACAATGAATAGGAAGGGTTTAGACGGTCATGGGCCAAATGCTAGCAAATGGGATTAGATTAATTTAGGATATCTGGTCAACATGGATAAGTTGGACCAAAGGGTCTGTTTTCGTGCTGTACGCCTCTATGACTCTATTACTCTGTGCTGCCAGACCTGCTGAGTTTCTCCAGCAATTTCTGTTTAGTTTGCTGTCACAGGGAAACCTTACAAATTTCCCCAACAAGTAAAACTACAAATGATGAAAATCTGAAATAAAAATCAGAAAAGGAACCTCAACAGAGTGGATGTCTCTTTAAGGGTCAGAATGAAGCAAATAGATGGGTGTCTCGAGGAAGACAATTAGGAATGTGCATTTATATATATCTGTGCTTGCTGTCAGCAAGAGGTGTACATGTTATCAGCAATTTCTATCATAACTATAGTGACACAGAGCCACAAATACCAATTAATGACACACTTTCAATGAAAGAGTATATGTTTCAAGAGAAATGAAGCATCAAACAAAGTAGAATCTTAATTTTAATTTTTAAAATTCAGCTTTACTTTGTGCAATGCTCAGTCAGCAAACAATCAGCCATCAGCAACAGTGAGTTGGTATTGGCAAACATATCATTTATATATTGGTCAAGCACTTCACAACCAATGAATTACTTCAGAAGTGCACTCACATTTCACTGGAAAATAGCAGTCAATTTAAAAAATAGTAAACAACACGGAGTTCAGTTTGGGCGGTATTAGCATTTAGAATAGAATAGAATATCCTTTATTGTCACATATACTCAGTGAGTATAGTGAAAAGTTTATATGTTGCCAATTACAGTGCCAACATAGATGCAAAAGTACCTAGGCACAAGACAATAGAGAAATAAAATGTCCAGCATTACAGAATAAAAGTTCAGTACAGCAGACCACACTGGCACCTAGTTTCCAGTCTGCACCAGACCCAGGCTCCACACCGTGCTGGCTAAATGCCAAGCCAGGAGGCCTCTGTGCCAGGCTGGGAGTCATTTCGGATTAAAGGCCAAAAGCTCAAAATGCTGTTGGCTTGAACTCATCTCTAATTAACAGAAAGACAGGCTTACATGGATGAGATAGTTAGAACTGGTGCTGCTAGAGTCAGAGACAATACAGTATGGAGTTGGAGGAATGACAGCAGGCCAGGTAGCATCAGAGGAGCAGGAAAGTTGATGTTTCCTAGTCATCTGATGCTGGCTGGCCTGCTGTTTTCCTCCAGGCTTACATGGATATTATGTTTTTCATGACATCAGGAAATTCTGCACCAATTATCGACTTTTACTGTTATAATTTAGGAAATGTGGCTGTCAATTTGCACGCAGCAATCTCTCCTAAACTGCAATGTAAAAATGGCCAAATAATCTGATTTTTGTTGGTGTTCAATCAGGGATAATTATTGGCCAGGATGGCAGGGGAAGCACTTCATCATGCTTTTATTTCACCCTGAGGCAGATGAAACATTATTTTAGCAGTCTATTTGGAAGATAGCGCCTCTGACAGTGCAGCACTCCCTCACTGAAGTACCAACCTGGCTCTTGTACTCAAATATCTAAAGGCAGATTTAAGCCAAAGACATTTGCAGCATAGACATAAATGTTATCAACAGAACTAAAGAGGCACTCTTCCAGTTTGCTGATATTCAATCATCAGATGAGGGCCTATTGTGTTGGAGGGTGTATATTAGCATGGGTAATGGATAATGAAACAAATAGAAGACTGAAAATTGGAATTGTGATGGCATTTTCAGGAGGGCAAACCGTAACTAATGGTGTGCCATGGCGATCAGTGCTGGGCACACAATATTTATACCATGTATTCATGTCATAAAGCAGGACAGTAAATATGCTGTGGATGACACAAAAAAAAAGGTGGAAAGTCAACTGTTGAGGCTGACACAAAGACACTACGGAGGGATGTAAACAGATTAAGTGAATCGGCAAAAATTTGGCAGATGGAATATAATGTGGGAAAATATGAGGTTATTCACTTTGGCAGGAAGCATAGAGGAGCTAAATACTATTTAAATAGAGAAAGACTGCAGGAGGCTGCAGAACAGATGAATCTGGGGGTCCAAGTGGGATTAGTTAGTTTGGGAAACTTGGTCAGCATGGACGAGTTGGACCGAAGCAGTATGTTCTCTGACTCTATGACTGTAATTCACGAAAAGCTAGCATCCAAGTTCAGCAGGTAATAGGGGAAGGAAAATGTAATGTTGGGCTTTGTTTCAAAGGGAATGGAATATAAGAACAGGGAAGCCTTGCTAAAACTAAACAAGGCACTAGTTAGATCACATGTTAAATACTGTGAAAGGTTTTGGTCTCCTTACTGATGAAAAGACATACTGGCATTGGAGGCAGTCCAGAGAAGGTTCATTCAGTTAATCCTGAGCATGGAGGAATTGTCTTGAGAGAAGAGGTTGAGTCGCCTCTACTAATTGGAGATTAAAAGAGTGAGGGGAGAGTTTTTTGTAACATACAAGGTTCTTAGGGAACTTGACAGGGTAGATGCAGAAAGGATGTTTCCCCATGTGGGAGAATGTGGGACCAGAGGACATAATCTCAGAGGAGGGCGTTGCTCATTAAAAACAGGGCTGAGGAGGAATTTCTTCTCTGATGGTAGTGAATTTGTTGAATTATTTACTGCAGATGGATGTAGACACTGGGTTGTTAAGTATATTCAAGGCTAAAGTAGACTTTTAATCAGTAAGGGATCAAACGTTATGGTGAAAAGGCAGGAAAATGGAGTTGAGGATTATCAGATAAACCACGATCTCACTGAATGGGAAAGCAGGCCAGATGGGCTGAATGGTCTACTTCAGCTCCTACATCTTATGGTCTTATGTTCTTATTATTGATGCCAGTCAATGCCATCATTTTTCTGCATAGAATGTTGGAAAAACATTAAATCTGCCAGGTTATTTCCCAATTTCCAAATGATAATAGTCCAAATGATAATTTTAACTCTGATATGAAGCACATCATTATGTTCTTAAGCTCTCATGCTCTATTTAAATGTTGTTGCAGTAACTCATGTAAATTAATGCTGCAAAAACTATTTCATTCTTACATCATGATCTATTCTTTCTACTCGCAACGGATTGCTAAATTAATAGTTTAATCGGGGCAATTTTCATTTTGAATACCTACTTACTGTAAACATGTTTGAAGAAAATGTTTTATCTTTACTTTGATGTCTCCAGCAATTTCTTTTTCCAATTTCCTCTCTGCACCTTTCTAATTTTCAGTTTGGATGCCTTCAAATTGCTTCTCTATCCAATTATCCAATTGGTGTTACCCTTAAAGTGTTTCCAACACCTTTTTATGTTCCATTTGATTTCTCATTTCCCCATTCGACCACTTAGACCCTGTCTTTGAAACATTCTGCTTAATTAATACAAGTAGATTACCCAGTTCAAAACATTTTGTTTTATTTTGTACTGATTCCATTTATCTGCATCTGTGCTTTGCTGTTTAATTTCTTCAAACAAAGTCCCCTGGTTTTCTCTGCTCCCATGACTTATTCAGAGAGTTCTGGTTGCTATAGCAATGCCTATGGGTAAGAGGGACACCAATCTTACGGATTCACAAACAGTGCATTTCTGCTGATTTTTGTTGCGCACACATTATTGGTCTGAGCTTCGATGAATTGAAACCAGGTATTACGTTGTATGCAGTTATTCAAAGTAATGCTTGGACAACATAAGGGCTAAAATTCCAATTATTACTGGTAGGCAACAAGTCTGCCCAATGATTACACTCCCTTGAAGTGCCTTGAAATGTTCCCCACCGTTAGCACTTTAAATAAAAGTGAGTTGTTATTATAGATGTGTGATCACATTTGTTCTCCCCCTCCCCCACACTCTGAGCCTTTAAGCTTTCCCTCCACATCCAATCAGCACCATACTAAAGCTGACAAATAATGGCATATTTGTTGTCTGATGATCCACAATTAATTAGTCAGGAGCACGATCAGTTCAATTGTTTATATGGTTATGAAGTGGGAACAATATACAAGGTTGCTTTAATGTCTGAAATCAAAGGACATTAAAAAAAAAGCACCACTGGGATTTGAACTTTCAAAGTCTGTAACTGATGATGTACAATGGACAGGCTCCAATTTAGGATGTGTTACAGAGAACGACAGTATGAATTAGAGCCTGCATTTAGATGGTACCTCATTTAAGCCTTGCAATGGTCAGCGAAGTATTTACCTTTGAAGGGACAATAACTGTTGAAGGGAGATACTGTAGACAACTCTACGTTCAGCAAAATCTCATAAATAAGAAAAAGCAATGTACGAATGACCAGATAATCTTTATGGCCTGAAAAGTTCGTATGTCTTTCTCAAATATTGTCACAAAATCATTTTGTGGCCACTCAGTTGACAGACAGGACCAGAAAATGTTGGAAATCCTAAATCCTAGCTCAGAAACTGACATTTCCCATTTTCTGAGGGGTGGGATTTTGGGGCAGTCTGTGGTTTTCGCTTCCATGTTTTACAGAGGCAGCTGGCAACTTAAGTGATCATCTGCCTGCACTCAAGTCTCATTTTAGGATGCCTGTTGCCTGCATTCAGAGTGTGATGACTAGACCCAGTGAGCTCAAGCCAGTTCTCAGTACTTCGCTTTTGGAAAGTCAGCACACCTCTTTGGGGGGTTGAAGTACCACTGAGTAAATGGTCCCAGGATACCATGGGGGTGAACTTGAAGTGCCCTTTGGGGAGGGAATGGTTATCCTTTGGGGTGGGAGTAAGGGACGCTCTGGGGGAGGTGATGGCCTAGTGGCATAATCCCTGGACTGTTAATCAAGAGAAGCAAATCATGTTCTGAGTCTCAGGTTCAAATCCTACCACGACAGATGGTGGAATTTGAATTCAATAAAACAAAAATCTGGAATTAAATGTTTAACGATGACCATGAATCCATTGTTGATTGTCAGGAAAAGCCCATCTGGCTCACTAATGTTCTCTAGGGGAAGAAACTGCCTCTTTACCTGGTCTGGCCTACCTGTGACTCCAGCCATACAACAGCGCGTTAGGAAATATTGAATGCCCTCTGGGCAATAGGGATAGGCAATAAATACTGCCTAGCCAGCGATGCCCTTATCCCATGAATTAATAAAGAAAATAAAAAGGTGCACTTTGGGATGGCTAATTCTGGAAACGATTAAGTGCAAAAGACGCATAAACCTTTTGGAACTGTTCAGTGTTCCAAGATCAGTCAGGAACTGTTAAAAAGTGTTAACAGGTGTTGGCCTGTCAAAAATTCTCATGAAGTGTCAAGATCGGCCAAGAAGTGTCATGAACTGCCAATACCTGTTGAAATGTATTTTTGTATGAATGAGAGTGTGGTCTACAATAATGATCTTTAAGGAGTGAAACTTTATTTTTTTTCTCCTGACGATGTGGGTCCTTGTGGCTACTAAATGAGTTGATGCTGTACGTGAGGAGAATAGGGTAGTTGGTGGAAGCAGGTACTACGTTTTTGACATCTAAGGGACCAGGTGGAATGCATAGAGGGAAATGGGGGTGGCATAGTGTCATAGGGGCACCAAGCAGGATGGGTAGTGGGAAATGGGATGGCAAAGGGAATATGAGAGGTCATTACTGGTAAGTTGACATGGGGACATTGACATGGATGGGTCACGGACAGTATGTGGGGGTGAGGTGGGTGTGAGGCTTATTCTTCTATTTTAATTTTTGGATGTAGTGTTGGAGCCCCTGAAGTGGGCTTTCTACTCTGTTTATCCCAAGAACTGGCAGTTTCCTCTACCCTCCCTTATTCTCAATGTACACTCCTCTTCCCAGACTAAAAGTGAGAGGTGCACACATCCATTCTCTAAGGTCAGTTTTGATGAACCAGGAATCTTTTCCCTCTGAACGAATATCAGCCTTTCATCTGAGACATGATATCTCCCAATAATGTGACACCATTTCAGTGCTGCGCTGAGGCATCAGCTCATTTTGTGCTTACATCAGTAATGGGCCTGAATCCAAACCCTTTAATGTTGGCCTGTCACAATTCTAGACAAGATTGCCAAAGTTATGTTGCAACCTGGCTCAGGACCAATATTGTTCTTGTGAAGTAAACAAAGTGTGAGATCCAGGGGACTGACTAAGATGATAAAGCCACAAAATTCCTTGGTTTTTCACAAAAAACAATACATTTTACTCTATAACTTCAGAACAGTAGTACAATCTTCAATGCACGCACAACTTATTTCTGGCATTCAGAGAATTAACACGGGATAAATATAGGGAACAGCTTGTGATTGAGCTCCCCACAGTGCACATCAAATAGCAAATACAACCAAGATTGATCACACAGATTTCTCGGCAGACGTTAATGATATGATAGGTCATTAGATCTCATTAAATATTTAATCAATAAGAGTCATAGAGTCATAGTCAAGGAGTCCGACAGCACAGAGACAGGCCTTCAGCCCAAACTGGTCCATCCTGACCAAGATGTCCATCCATGCTAACTCCATTTCCCTACACTTGGCCTATATTCTTCTAAAACTTTCCTATCTATTTATTTGTCTAAATGCCTTTTAAATGTTGTTAATATACCCACCTCAAACACTTCTGCTGGCAACTCATTCCATATGTGTACCACCCTCTGTGTAAAAGCTTTGCCCCTCAGATTCCCATATATTCTTTCCCCTCTTACCTTAAACTGATGACATCTAGTCCTCAATTCCCCAGCCCTGAGAAGAAGACTGAGTACATTTACCCTTTTCATACCTCTCATGATCTTATACACTTCTATAAGATTCCCTTGCAGTCTCCAATGCTCAAAAGAAAAAAGTCCTAGCTTGTCCAACCTCTCCCTATAACTCAGTCCCTTGAGTCCTGGTAACGTCCCTGTAAATTTCTTCTGCACTCTTTCCAGTTTAATAATATCCTTCCAATAGCAAGGTGACCAAAACTGAACACAATATTCCAACTGCAGACTCACCAATGTCATGTACAACTGCAACATAACTTCCCAACTTCTACACTCAATGCCCTGACTGATGAAGGCCAATGTGTCAAAAGCCTTCTTCACTGCCTTGTCTATCTGTGACCCCACTTTCAGAGAACCGTGCACCTGAACTCTAAGGTCCCTCTCTTCCACTACACTTCATGAAACTCCTACTTTGATTTGACTCTCCAAAATGCAACACATCATACTTATCTATATTAAAATTTATTTGCCATTGCTCACCCGACTTCCCCAGCTGATCAAGATCCTGTTGCAATTTCTGATAACCTTCCTCATCGTCCACAATACCGCCTATTTTAGTGTCATCTGCAAACTTACTAATCATGCCTTGTACATTCTCATCCAAATTATTGATATAGATATCAAAAAGCAATGGGCCTAGCACTGACCCTTGAGGCACACCACTAGTAACAGGCCTTCAGTCTGACAACCATCCTTCCACAATTACTCTGTTTCCTACCATCTAGCCACATGTGTATCCAATTCGCCAGGTCTCCCTTGATTCTATGCACTCTAACTTCCAAAGCAGCCTACCATGTGGAACCTTATCAAAGGCCTTACTGAATTCCAGATAGATTACGTCTACTGCCCGGCCCGCATCAACCTTCCTGGTCACTTCATCAAAGAACTCTAACAAATTTGTGAGGCATGATCTCCCATGCACAACGCCATGCTGACTATTCCTAGTCAAATCAAATTCTATTTATTTAGAATAAATGTACATTTATTCTAAATAAATGTATATTTAGAAATGTACATTTCTAAATGCATGTATATCTTATTCTCAAGTAACTTACCTACCACAGATGTTAGGCTTACTGACCTATATTTCCCAGGTTTTTTTTGCAGCCCTACTTGAATAAGGGGACAACGTTCACTACCCTTCAGTCTTCCAGGACCTCACCTGCAGCTAACGATGATGCAGATATATCAGCCTAGACCCCCACAATTTCTTCTGTAGCCTCTTGCAGAATTCTTAGATATATTTGGTCAGGACCAGGAGATTTATCCATCTTCATACATTCTAATACTTCCAATGCCTCCTCTATTGTGATATGGACTGTCCCCAAGGTATCACCACTAACTTCCCCAAGTTCCCAAGTCTTCATGTCTTTCCCTATGGTAAACACAGAGGAGAAATATTCATTGAGGACCTCGTCCATCTCCTGCAGTTCCACACATACATGTCCACTTTGGTCCTTCAGGAGTCCTGTCTCTAGTTATTCTTTTTCCTTTAATATACTTAAAAAATCTCCTTGAATTCACCCAAATCTTCTCAGCCAAAGCTAGCTCATGTCCCCTTTTCACCCTCCTGATTTCCTCCCTATAAACCTCCAGGGATTCACTTGATCCCAGCTGCCTATACCTGACCCGTGCCTCCTTCTTTTTTCTTGTCAAAGCCTCTATATCTCTTGTCATCCAGGTTTTCCTACTCCTGCCAACCTTGCCCTTCATCGACACAGGAACATACGGATCTTGAACTCTAGCTATCACACCTTTGAAGGCCTCCCACTTGCCAGAGGTCCCTTTGCCTGCAAACAAACTATTCCAATCACCCCCTGCAAGCTCCTTTCTAATTCCATCAAAATTCACCCTGCTCCAATTTAGGACTTGAACCTGTGAACCAGTTTTGTCCCTCTCAATAACAGTTTTAGAATTAATAGAACTATATTCGATGGTCCCAAAGTGCTGCCCCACTGTCACCTCAGTCACCTGTCCTACTCTCTTTCCCAAGAGTAGGTCAAGTTTTGCCCCTTCCTGAGTAGGACAATCTACATACCTCTTGAGAAAACTTTCCTGAACACATTCAACAAATTCCACCCCACCTCAGCCTTTAACACTATGGCAGTCCCAGTCTATGTTAGGAAAATTAAAATCTGCCCCTACGGCAAGCGTATTGCCCCTGCAAGTCTCCCCAATCTCCCTGAAGTTTTGTTCCTCTAATTCCCGTTGACTACTTGGGGGCCTATAGTACAACCCCAATAACATCACCATACTCTTCTTATTTCTTAGCTCCATTCACAAAGCCTCACTGGATGATCCCTCAGTTATTTCATCTCTGACAATTCCTGTGATACTCCCCTTAATCAAAAATGCAACTTCCCCTCCCCTCTTTCCTTCATCTCTGTCCCACCTAAAGCACCTGTAACCTGGCACATTAAACTACCAGTCCTGCCCCTCCGTTAGCCATGTTTTTGCAATGGCTATAATATCCTAGTCCCACATACCTATCCACATCCTGAGTTTATCAGCCTTACCTGTCAGACCTCTTGCATTGAAATGGGTGCAATTTGATCCAACAGGCATTCCTCGCTCCCTGTCCTGTTCCAGCCTGACCTGTCTCTACAACTTGCTATTTCTGATTACTGTATCTTCTTCCAGCCTCGCACTTGCCTCCCTGCTGTTGAGGACCCCACACTCCTGCCAATCCAGTTTGAACCTTCCCTTACAGCACTAGCAAGTCTTCCCGCCAGGATATTGGTCCCCCTCCAGTTCAGGTGCAACCCATCCCCCTTGAACAGGTCACCACTGCCCCAGAAAAGATCCCAATGATCCAGGAATCTGAATCCCTGACCCCTGCACCAATTATTTAGCCGCACATTTGTCCACTATGTCCTCCTGTTCTAACGCACGTGGCCAGTGATTACCACCGTCGAGGTCCTGGTTTTTAACTTTTTTCCTGGCTCTCTATAATCACTGTGCAGGACCTCATCCCTATTTCTACCTATGTCAGTTGTGCCAACATGCACAATGACTTCTGGCTGCTCACCCTCCCCTTTGAGAACATCCTGCAGCCGGGAAGCAACACACCATCCTGGATTCCTGTCTGCAGACATAGAATCTCCTGTCTGTCCCCCTAACCATTGAGTCCCTAAGGTCCTGTTTACCTTTACCCTTTCCTGCTGTGCCCCAGAGCCAGACATAGTGCCACTGACCTGCCTACTGCTGCTTTCCCCTGAATGGTCACCAACCCCCAACAGTATCCAAAATGGTACACTCGTTTTCGAGGGGAATGGCCACCAGGGATTCCTGCACTCTCTGCAGTTCCTTTGCCTTTCCTGGTGGTCACCCAGCGGCTCTCTGCCTTCACCTTAGGTGTGACCACCTCAGTAAAACTCTTATCTATGATGTTCTCAGCATCTCGGATGATCCTGAATGCACCCAGTTCTGGCTCCAGCTCCTTAACACGGTCTTCCAGGATCCGCAGCTGGGTGCACTTCCCACAGGTATAGTCATCAGGGAAGATGGAAGTCTTCCTGAGCTCCCACATCCTGCAGCAGGAGCATGCCACTGCCATCTCAACTGCTCTAAAACTAAAGAGGAAAGTTGAAAGGGCTCTTTACCTGAGCTTACCTGTAGTTTTTGCTGAGCCACTGCTCACCAAAGCCTTACTACTCACTCTGTTACCAATCAATTTTCAATCTCTCTCCCCCTTTCACGTTTGGTTAGAGTAGGAGGGAGGGTGGGAAACACTACAGTGATGTAACAACTAGGGCTTAAGCACTCCTTGATACCAGGCCCACAGCAATCCGCTTTTCAGTGCAGGAGGCTGCTTCCAGGCTCTAATGTATGCCTCGCCCTCTCAGTCACCCTCTGCTGGATGTGCCAGAGAATCAAAGGTTATGGGGAAAAGGCAGAAAAACGTTGTGGTTGGTTGGCTCGCCGAGCTGGTTTGTTGTTCCACAGACGTTTCATTACCCTGCTGGGTAACATCATCAGTGCAGCCTCCATTGAAGCGCTGTTGTGTTCTCCTACCTGTTATCTGAACTCTGGTGTTTGTCGGAGGCTGCACTGATGATGTTACCCAGCAGGGTAATGAAACGTCTGTGGAACAATGAACCAGCTCGGCGAGGCAACCAACCTCAACATCCACAACCCGAGCTACAAATCTACTCTAGAACCTTAAGCAAAAAAAAAACAGAAGTTGAGGATGATCAGATCAGCCACGGTTTCATTTAATACTAAAACAGTAATGATGGGCTGAATGGCCTACTTCTGCTCCTACATTTTGTGGTCTTATGCTCTCAGTTACACAAGGGATTACAAGACTTCGATTCGAACCTGGCCTCTCACCAGTCACTCCCTCGTGCTGCCTCAATGGCTCCTCCCATTCTGGTTAATGTCCCTTCTTCCTGGGTCTACACTTCCCCGGACACTTTGCAAGCACTAATCCAGCTTTGCTCAAACAGTAAGCTTCATCGTAGCAGGACTATTTCTGGGTTGTTCCAAGTTCTGATCTAATCTTGATCAGTTGCAGGCAACAAACAGTCCTTGTGCGTTTTCCAACCTACAGCCTCAGCTGCCTTAAAGTTCTTGAATGTCCAGGACTTCCCTGAGCTCTCATTAAACAGAGCTGTTCTTGCCGCTGTAAGATTTTTCTGAGACATCCCCGCAGAAAATGCATATAATTTTCCAACACAATTAACAGCAGTACTTTGTAACGTGGAGTTCTGTCTACCCATGTTTGTTTCTCCTGCTCATTGTAACCTTTAAACTTCTCTTAAGTGATCCTTGAAATGTCCAGAGTGACCTATTCAAAGCCCTAGAATAAGACCTTTCCTTATTGCTGGGCTGAAATGGAAGGTATCACCTTGTAACTCTTGGGATTGACTGTGCTCTGAATGTCACACTTCACAGACTGTTGGCTTGGTCAGTATTTTTCAGATAGAACAAGAATTGGATTTCCCCGCAGATCCAGATGGCTCGGCTAAGTTAACCACTACAGTGAGCATGTCGTCATTTTCAGGAATCTGGATTAAATGGACTGAAAAAGGATTATCGCATGGAATGTAGATTGGGAAATGATCAAAAAAAAACGGTGTAGAGCAGCGTGGATGTTGAATTGCTCAGACATTCGGAGTTTTAGCTCAAGAATGGACAATGTCAGGCAGGTGAATGGAAGAAAAATTTGCAGGATCTGCCCACATGATAACACAATAAGACAATATGATAAAAACCAAAAGAACTGTGGATGCTGTAAATCAGTAACAAAAACAGAAGTTGCTGGAAAAGCTCAGCAGGTCTGGCAGCATCTGTGAAGAGAAAATCAGGGTTAACGTTTTGGGTCCGGTGACCCTTCCTTAGGTTTTGAGCAAGACAAAATGTTAGATTTACTCGGATGCAATAGGTTTGATGAGTTAAATGGCTTTGTTCATTTGATTCCTTTCATATTCTGCTTAAATTTGAATATTACCCTGATATAGGACACTCTGCAATTAGATGTCAAGGATCATGTCCAATATCTAATTAAAACAGCTGAAAGAGATCAGCAGATTGTGATAAACACTTTTTAGCTGCTCGATGTTTTTTGGATCAAGTGTCATGAGTGGCTATAATATGAATAGCTCCATTATGAATAGTTCCACACATTGTTCAAATGAATAAGACTTAAACAGTAATTTAAGGGATCAGGACGCCGAGTTTCAACTTGAGGTCAATTAAAAATAATTTATACAGTCATTAACACTGTTTTTCCTAATATTGATTCTGTTTAACCTAGAACCCTTTTAACTTGATCCATACCTTTTGCAGCAAACTGCTATTAACCCATTTTTTTAAAAACTCATTTAAGAGATGTGGGTGTTATTGGCTAGAAGAGCATTTACTGCCCACCTCCAATTGCCCAGAGGGCAGTTAAGAGTCAACCACATTGCTGGGGGTCTGGAGTCACATGTAGACCAGTCCAGGTAAAGATGGCAGTTTCCTTTCCAAAGGACATTAGTGAACCAGATGGGTTTTGTCTGACAATCACCTGTGGATTCACAGTCATCATTAGACTCTTAATTCCAGATTTTTTGTTTTGAAATCAAATTCCACCATCTGCCGTGGCAGGACTCGAACCCAGGTCTGCGGAACATTACCTGGGTCTCTGGATCAACAGTCCAGAGATCATACCACCAGGCTATCGCCTCCCTCAGTGTCTGCTGCATACAGATGGACAGTCACTGCAGCACAGGTAATGACCATTTGTCTGTGTTGGCTCATAAACATGAGTGTCGCATTTGTAATTTTTGTGATGTCTTGGGGTGACTCCATGTTGCTGCCTATCTGCTTGCTCATGGTCTGGGATGGGTATGCAGTCCGATGTTCGAGGAACAGTTGTCAACTTTAGAGTCTGACAAACTTTTTTGATATTCAATCATGGGATGACTGCATCACTGCATCACTGGCAAGGCCAGTATTTATTGCCCATACCTAATTGTCCTGAAAAAGGTGCTGGTGATCCCCCGACAGCCCATGGAGCAAAGGAATACCCCATAAGCACTTTTGGAAAGGAAGTTTGAAGGTTCTATCCAAATGACAGGTGAAGGTACAATGATGTATCATAGAATTATAGAATCCCCAGAGTGTGGAAACAGGCCCTTTGGCCCAACATGCCCACGCCGACCCTCAGAGCATCCCACCCAGACAAATCCATCTAAGCTATACATCCCTGAACACTATGGGTCATTTAGTATGACCAATCCACCCAGCCTGCACATCATTGGACTGTGGGAGGAAACTGGAGCACCTGGAGGAAACCCACACAGACATAGGGAGAATGTGCAAACTCCACACAGATGGTCACCTGAGGGTAGAATCAAACCCAGATCCCTGGCGCTGTCAGGCAGCAGCGTTAACCACTGAGCCACCGTAGTTCCAAGTCAGAGTGGTGCGTGACTTTTGCAGTAGTGCAGAGTAGTTAGGGATCTTAGAACTTGTCAGGAATGCAGAGGCCTTGCCCAATATGATGATCCCATTCAGTGAGTAAGGGCCATGAACAGCAGAAGGGAATCTGAAGGTTCACTGCGGGGATTGGGTAGAAGAAAGCACACTTACTCCTTTTGGCCCACAAGTGATGCTGCAAAAAGGTGACTCATTCATCTAATGGAGCCATGTGCACCTGTCATAGACTACAAACCCTACAGTGTTGAAGGAGACCATTCAGCCCATCAAGTCCACACTGACCCATAAGACCAAAAGACATAGGAGAAGAACTCAGGCCATTCAGCCCATCGAGTCTTCTCCGCCATTCAATCATGGCTGATAAGTTTCTCAACCCCATTCTCCAGCTTTCTCCCCATAACCGTTGATCCCCTTAACAATCAAAAATCTATCTATCTCTGTCTTAAATGTACTCAATGACCTGGCCTCCACAGCCTTCTGTGGCAGTGAATTCCATAGATGTACCACTCTCTGGCTGAAAAGGTTTCTCTTTATCCCTGTTCTAAAAGGTCTTCCCTTTGCTCTAAGGCTGTGCCCTTGGGTCCTAGTCTCTCCTACCAATGGTAACATTTCCCAACATTCACTCTGTCCGGGCCATTCGGTATTCTGTAAGTTTCAATTAGATCTCACCTCATCCTTCTACACTCTATTGAGCATAGATCCAGACTCCTCAAATGTTCTTCATGTTAAGCTTTTCATTCCTGGGACTATTCTCGCAAACCTCCTCTGAACCTGCTCCAGGGCCAGTACATCTTTCCTGAGATATGGGGCCCAAATCTGCACACAATTCTCTAAATGTGCCCTGACCAGAGTCTTATAAAGTCTCGGTAGTACATCCCTGCTTTTATATTCAAGTCCTCTCAAAATAAATGTCAAAGTTGCATTTGCCTTCCTGACTACTGGCTCAACCTGCAAGTTTACCTTGACAGAATCCTGGACTAGAAGTCTCAAGTCTCTTTGCACTTCAGATTTCTAAATTTTCTCCCCATTTAGAAAATAGTCCATACCTCTATTCTTCTTACCAAAGTGCATGACCTCACACTTTCCCACGTTGTATTCCATCTGTCACTTCTTTGCGTACTCTCCTAACCTGTCCAAACCCTTCTGCAGCCTCCCCGCATCCTCAATACTATCTGGCCCTCTACCTATCTTTGTATCGTCTGCAAACTTTGCCAGAATGGCCTCAGTTCCTTCATCTAGACTCATTAGGGAGGACCCCATCCAGCCTCACCCTTCTACTATCTCCCTGAAACCCTGCATTTCCCATGGTTAATCCAGCTAACCTGCAGCCAATGGACAATTCAGCTCGGCCAATCCACATAACCTGCATGGCTTTGGACTGTGAGAGGAAACCCATGCAGACACAGAGAGAACATACAAATTTCATATCAAAAGTCACCCAAGGGTGGAACTGAACCCAGATCCCTGGTGCTGTCAGGCAGCAGTGTTAGCCACTGAGCCATCATGCCACCCCTTCAAAGCCTTTAATATATTAAAAATATATTAATCAAAAATGTATCACAAATTATGGAGCTGAATTGTAGCTAGCAGGGATACATCTAAATGGCTCTGTTTGCTAACTAATCGCCTGTCAAGAAACGAATATACATTCGATGTTCCTAAATAACTAATCAAGATGCCTGATCCACATTTGTTTTTCGAATCCAGCTGTCACTTTTCTCAGTTTCACAAATCGTGCAGGCTGCGTCTGAATGGGATAATGTGCTCTTTGAATTTGGTGCTTGTTTCAGCATGCTAGAAACCCGCATCGAAGAACAACATTACACATGAGTCTCCGAGCTGCAAGCATGTGCTTCAAATTCTTTAAAGTAGTGACATCTGAAATGTGATAGTCACAACAGAACTCAAATCTAGGAATAAATGCTTAGCTCAGCGTTATTTGTCTTTATGAGTCCTCATTTTCGGTTGTTGAGTAAACTAATTTCTTAAATATGTGTTCTTTTTTGTGGGTGGCGTTGTGAATTTCTTTTCCTAATTGCCAGCATTTATTATCCTAATTTCCCTTCAGAAGGCAGTAGCCCTGTTACAAATAAATATACAAAGTAGGAGCAGAAGTAGGCCATTGAACCCCTCAAACCCATTCTGACATTCAATAACATCATGGCTGATCTGCTTGTGTTTGAATTCCACATTCCAATCTCCCCCGACAACCCTCAAGTCTCGGCCTAACAGCAATTTATCCACAAAATAAAAACTGAAAGAACTGCAGATGCTGTAAATCAGAAACAAAATCAGAAATTGCTGGAAAAGCTCAGCAGGTCTGGCAGCATCTGTGAAGAGAAATCAGAGTTAACGTTTCAGGTTGAGTGATCCTTCCTCAGCAATATTGACCACTGTCTGAAAAATATTTAACAGTCCCATCTCCACTGCCTTCAAAGACAGAATTCTAAGTCACCCAGCCTCTGAGAGAATAAAAATCTCCCCATCTCTGTTATTAAAGTATGGTGCAAAATTTCAACAAAGAAATGAAACTGGACTGTACACCCAGCATCAAACTAGGCACCAGAAAAGACAATGGCAGAAACAGCCCTGTTGACCCTGCAAAATATTCTTCATTAGCATCTGGGACTTAGTGTTAAAATTGGGAGAGCTGTCTCACAGACTAGTGAAGCAACAGCCTGACATAGTCATACTCAGAATCATACCTTACAGACAATGTCCCAGACACTACCATCAGCAGGACAGACCTGGCAGAGATGGAGGCACAGTCAGGAGGGAGCTGCCTTGGAATTCCTCAGTACTGATTCTGAACTTCCTGAAGTCTCATGACATCAGGTTAAATGTGGACAAGAAAACCTCCAGCTGATTACCAGATACTGATGACTCAGTACTCCTCCATGTTGAGCAACACTTGGAGGAATCACAAAGGGTAGCAAGGGCATAAAAGGTACGCTGGGTGGGGGATCTCAATATCCACCACCAAGAGTGGCTCGGCAGCAGAACTACTGATCAAGTTGGTAGTGTCCTAAAGGACATAGCTGCCAGCCTGGGTCTACGGCAGATGGTGAGGGAATCAATAAGAGGGAAAAAGATACTTGACCTCATCCTTACCAATCTGCCAGCTGCAGAGGCATCTGTCCATGGCAGCATCTATAAGAATGACCACCGCACAGTCCTCGTGGAGATGAAATACTACCTTCATTTTGAGAATACCCTCCATCGTGCTGTGTGGCACTATCACCGTGCTAAATGGGTCAGATTTCAAACAGATTTAGCAACTCAAGACTGGGCATCCATGAGGCGCTGTGGACCATCAACAGCAGCAGAATTATACTTCAGTGTAATCTGCATCTTCATGGCATGGCATATCCCCCACTCAACAGTTACCAGGGGATCAACCCTGGTTCGATGGAGAGTGCAGGAGGGCATGCCAGGAGCAGCACTAGGCATACCTAAAAATGAGGTTTCAATCTGGTGAAGCCACCAAACAGGACTACGTGCACTGGTATCTACCCGACAATGTGGAAAATTGCCCATGTATGTCTTGCATATAAAAAGCATGACAAATCCAACCTGGCCAATTACCGTCCCACCAGTATACTCTTGACCATCAGTAAAGTGATGGAAGGTGTCATCAAAAGTGCTGTCAAGCAGCATCTGCTCAGCAATAGCCTGCTCAGTGACACCCAGTTTGGGTTCCACCAGGACCTCTCAGCTCCTGACCTCATTATGGCCTTGGTTCAAAGATGGACAAAAGAGCTGAATTCCAGAGGTGAGGTGAGAGTGACAGCCCTTGCTATCAAGGCTGCATTTTACTCAGTATGGCATCAAGCAGCCCTAGCAAAACTGGATTAATGGGAATCGGGGTAAACTCCCCACTGGTTGGAGTCATACCTGGCACATAGAAAGATGGATTTTGTGTTGAAAGTCAGTCATCTCAGCTCCAGGATACCTCTGCAGGAGTTCCTCAGGGTAGTGTCCTAAGCTCAACCATCTTCAGCTGCTTCATCGATGACCTTCCCTCCATCATAAGGTCAATAGTCACATACACAAGCTGTTCAGATATCTGGGAGCCAATCACATAGTTATTGACAGAAGGGCTTTGTTATCAACCACTGGTCACAACTCCACAGATGCATCAGGAACTTGTTAATGACTGAAAATGACCTTGTACACATCTCCTGGAGCCAGCTCATCTGCAAATTATTTCACTGGCTGAACAAGCAACACTGTAATCTGCACTTGGAATAAGAATCAGCAACTTGCTTTTAAAAAGTACACAATCTCTTCCACAATCCTTAGCTCAGAAAAGCAGTCCTTTTTCCGATTTCTGTCCATGACAAAAGAAAACCGAAAAAGAAGCAAGAAATAGTCTTTACACTGCAATAACTCTTACTTAAAATAACAAACATATTAAACCATAATACTTACCAGCTTCTCACTTGCTTCTTCTTATTAATACTTAATATGTTTATTATTTTAATCTCTGCTAGTAGAGACTCAGTCCCTGAACAGCAATACTTGGTGGACAATCAGCTTGTGATTTTCCTGTAACATCTGCCCTTGATTTCTGCTCTGAGCACAGTTTTGACTTTCCACAAATAGCAGGAATAATGGAAGAAACAGAATCCTCAAGGTAGTTTTTTTAACATCCCCACAGTCCTCTGAATTCTCGTTTTCTCTGGCATTTGTCATTTGAATGCCTGAGACTTCCTGAACTCTCGTTGTCTTCGGCACCTTTTCTTTTACTGCACTGCAGTCCTCTGACCTCTCTCTCCATGTCCTTCTTTCACTCACTCTTTTAACTGGTGCTGATTGCCCCGAGCTATCTGAAAGAACGTTTGTACCACCTTGCCCTCTACACTATTATTATCATGTCTATATTCAGATAATTGAAGTCCCCCCATTACAATTACTCTATAACTTTGACCCTCTGCAATTTCCTTGAAAATTTGGTTTACTTCATCATTTCTACAAGTTGGTGGCCTATATACTACACCTAGAAATGTAATTGCACATTTTTTGTTCCTGAGCTTGAGTCAAATTGATTCTGTGCTTGACCCCTTTGGGACATTCTCTCTCTCTTTCTTCAGCGCTGTAATGTTCTCCTCAATCAATACTGCCATCCCTCCCTCTTTGCTTTCAGTTCTAAAATACTCTGTTGTATCTCTAAAATACTCGTGTGTGTTATCTTAATGAAGGCACTAACCTGTAACTGGTAAATACCAGACAAAGCAAATTGATGCAAACACTTTAACAACTTGTTGCTACTGTTGCAAAATAGGATATCATCTCATTTGTGTTGCTCAGTTAATCATCATTCATCGCTAATGTTTCGGTGATTAAAACTTCAGTCTTTAAAAACCTAATTTATATAGCAGTCAGAAATGACATTTTGTACCGAAAGATGTTCCCTCTTTATTTACATTACACTAAGTTATTCACAGGATGTGAACATTGCTGGTTAGGCCAGTATTTATTGCCTATTTCTAATTGCCCGGAGGGCAGTTAAGAGTCACCCACATTTTTGTGGGTCTGGAGTCACGTGTAGGCCAGACCAGGTAAGGATGGCAGTTCCCTTCCCTAAAGGACATGAATGAACTGGATGAGATCTTCCCCCTAACAACGGTCATCTTTAGACTATCAATTCCAGGTTTTTAATTGAATTCAAGAATGGCAGGAATTAATCTGCCTAAATTAATCCTGCAATGGCAGGATTTGAATCGGGGCCCCCCCAGGCTCTCTGGATTGATAGTCCAGTGATAACACCACAAAGCTATTGCTTTTGTCATTTACATAAGTGATTTGTCTGTGAACATAGCAGGTGTGGTTTGTAAGTTTGCTGATGACGCCAAAATTGGAGGTTGTAGTGGACAGTGAAGAAAGCTACCTCAGAGTACAATGGGACTTTGAACAGATGGGCCAATGGGCCGAGGAGTGGCAGATGGAGTTTAATTTAAATAAATGTGAGGTGCTGCATTTTGAAAAGGCAAATCAGGGCAGGACTTATCCACTTAATGATAAGGTCCTGGGGAGTGTTGCTGAACAAGGAGACCTTGGAGTGCAGGTTCATAGTTCCTTGAAAGTGGAGCTGTGGGTAGACAGGATAGAGAAGAAGGCATTTGGCATGCTTGCCTTTATTGGTCAGTGCATTGACTATAGGAGTTGGGAGGTGATGTTGCAGCTGTACAGGACATTGGTTAGGCCACTTTTGGAACACTGTGTGCAATTCTGTGAAACTTGAAAGGAGTCAGAAAAGATTTACAAGGATGTTGCCAGGGTTAGAGGGTTTGAGCTACAGGAAGAGACTGAATAAGCTGGGGCTACTTAGTATGGAACATCGGAGGCAGAGGGGTGACCTCACAGAGATTTATAAAATCATGAGGGGCATGGATACTGTGAACATGCAAAGTCTTTTCCCTGGGGTGGGGGTGGGCATAGGTTTAAGGTGACAGGGTAAAGATTTAAAAGAGACTTAAGGGGCAACATTTTCATATAAAGGGTGGTGCATGTATGGACTAAGCTGCCAGAGGAAGTGGTGGAGGCTGGTACAATTAAACATTTAAAAGGCATCTGGATGGGTATATAAAGAGGAAGGGTTTAGAGGGATATGGGCCAAATGCTGATAAATGGGACCAGATTAATTTAGGATATCTGTTTGGCATGGACGAGTTGGACCAAAGGGTCTGGTTCCATGCTATCTAGCTCTATGACTCAATGACCTGCTCTAAACCACAGTTTAGGATTCTGGATATAAAGGTGGTACGGAATACATGTACTTTTACAACTTTTCATCCATGAAATGGTAAGAAAATGGTCATTTATAGATGTGGAGGTTGATATTTATTTTCACCTTTGTGCTGGTTTAAGTTTTGAATTCAGAGAATATTATACACAACTTTCTCTGAAGTCCCACAATTTCACATGTTCGCCTGTTGTTCAGAAAGAAAATGGATTAGGTTTATTACAAAAACAAACATCTGTGAATAAATCTAATCCATTCTTTAATATAATAATACTGACTTATTGAAACAACAATTTTCATTTCTTTATCACCTTTAACAAATAAAACATCTCAAGGCTCCTCAGCGGAGGGTTATGAAGCAAAATTTGATGCTGAGCCACGTAAGGGACCATTGGGGTAGATGACAAAATCTTTAGTTCAGGAAACTGAAGGCATGGTTACCAATGATTAGGTAATGAAAATAATAATCATCAGAGTTAGACAAGTATGGATATCTTAGAGGGCTACAGGGCTGTTGGAGGGTCAAAACCACAGAGGAACTCAAAAGTAGTGGATTATTATCAAAATCTAATCTTTTTATTTACACTCTTATGGCTTAGTATGGCGATCTCTCGATCAGCTTGCTGAGCGTGGAATTCTCTCAGCCTGGTGTAGTTATCTCCCAGTGGCTCAGTGTGACGGTCTCTCAGCCCAGCATGGTGGTCTCTCAGCTCAGTGTGGTGGTCTCTCAGCCTGGTGTGGTGGTCTCTCAGCGCAGCATGTCAGTCTCTCAGCCCAATGTGGCCTCAGTGTGGACCTCCGATCTCGAGGTGTTTCCAAAGCAATCTCCTGGCCTTGTGAACCCTTAGGTGAAGGCCAGCATGGCCTGGAGTCAAGGCCCGGTGTGGATTGGAGACTAGGTGCCAGCATAATCTGGGTTGGAAAACTGTTGTTCCAAACATTTTGTTCTCTATTTAATAATTTATTCCTAAAATCTGCAATGTCATCCTTTTTAACTTCTCTGTTTTTCTAAGATCTTGTAACTGAAGAAGCTGTACCTAGGGACCTTTGTATCTAAGATGGCACTGTAAATGGTGAATTGTGAACTTTTCACTGCACTCATGTGAGTACATATGACAATAGAGCTAATTCTAATTCTATTTCTTAAATAATTCTATTTCTATTTTTGTGTCACATCCACGTTCACTGCAGTAGATTTGAAATGGGCTAAACGGATGTTTAAACCATGGAAAATTCAAGCCTCACAGTCTTTCGTTAATGCATTTCTCTTGTCATTCTTGACAAGACTGTATTGTGTCATTCTGAAGCTACCTTTGGAACTTTGTCAGTGTTGCTAAAAATCTTAACCAATACCTGGGCTTCTGTGCCTCAGGAAGAATGTGTAGCCCCTCACTTTTATGAAACACTTCTGGGTCCTATGTCGCAATACAGATCAGTGATTAAAACCAGCAGTCATGTGCTGTATTTCAAATCGTGTTTCTGTCACATCAAGTTCTTCCATATTCCCGATTCCCACGAGGAACAAGTCCCTGTCCCTGTCTCTTACAGAGCTCCAATCAAGGTCAAAGAAAGAGGTATTTGTGAAGTCTGGGCATATTTGGGATTGTCTGACAAAGGCATTCATAACATTACCGTGGGACTGGAAGTAAAGTTGTTGCTGGACATAATCCCTGATTTGGGTCGTATTAAATGCTGAGACTTATCATGTGATGAAGTCATGGCCTTAAGTGATAATTTAATAGTGGGTGCTTTTTTTGTAACCACATTAAATGTCTTGGAGCAGACTGTAATGTGAAATTTCCATGAGGTTCTTTGTGGACAACCATTCGAATTTTCTCATTATTTTTAATCAGTGTATTCAGGGATATTATGATGCACCTCTGGAGCAGTTGGGACTTGAACTCAGGGCTCCATGAGCTCAGGGGTAGGGACACTACCACCTACATCACAGACTCTGTTCATGTAGGCCAGTTGTGGAAGGACACATGTTAGTCTCATAAACAGATGTTCAATTAATAATGGTCAACAAAGCTAATGCTCTGGCAGACAGGAAATAATCATCATTAAAAATGGAATCAGTGTAACAATTTGTCCAATATTCAAGAAAAACTTGACGCAAAGATATAACCGCTGACCTGGCTGCAGTGTTAGCAAAACATGTATGTCTAACAAAGATGATGTTGCTGTGGCAACAAAATGCATTTTAGAGGGAGCAAATGTTTTTCAGTTAATGGAATGCGTACTTGAGATGATAGCATCTGTATAGAATATTAGCATGTTTACTGCACTGGAACATTTAACAGTTTAAAACCTTAGTAAATTGTGCAAAATTTAAAGTTACAAAGAACAGCGGAATACAACAAGATTGTTGTTCTCAAATATTGTTTTAGGTATTAAGTGAGTAAAACTCAAGTGGGGAAGACGATTCATTTAAAACTCTCTCACCGTCAATGTTGGTATATAAACCAGCCTTTGAAGCGTTAAAAAACCCTCCAAAAACAGAATGCGTCTTTTATGGTAGACAAAAAAGTGAATTTCTGGCTTGTATGTAGGTGGTCACCACTTTGTAATCTCACTTGCTTCCATGGCAAAGAGATGAGCATGTCTCAGATTGTTGTTTGTCTACGCAATGCAGCCAATATCATCCTATGGGTCATGTACACCCAGTTATAAGGTATTGGTAATTAAAAAATGCATTTGTGAGGAGATAAATGGAAGCTAACTACTAATGCGAGTACAGTATGTTGTGGCTGAACAAGGTGTTGATTTATACAAGAACCCAAGAACTAGGAGAGGAGTAGGCCATTCAGCACCTTGAGCTTGCTCCACCATTTAAAATGATCATGGCTGATCTCATCTCACCCTCAATTCCACTTTCCTGCTCACTCTCCATAACCCTTCAACTCATTACTAATTAAAAATCTATCTCCTCTTTAAATTTAATCAATGTCCCAGTATCCACCACAGTGGTCAATTCCACAGATTCCCAACCCTTTGAGAGAAGTAATTTCTTCTTCTCTCTGTTTTAAATCTGCTACTCCTTATCCTAAAACCTCTCATCCTAGATTGACCCCACGAGGAAACATCCTTTCCACGTCTACTGGGCAATAGTGAGGGCTTGGTGGTTGGATTATTAATTATTATTGCTGGATTGTTAATCCAAAGGCCCAGGTAATGTTCTAGGGACCCAGGTTCAAATCCTCCCAGATGGTGGAATATGAATTCAATAAAAATCTGGAGTCATAATGATATCCATGAATCCATTGCTGATTGTCGGGAAAAACCCATCTGGTTCATTTATGTTCTTGAGGGAAGGAAACTGCCATCCTTACCTGGGCTGGCCTACACATGACTCCAGACCCACAACAATGTGGTTGACTCTAAACTGTCCTCTGGGCAATAATGGATGAGCAATAAATGCTGCCTGGCCAGTGACACCCACATCTCTTGAATGAAAAAAAAAATTGTCAATCCCCTTTAGCATCTTATTTACCTCAATACGATCTCCTCTCATTCTTACAGACTCCAGAGAGGTTGGACATAAACTGTTCAATCTCTCTTTATTAGACAAACCTATCACATCTGAAATCAATCTAATGAACCGACGGTACACTGGGTGGAATCTTGGGTGAATGTTGTGGGTGGGTGAGGCTTTTCCCAATGTTGAAAGAAACTTGTTGCATTTTCTCACAGATTTTTGGCTGTCGAAATGAGATACTCACTCAGGAGTGCCGAGATGCTAATCAATGGGGACCGTTGCTGGTACAGCCTCCTTAACAATGAAAATCACCTCCATAATAAGCAGCTTCCTATTCTACTATCTGCTGTGGATGGTTAATGACTTGCTCAGGTCATTTCAATGGGTAGTTGAGTCAATCACATCACTTTGAATCCAGAGGCACATTTAGCCAAACCCTAAACTTGGGTCTAAAAGAAAGGTAATTCGATGAATTCTGAATTTTCAACTACTGTGATGAATCCTGAAATAGGGAGGCTTGATTTCCAGTACACTACCCCCAGTGACCCAGAAGAGATAAACTTTTTTAATCCTGACAGAGTAACAATTAATGTCATGGAATATTGAATTAAACTATAATAGTCACAAATTGTGTATTATTTTCATCAAAGTTGTAATGTTTCATAAATACTTGATGAGCAGGGGCATTCAACGCAGAATACCAAAGTTAAATTATTTTGTATAACATATCTCAGTTGGATATTATTGCTTTTATGGAGGCACAGTAGGCTGTGTCCCTGCCTCTGAGATGTAAGGTCCACTCAAGGACTTGATGGGCGAAGGTCCTAGTCAGCCATGATTGATACAGAATGGTCCCCCTCAAAGCTCTGGATTTTAGTGATCTGGTCCAGGAAAAACTAACCATGGGAACAGACATTAATATGTTCTTTGGCTGTTTCATGGACCATTCAGTGAGGGGAAGTGATAAAAATTCCTGATTTTAAGCTGTTGAGACCATGAGGCCATATGAAATAGGAAAAGGAGTAGGCCATTCTCACAATGGTGCTGGAAATATTTAAATATAAAATTAAAAAAGAATAATGCAGATATTTTTAGACATTGGAGTTTGGTTTTAAAGAGTATTAATCACAAAAACAAACATATGTGCACTGATTGGTGTGAAAATGGGATAATTTGAGTTGAAATTTCATGAGTTAGATCTTATTATAGCTGCTTAATTTCACAGAGCAACAAGATTTCAATGCCATTCCACTGGAGCTTGTTTCTCTGCTTCACAAAAAACAGTTCACTGTCAATCAAAACGGTAAGTGTTAACCAGTTGGTTTATAGCCCATTTCATGCAACCCTGACTTAATTGACAAAAATGACAATATCGCTGATCATAATAGATCTGTACTGATCTTCTTTCTACACTTCTCAAGTAGCTAATGAGTTACTTAAGCAATAGAAATGACAGCTATGTTGGTATTCCCGCTGATGTGTGCGGATAAGCTCACACAAGGTTGAAAATGATTCTACATTGCAAAACTTTGCTGCAGATGTTCCTGCAGATTTTATGATTGAGAAATAGACTGGACTTACTTACACCTCAAAACAGCCAATGAGTATATGTCGTGTAGTTAAATATTATTTTCAAAGATGTATTCTTTCATGGGATATAGACATCATAGAACATAGAACATAGAACTGTACAGCACAGTACAAGCCCTTCGGACCACGATGTTGTGCCGAAATTTTACCCTAAACCTGAGGTCTATCTAACCTCCACCCCTACCTTATAATATCATCCATATGCCTATCTAACAGCCGTTTAGATGCCCCTAAGGAGGCCGACTCGACTACCCTCTCCGGCAATGCATTCCACGCCCTGACCACTCTCTGAGTAAAGAACCTACCTCTGACATCTCCCCTATATCCACTCACTTTAAAACTATGCCCCCTCGTAATAGTTATCTCCACCCTAGGAAAAAGTCTCTGGCTGTCCACTCTATCTATACCTCTGATCATTTTGTACACC